>PVJL010002566.1:0-163502 GCA_004026885.1 Lyroderma lyra | reverse complement strand
AACACTTACGTACCTAATAACAGAGCCAAAAAACTATATGAAAGAAAATTGGACAGAATTAAAGGAAGAAATAGATAGTTCTACAGTAAAAGTTGTAGACAACAATTTCCCACTTTTTCCTTTTTTAAAATAATTTTTTATTTTTCAATTACAGTTGACATATAATATTGTATTAGTTTCAGGTGTACAGTGTAGTGATTAGACATTTACATAACTTACGAAGTGACCACCCTGATAAATCTAGTACACCCCGACACCATACATAGTTATTATAATAGTATTAACTATAATCTCTATGCTACATTTTACATCCAATGGCTAATTTCTAAATACCAATTTGTACTTCTTAATCCCTTTCCCCTTTTCACTTACCCCTCAAACCGCCCCCCCCCCCATATAGCAACCATCAAAATGTCCTCCTATAAGTATCTTTGTTTTGTTTGTTTGCTTGTTTTGGGTTTTAGATTTCACATATAAGTGAAATTGTATGGCATTTGTCTTTCTTTGCCTGACATATTTCACTTAGCATAATAGTTTCTAGGACCATCCACATTAATGCAGATGGCAAAGTTCATTTGCTTTTATACCTAAGTAATATTCCATTTTATTTATGTACCACATCTTCTTTATCCACTCATCTATTGATGGACACTTAGGTTGCTTCCATATCTTGACTATTGTAAATTATGCTGCCATGAACATATGGATGCATATGTCTTTTTGAATTAGTGTTTTGGGTTTCTTTGGATAACTACCCAGAAGTGGAATTATTGAGTCCATCTTTGTCTCTTTTTATAACCTTTGTTTTAAAGTCTGTTGTGTTTGATAAAAGTATTGCTACCCCAGCATTTTTTATTTCTATTTTCATGAAATATCTTTTTCCATTCCTTTACTTTCAGTCTATGTGCCTTTTGATATGAAGTAAGTCTCTTGTGGGCAGTATATATGTAAGGGTCTTATTTTCTTATCCATTCAGCCACCCTATGCTTTTTTATTGGAACATTTAATCCATTTACATTTAAAGTAATTATTAATAGATATGTAGTTATTGTCATTTTATTCATATTTTTAATCTTTTTTTCCCCTTCTTCTTAAAGAAGTCCCTTTAACATTTCTTGTAATACCGGTTTGGTTGGGATGAACTCCTTTACCTTCTTCTTGTCTGGGAAGCTCATTATCTGTCCTTCAATTCTAAATAATAGCTTTGCTGGGTAGAGTAATCTTGGTTGTAGGTCCTTGCTTTTTATCACTTTGAATATTTCATGCGAATCCCTCCGGCCTACAAAGTTTCTTTTGAGAAATCAGCTGACAGTCTTATGGAAGCTCCCATGTAGGTAATTAACTGCTTTTCTCTTGCTGCTTTTAAGATTTTCTCTTTGAGTTCATCTTGTTTGGGACTTTCTATGCTTCCTGGGTTTGAATATCTATTTTCCTCACCAGGTTAGGGAAGTTTTCTGTCATCATTTCTTCAAATAGGTTTTCAATTCCTTGCTCTCTCTCTCTCTTCCTTTGGTGCCCCTATAAAGTGAATGTTGGTGCATTGTCCCAGAGGCCCTGTAAACTTTTTTTTTAATTCTTTTTTCTTTTTGCTGTTCTAATTGTTTTCTGCTACTTTATCTTTCAAATGGCTGATTCAATCCTCTGCTTCTTCTAATCTAGGGTTGATTTCTTCTAATGTATTCTTCATTTATGACTGGTCCTTTTGTTTTCTATCTCCATTTTTATGTTTTCTATCTCCTTGTCAAAGTTCTTCCTGACATTACTGAACATCCTTATAACCAGTGGGTTTTTTTGTTTGTTTGTTTTTGTTTTTTTTATGTGGGTAGTTCCCTGGCTGGGAATCGAACCCAGGCCACAGCATTTTTGTTTTGTTTTGTTTGTTTTGTTTTTTTGGTATGTGGGTAGCTCCCTGGCTGGGAATCGAACCCAGGCCGCAGCACTGACAGCGCCAGCGCCGAAGCCTTAAGCCACTACACCACCAGGGAACTCCTTTTTTTTTGTTTTGTTTTGTTTGTTTTGTTTTTTGGTATGTGGGTAGACAGGCCACAGCATTGAGAGCACTGAAGCCTAGCCACTACACCACCAGGGAACTCCTATAACCAGTGTTTTGAATTCTGCATCTGGTAAATTGTTTGTCTCCATTTTATTTAGTCCTTTTTCTAGAGCTTTGTTCTGTTCTGCCATTTGGGATGTTTCTTGGTCTCCCAACTTTGGCTGCCTTCTGTGTTTGTGTCTGTACATTAAGTAGAGCTGCTATGTCTCCTTGTCTTGGTAGAGTGGCCTTATGTAGCAGGTGACCTGTAGGGCCCAGTGGTGAAGTCTCCCTGGTCACCTGAGCTGGGTGCTCCATGTGTGTTCCTTGTGTGGGTTGTATGTGTCCTCCTGTTGTAGTTGAACCTTGATTGCTATTGGCATGTCAGTGGGAGATATTGACCCTCAGGCTGATTGGTTGTGAGGACTAGCCGTGACTGAAGTGGAGGAGCTGTTGTGCAGAGGCTGACCCTACAGAGCTGGATTCACTTTAGCAGGGCTCTGGTGCCTGCCAAGTCTGCCCTTTGGGTGTGTCATTTGTGGAGGCATTTGGGTAGTGCTCTTGTGTGGTCTGAAGCTGGCCACTGTGTGTGTTGGTTCTAGGGCATCTTGAGAGGGGCTCTGGTGCAGTCCAAAGTTAGCTGCTGCCTGTGCCACTTGGTATGAGCTACAAAAGTGATCTGCAGATGGTTGCAACTTGTGCTGAGCTTGAAAGTGTCTGGGAGAGGCTAAGCTGTGAACTGAAGCTGGCAAATGCTACTGCTAGGCTTGGGGCTGCTTAGCAAAATGTATGGGGTACGCTGAGGCTGGACACTGCTTGTTTGGGGTCTGTGAAGCTTTAAGAGATTTTAGAAAATTCTACAGCATGACCCATAACAAGTTTTTTTTAATAGAGAAATCACTGGAAGCAGCTTGGGTAGGCTCACAAGTTGGGTCAGACAAGGTCTCAGGGAATCACCAGAGTAAGGTGAATGGTGTTAGCTAGGTTGATGGAAACTCAGATACGGCACCCACCTGTATGTGCAGACTGGATAGGGGCAGGGCTCAACAAAGGTACAATGGCATCTTCCAGCACCTCTGTCTGGGAGGAAGCTGCCCCTCAAGCCCTCACCCTAAAGCCAAACAATTTGCTTCTTCCTTCTACGTCCCTGGCAGCTTTTGAGCTGCTGCCCCAGCACTGGAGCCCAGAGTGAGTACTTCAGTAAGTAAGCCTGTGCATTGGCCCTTTAAGAAGAATGGCTGGGACTCGAGATGTCCTCCATCTCACTTAGCCGCAATCTCCACTAGTTTTCACAGCCAGAAGTTATGGAGACTTCTCTCCCTGTTACTGGAACCCTGGGTTGGGGTCCCTGGTATGGGGCTGGGACCCCTTGATCCTTCCAGGGACCCTCTGCAGCCAAGATAGCCCTCCCGATCTTTAACCACACACATGGGTGTGGGACCAACCTGTTCCACATCTCCGCTCCTACCAATCTCCACATGACTTCTATATATCCTTAGTTATTGGACTTCTGTTCAACTAGACTTCAGGCGATTCTCAATGATGGTCGTTCTGTAGTTTAGTTGTAATTTTGATGTGGTCCTGGGAGGAGGTGAGCACAGCTTTTACCTACTCTGCCATCTTGACTAGAACTCAGTACCCCACACTTTCAATAATGGTTAGAACAATCAATGATCAATAAGGAAAAAGAGGACTTGAACAACACTATAAACCAACTAGATTTAACAGACATATACTCCACCCAATAGTAGCAGAACACACATTTTTCTCAAGTGCACATGGGACATTCTCCAGGATAGACCACATGTTGGGCCACAAAACAAGTCTTAATACATTTTAAAAGTCTGAAATCATATAAAGTATCTTTTCTGATCCTGGAATGAATTAAAAATTGGTAACAGAAAAAAAAAATAGAAAATTCACAAATATGAGAAAATTAACACATCTTAACCAATGGGTAAAGAAGAAATCCCAAGAGAAATTAGAAGATACCTTTAGATGAATGAACATGAAAACAGAACATACCAAAACTTGTGAAATACAGCAAAAGCAGTGCTAAGAGGGAAACTGATGACTGTAAACATACACATTAAAAAAGAAGACATGTTAGGATGGTTATTATAAAAAACAAAACAAAAACAGAAACTAACAAGTGTTGACAAGCATGTGGAGAAACTGGAACATGTGCATTGCTAGTGGAAAGGTAAATTGGTGCAGTCGGTGTGAAAAACAATAAGGCAGTTTCTCAAATGATTAAATATAGAATTACCATATGAGCCAGCAATTCCACTTCTGGGTATAACCCAAAAGAAATGAAAGCAGGAACTCAAACAGATACTTATACACCAACATTTATAATAGTATTACTCATAGTAGCCAAAACATGAAAAAAAAAAAAAACAAAAAAACAAGGTGCATTAACAGATGAAGGGATAAACAAAATGTGGTATTTCCGTACGATGGAATATTATTTAGTCATAAAAAGGAATGATATTCTGATACATGCTACAATATCAATGAAGCTTGAAAACATTATGCTTAGTGAAATAAACATTTGTTCAAAAGAACAAATATTGTATAATTCCATTTATGTGAGGTACCTAGAATTTGAAAATTCAAGGAGACAGAAGGTAAAACAGGTTTCCAGGACCTGTAGGGAAGAAGGAATGAAGAGTTATTGTTTAATGGGTACAGTGTTTCTGTTTGGAATGATGGAAAAGTTTTGGAAACAGTGGTGATGCTCACATAACATTATTAATGTACTTAATGTCACTAAAGTGTACACTTAAAAAATGGTTATAATGGAAGGCATCTTTGAGTTTACCAAGTAAACAACATGAGCAAAGCTCACCCTCCCATGTTAAAAAAAAAATTATGGACAAAACTTTATCATTGACATTAAATGGTGGCAAACATCTCCAAAGAATACTGCAGGAATTTGATCCCTTTATGAATCTTGTAATACTGTGTGAACAGATCATGGCAACTAGTGGGCAACAGAGCAATACTGAAATAGTGGCAAAATGAGGAAATACTATCATGTTAGAAGCCTTGGAAAGAGTATAAACAATAGATGTGCCCTTTAAATCAATTACTTCCACGTGTTCCCTCTCGAAACAATCTATTTTAAAATTGGGTCGTGTACTTTTTCATATTTAACTTTTGGTTAAACAAACTTTGTAACAGTCCAAAAAAAAGTGTTAAAATGCTAAACTTCGTGTTATGTGTTTTTACTACAACAAAAAAGTATATAATGAAAAAAATGGTTAAAATGGTAAATTTTCTGATCTGTATACTTTATCACAACAAATAAAGGAGTAAAGGCACTCTGAATCAACCTGATCACACCTGCTAGAGGAATCTTTTCTCACCAGTTGTGTTCGATAAAAGGGTCCTACAGGGTCAGCAGGACAGCTTGATCAGGGAGCACCTCCTTGCCCTTCCATGTTAACTTGGGGTTAACTGGGGTGTCTAAGCAAAGAGATGATTCTGGATAGAATCTTTCCAAACCACCAAGCAAGCAAACCACAACACATGAGGTAACCAGAGGCCTACCAGGTTTCTACCTTGAAGAAATAAAAGGGCTTGTCAATTTGGTGAAAGTCACCTCTGCCCTGGCTAATAGTTTTGAAGTCACATCTCTTTGCAAACCCATCAATGAAGCCCTTACTCTATCTTCACTGAACCAATTCTGTCCGCCCCCCGGGGCTCTCAGATCAGCTGTCACATCCTCCAGAAGGCCTGACCTGACCCGCCTCTGCCCAGGTCGGGAACCTCCAGTGAGGCTCCGTCTAGTGTCGTCATCATCATCCGTCTGGGCTCCGGAGACTGGTCATCCAGAGGCCCAACATCCCACAGTCCTGTAGCTGTACCTGGGCGACAGCACAGGACGGAAACAGCGGTCACTCACCACTGCAGGTGGAAGGTGTGGCCGCAGTGGATGGCGGCCACATCGCGCGAATGGTCGAAGAAGTCGGAGCAGATGGTGCACAGCGCACGGATAGGCATGACGACTGGATTCAAGAGGCCTAAGTAACCAAGAAAACCACGACGGATCGCAGGCCCGCCAACCCCCGCCCCTGTTTGCTTCAAATTTGGCTCCACTGTGCCATTTCCGGGATAAGACCGGAAGTGGTTACAGGAAACGCGGAGGCAGAGCCTGAAGGTTGGGTTCGGATTGGACGAACCCTCGAGGGGCGGGGCTTAACGCACTGAGGCCAAAGAGAATCCTGGAGCGGAGCGCGGGCCTGAAGTTGTCAGCGGTGGAGCTCTGGCGGCTCCGGGAAAAACAGCCAGTACCGCAGGAGCGCAACGTTGGCTTGGGACCCGGAGCAGCTACGCCGCCCGCTGGGCCGCTTTCTGGAACAAGACAGGTCGTTATGGTCCCAAGCCAGAGCTGGTGCGACCCGCGTCGGGCATGAGCTCTTCAGCTCTGTTCTCTCGGGGCAGTCTTCTCTGCACTTCAGGAGTGTCCAGGCCGCGGCCTTAGGGGAATGTGACGATGATCCTGATGGAGAGCAGGTCACTTGCTCTTTGAGCAGTACTGGACCATACGCTGGACGCCCAGTTCCCACAGACCAAAAAATGCTCCACCCTCTCAGCCCTCAGCTCTTGAGTGATGCTAGAAAAATGGACACAGGACCAACTTCTCAGGACCCCCCAAGTTGTTCACCCTGGCTTTACCCAGGGCATGATTGATGATCCCTAACTTTGTAAGCAACAGGCCAGGGCCAGTACCCTGACTTTAGCTCTTAGCTCCCAGGAGATTCAGTTATGCCTCCGGACTGTAGTGGGGTTGGAATTTTGGAGGCCCAGATGTTTCATAAACCAGTGACTAACCCTTTTTTTTATTCCCCCATCAGATTAGTTATCTTTGGGGTTTTCTCTGAGAAAGAGCAGCACCCCTGGTGAGTTCACCTGGACCAATGGGGGCTAGAATAAGTCTTCCCAGGAGTTTTCAGTTAACTGTTTTTAGTAGTGTTACACCTCTCTCCCCAGAAGAAACCTTATGCAGAGCCCTATAATATAAAGTTGATTTGTTCCACCTGAAGTAGACCTAGAGCGAATCCTTTGGGTCTATGTGGAAAGCACAGGTGTATTTCCAGGAAGGAGGAATCAAAGCACAGCATGGAACCTTTGTGCAATGCCCACCCTGCATTCTTTCCCCAACCCAAGGAAGCCCACTTTGGCCATGGGCAAGGTCTCTCCTTAGGGTGGCTGGTCTTCGGTGGGTTCTAGTTCTATGCCTAGGTTAAGACCAGGGCTCCTTGTTAAACATTATTTGTCAGAACAGCAGCCTAGAGGTTATTCCTTGGCACAAGTTCAGCACAGGACCCACATGGATTATTAGAGTCCAGAGGACTCTGCCACCAACACCAAAGAACACACTATGGTGAGGATAATCTACATTCTTAGCCCAAGCAAGTCACATGGCACTGAACACAGGCCACTACCTGTGAACCTGCTTCCCAGGCTCTCCCCTCCCCACTGCCTTCCAGGGGCCCCTCCCCAGTAAGACAGAGGAAGCAAAGGCGAGAGGGTGGCCAGAGGCTTTGGCAGGGTGACATTTATTTGCCAGGTTCAGCAGGAATACATTTAGCCCACTGACCTTCGTACACCAGAGCAGACCCACGGGCATGCAGGAAGAAGGGCAAGACAGCCACCAGAGTGCCAAGCAAGGGCCAGGACCAGTGTGGCTGCCAGCCCAGGATGTGGTGGGGTCTGACAAAGGGCACCTGCCAGGAGCCTCCATCAAGAAACTGGGGAGCCCTATTCCACTTCCTCATCCCCACACAAGCAACTCAGCATGGCTCAGAGGCACCTGGGCCTCTCTCTCAGCCCCAGTAGAAGGGGAAGTAGGTCACAGACATAAAAGGGGTTCCTCTCTAGTTTGCTGTTGAATTGGGAGAGAGAAACTCTGCCCTTGTATAGAGCAAACCCCCAAATTAGACTATGAGATACTGCCATGCAGCAGTCCTGCTGGGATGCAGAGGACTGTGGACTGATCCTGAGGTGGGGGGATCTCTGGGAAGAGCCAGGGGATATCAGCCCTCCCTGTTTGGCTCAGGGTGAGCACCCAGCTAAGTTGGTACACTAGATGCTGGGCCAGCACTCTGCCCTCCCAGTTTTCATTGCCACATCCTAATTGCTCCTCTTTTCCCATACAGGCTCATGGACTCAGAGCACAGGCAACCCACTGCAGGGCCCAGGAGGTCAGGAAATAGCACAATGGTCTTGGAAGGGGCTTCCTAGGGACAAAGATAGGAGCTTCTACTCTCCTCATTCTTATTCACTTCTGAGGGTCCCCATAGCTACCAAATAGTACCCCCCCCAGCCATGCCTGTCATAAAGCACACTGCCCTAGATTTTTGCATTCTCTATACCAGCCTGTGTCCACTCCTAGAATCACCCACATACCACAGGCACATACCTTCATGTGTAGGAGCCTAAGACCACTGACAGGGCCTCGCTGGAGGACCAGCTCTTAGGGCAAGGCCACCCAAGTTTAGGGCCTGGGAGAGGATGGTAACTGCAGGGCCTGCCTGGGGGAATTGTGAGGCAGAAGGGGAAGGGGAAGGGGAACAGGGACCTCCTGAGTATCCCTAGAGCAGCATCCCACAAGGAACAAAAACTGGTGAAGCTAGCAAAAGACAGAAAAAGCCACGAGGAATCCATGCAGGGGCTGGGGCTGGTCCTGCCTCTGGCCTGTCCACCACTCACGCATATCCACACAGGAGATGAGACTGCTCTCCTGTGGCCCCCAGACATGCCCCTCGCTGGGAGGCAGGGGCTAGGGGGGAGCGAGGGCATCATGCCAGTGATTCTATGTACAGTGAAAAGCCCCTCATCCACTCTCCCACCCTCCTGCCCATCCCCGCCCCCCAACCAGCCTGCCCACTCAGCTGGTCTCCTCCCTCTGAGACTCCTGGGCAGAGCCAGCAGCCTCCTCCCCTTTACTAGAGGGTGGAGCCTGGCCTGTTGTGCCCGCTGGGGCTACGCTGTCCGGCTGGGCCAAAGCCGGCTCAGGAGTGGCAGCTGCCTTGGTGGCTGGTGTGGCACTGCTTTGGGTGGTAGGTACAGTGCTCTCTTCCGTGGCTGGCGTGGCTCTCCCATCAGTGGCTGGAGTAGCACTCCTATCAGTGGCTGGGGTGACGCTCCCATCAGTGGCTGGAGTAATGCTCCCATCAGTGGCTGGGGTAACACTCCCATCAGTGGCAGGGGTGGTACTGCCATCTGTAGCTGGGGTTGCACTACGGTCTGCGGGGGCTACATTATCACTCTTTGCAGCAAGAGCAGCATCACCTGCCATGGCTGAGGTGGCACTGCCCTCAAGGGCTAAGGCAGCTCCACTTGCAGCTGTGGCCCCACCTGCAGCCCCAGGAGTGGCAGTGTCTGTGGCTGGAGCAGACTGGGCTGCAGTTGTGCTGGCCTGCTCTGGTGCCCGGAGCCGCTTCATAAGGGTGGTCACTCGGACAGCTTTCTGAAAAGAAGCGAGTGAGAGAGGCTCAGAATGAGGCTCCCAGAAGCTAGATCCATGCCTTGGTGAAAGCCAAACCCAGAGCATCTGATGGTACCCCTGGACACCTCTGATCACCCCAGGGCTAAGACCCCAGCTGCTCAGGACACCCACTTAGATAGTGGCTTAAGCCATCCAGTGGGTGGAAAAAAGCCTGTGTGTGATACAGTTCAGAAACTGGGTGCCAGCAGGAGCACCTGGGCTCAGTCCAGGAGAGAGAGCCATCCAAGCCTTACCTTCCATTTAGCCCTGGCAAAGTTCTTTTCAATTTGGGCACAGACTCCATCCTTGATGTTCTTATCAGAAGCAGCATTGCCAGAAATCCTGGAAAGGGTGAAAATGTGTCCAGATCTGAAGGGGTAGGGGCCTTCATGGAGACACTACCTGGTCCTTTCCTTGTAAGATCCAGGGATTCTCAGGCAAACCCCTCTGGGCTGGCCTGAGCTCTGGATGCCCCCCTCCCCAAACCCCTCCCAAGTCCTCGAGGATGGGGGTTACTAGGTATGAGAAGGACAGAGGCCAAGGGAACCTGGCCTCTCCTCCCACCCTCCCCAGGCCCTGCTCACCACTCATGGGAGATGGCCTCTTCTGCAGTGATCCGCTGGTCTTGCTCCACCTCCATCAGCCTTGTGACCAGGTCTTTGGCTGGGGACAAAGCCAGGGAGAGGCTAGATTGTGTCAGGATGGCCGAGTGGTCTAAGGCACCAGACTCAGGGAGAGGCTAGGCATGGCACCCATCTCACTGTCTAGAGGTGGTGGATGGGCTGGGGGGTAGGAGCAGAGTCCAGCAGAGGAGGCTGAGAACAGGTCCCCCACACCGACCCTTTACTCTACCCACATGCTGGGCACCTCCTCACCCGCCTGTGAAATGTCATCCCAGTATGGAGAGTCAAACTCATAGTCGCCAGCCAGGATCTTGCGGAAGAGATTCTTGTCATGGTTCTCATAGTCATCTTCCTCCACCTCCTCATAGAAAGGTGGGTTCCCTGAAAGCCTGTATGGGGGCCCAAGGGCAAAGTCATCCAGCAGGACCATGAACACAGGCCCCCACTGCACCTGGCTGCAAGCCTCTTCACGTGCCCATCCACTCACAGGATGTACATGATGACTCCAATGGCCCAGCAGTCCACAGGGCGTCCGTACCGCTGCCGGCCTACCACCTCCGGGGCTGCAAACATAGTACCAATTGGCTCGTCAGTGTCAGGCCTGACCAGGCCTGGTACCATTCACATCCACTCCCTGGGGACTTCCTTTCCCCCTACCCAGAGCCACTCCTTGAAGGTTGTCTCCCACCCTGCCCCTACAACCCCCCTGCTTGCCCAGGTACTCGGGGGTCCCACAGGGCTCCTTGATGAGGCCATTCTCTAGCTTAGCCAGGTGGAAGTCGCTGATGACAATCTTTGAATTCTTCAGCCGGTTGTAATAAACCAGGTTCTCCAGCTGTTCCCGCCAGGAATGGCAATGTGGATGGGCAGAAAAAGATGCCATGAGGAAAAGACCTCGAGTACTGCCCACCCTGGCCCAGGCCAGCCACCAGTTGACCCTCTAGCCTTACCTTGAGGTTCCTGTGCACAATCTTGAGTGAGTGCAGGTAGGCCACAGCCTCCAGGACCTGCCGCACCACGTTGCTCGTGTCTCGTTCCGAGTAGTAGCCCTGGTCCAGGATCCAGTCAAACACCTCCCTCCCCGTGGCCCTGAGGGACACCAGCCCCTGAGCCCGGCGTGGGCAGTATCGGGGGTAGGGCAGGATCACTTGGGCAGGCTGCCTACACCAGGGAGCTGGCTGGGGAACCTGGGACCCCACGGGGACTTTCCCTGGCTGCTGAGGGCAGAGGAATCCTGGGACCCCCAGGCCCACACTCACAGCTCCAGGAAGATGAAGTATTCCTTGCGGGTCACAAACACATCCACCAGTTGCAAGATGTTGGGATGTTTTACCCTGGCAGCAGAGAAAAGAACCAATAGTTAGGCTGGGTGAACTTCTAAGAGAAGTTCTGTACTTGAGTCCCCTGGCCCTCAAAGCCCTGCCCTGCCACCTCCTCCCCCGCCCACTCCACCTCCAGGCCTCAAACTCACATCTTGAGGATGCCTATCTCGTTCTTGGCTGCCTTTCGCACCTTCCGGCCGTCCCGCTTCTGAAACTTCTTGCAGGTGTGCAGCTTGCCCGTAGTCTTATCCTTGGCCCGGAAGATCTCACAGAACTCCTCACTGCAGCCGGCAGGCACCCTGCTCAGCCCTAGCCTTAGTGTGGGCTGCATGCCACTCCCCTTTTCCCCAGCCCTTGCCCACCCACCCTAGCCCACCAGACCAGCACTCACGTCTTGATGACCTGTCCCAAATCATATCTGTCAGTCACCTCCGACGGCTGGTTATAATTCTTCTTGTCACCCAGAGTCACACACCCAAACGGCATCGCCAGGCTCTGAGCTGCAGGCAGGATGAGGTCTGGCTCAGCTGGACCACACCCCCGACTTCTTCCCACAACACAAAGATTGCCTTTGGGAGACACTAGCCTAGCTCAGGCCAAACCAGGGTCAGAGTCTGGGGCAGGAAGGGCCAGGAAGGGCCAGAGGGTATTCAAGCTCAGATCCTACCCCTGCTTTGGTGGCCACACCTCCAGCCACTCAGCTCGGCTGCCTGAACTACAACAGCCCCACTTATGAAAAATACATTAAACTGACATATCAAGGAATCGCTTTACACTTTATACACTGAAAAGAAGACTGATCAAAGGATTTCTTTACATTTTGCCCATTTCACAAATTAAGGGGGCTGTGATTACCCACCCATAAGATAATCATCTCTGAAAGTCTGAGGATACCAAGTGTTTGGCAAAGATGGCGAGAACATGAGCTATGCTAGTGGAGGCCAAGTCTCGCCTTTGGAAAACAGTTTGCTAAAACCCAAGAGGTCGAACATATCCTGTGAACCAGCAATCACACTGCTAAACATATACTCTACAGAAATGCATACATTTAAGCATCAGGACCCTCATACAAGAATGTTCATAGGGGCAATGTTCATAATTGCCAAAAAGTTGAAACAGCCCAAATATCCATCAACATGGTGATATTGTATATGGGTTATTGGAGAGTCACACAATGGAATATTTCACAACAATAGAAATGAAGTAGCTACAGCTATACCCAACCATAAGGTAAATCTCACAAACACAGTCTTGAGTGAAAAAGACACAAATGAATATGTACAAGGGCTGTCCAGAAAGTATCCAGCCATGTAATAGGAAAAAAGAGGCCTTTATGGCTGGATTTTTTCCACAGAGCCCTCGTATAGGGTGATTATATAGAATCAATACAGAGTTCAAAACAGGCAGAACTAACTTATGCTGTTTAAGGATATAAACATACTTGTAAAACCATAAAAAAATAAAAGGAAATAAACACCATGAGTCTTTCTATGAGAAAGAAAGGGGTTGTGATTGAGTCAGGATGCCTGGGGACTCTGTTGGGCCTCTTTCTGAACCTGAATGGTGGTTTCACAGCTTTCTAATAGTCTGTAGGTAAGCTTTCTAATACTTGTATGTAAAAATGTGAATGCAAGTTTTGGCACATTCCTAGATTTTTGTTATAGTTCACAATAAAAAATGTAAATAAAAGTTATGGCCACCCATGCTGAAGAATAACATGGTCGTTATTCAAAAGAATAAAGTAGGTTGAAATAATACGCTGCTGTGGACAGTCGCTGAGATATGTCGTTAAGTGAAAAAGCAAGGGAGAGGTGATGGGTAAACAGTGCTGCTATTTGGTACATTTTTTAAAGTTTAGACACCACTGTACACTCAAATCCTCTTCTGGAAGGGCAACTAAGAAAGTAAGAGTTCTCTCTGGGGCAAAGAATTGTGTGTCCGAGAGGCAAATCTACATCTTTGGTTTATTAACTTTCTGTTAGGATTTCTACTATATTTACTTTTACTGATTTAATAAGTACTTCATTCAGGCACAGTGCTTGGGGACGTCCTTAGAGGGAGAACCCCCATCCAGGTAAAGAAGCAGGGAAATGCTTTGAGGAAAGAAGCAGCGTTAAGGTGGGGCTTGGAGAGGAAGGATTTGCCCAGAGGTATGCAGGGGTAATGGTCTGGAAAAGCAAGATGAACCTGCCCAGTACCTCACTGCCAGGGCCCACAGGAGACCTGGGCAGTCAGGTCCAGGGCAGAGGCCTCTGGCCAGGGATGGGTGTGTCCAGGCCCAAGTGTGACCACATGCAGTTGACTGCAGTGGGCTCCAGGCACTCTGGTGCCTGGGGCATGGCACCCCATGGGCCTGCAATCCTGCCAGTCCCATCCTCACCTGTGGCGCTGGGTGGACTGGCTCCAGCAGCACTCACAGCTCTTACTCAGAGGTAAACATCAGGAGGTGAGTTGGTGACAGTGTCAGGACCTTTGCGAACCTGACCCAGAGTCTGTCACCACTAATGCCTGGTCACCGTGACACTGGGGCCACAGCAAGGGAATCGCTGTATTCAAACTGCTCTGCCTCTGCCAACTGTGTGTGCTGTCCCTCCACACCGATTAGCACTTGCTGCTCACAGGGCCTGGGCTGGGGCCTTGAATCTCAGAAGCTCCCCTACCTGGAGTCATTCATAGCCAAAAGGTAGGGAGAAGGGAGGAAGCCACAACCAGAGGAACTTGGACCAGGGGAGTCCTCCAACCAGGGTCAAAGGCCAGGACCCACGCGAGCCCCAAGGCCAGCCCTGGCTGCTGCTGGCTTCCTCCCAGGCAGAGGCCAGCCACGTCCCAAGGGGCCCAGTCCTGGAAGTTCTCCCTCAAATTGGCCCTTAGCATCAGGGAGCAAATTCCATCATTCCCTCATCTAGGTTGTTTGGGCTTATAGGGAACACAAACGCATTTCATCAGCCTGATTCTATCCAGGGCTTAAGCCTTCGATCGATCGTGTGAGGCATTGCAGAGGAGAACAAGAGTAGCTTTGAAGATCGTCCCCTACCGTGTGTCTTTGCCACCCTGGTCACAACCCTGCTCCTGTGTCTGCCATCTGCCAGGGATGAGCATGTGGTTGGAATCCCACTCTCACAGCTCACAGCAGAGGCACAGCCACCTACCACTGTCGGCCACCCATCTCTATACCCTAACAATCGGGAGGGGGGCACTAATGTGCAGTGATTCCCTTCCTAGGCTGGAATCCAAGGCTGTGGACTGGGTGGGAGGGTGGTACCTGAGCCTGCAGGTCCCCCAAGAGGGCTGGGAAGGACCTGTGCCCCAGCTCTGTGGCTTTGCTTACACAGTTCCCTCTGGCAAGAATGCCCTTCCCCCAGAGCCTCCCATCAGTCCCCGATTTGTCACAGCAGAGTTATTTATAACATGAAGAAAAGCAGCAACTACCTAAACATCCAACAACAGGTGACTTGCCAACTCAACAGTGTCCACTCAGGGGCAGGTAATGTGGGCACTGCCCAGGCTGGCCTCCCTGTGGAGCAGCCTCCACCTGAGCGAGGTGCCCGCACCAGGGCTGAATCTCTTCTTTCATTGTCATTTCTGACATTATAAGGCTGTTTGTGCAACAGATTGTCTAAAACAATCCCGATGCTCCAGGCTCAAAATGGCCCTTCTCTGAAATACCTTCCACAACCTCCACCTCCCCTCCACCCCACCCCACTAGCTCCCTGCTCTGACGCATGGGCGTGGGAGGTTTTCTATATGCCTGTCCCTGATCTTGGCCCAGCTTTTGGCCATGCACATGCATTTGGACCCACAGGTACCCAGGGCTGCTCTTGAGGTCTGTCTCCACCGCAGAAATCCGGGCCCCTGCTTACTCACAGTCATGTCAGCCTGACGCCATGTATCTTAATGCCTCATGGCCAGCACAGGGCAGCTCTGCCTCCCCTCTACCAAGGCTCCCCTGATCTCAGCCAGTTGCTGCTTCTCCTCTCCAGCCTAATGCGCTCACTTGCTCCCACCCCCAATCTGGCCCCAGGGCAAACTGAGAAGAAAGGAGAGCCTGGCAGATTAGGGCCTTGGTCCCTTCCACCCTCCTCCACTGTGCCATCTGCCACCCACTGCTGCTGCCTTGGAGGTTGCTGGTGTGTGCACCAAGGCCCTGGCACCTGCCTGCAACAAGGGGGACCCTGGGCTGAAAGCTGGGAGGAGCAGCCATGGGACAGCTTCAGGATCTGGAAGGCCAGGCAGAAAGGGGCTTGCATTTCTCACGCCATGGCCCGGACAGCCCAGACTCAACACCCAATAGTGGGGAGCTGCTCTCCCTCGAGCAACACGGGACCTGGGCTCTGCCTCAGGTCCACATACGTGGACATGGGAGAACACAGGAGCCTCAGAGTGGCCATTTCCCTAGAGATGTGGTTTCTCCCATTCTCTGCAGAGAAATTAAATGGTGTGCACAGGGGGCTGTCCTAAGGGAACCTGGGGAAAGTGCAGAGGCCTGGCACTGCCACTGGCCTCCAGCTGGCTCTAAGGGAGCCTGAGGGCCAAGCGCAGGCAAATGGGCCTCAGGCTACCCTAAAGGAATCTCTGCCTGTTGGTGCCCTTGTAATAAAAGGTCCCTGAGGGGCCCTACTGCAGCCCAAGGCAAGTCTGGCCCAGGAGAAGTCTGAATGGGACAAAAGCCAGTCCCAGAGGCCCAGAAGTCCCATCTAGGGGTCCTGTCCCTTCCTCCACTAGGGTCAGCCTGGTTCAGGCCGCACCTTTCGTAGGCATAAACAGAAGTTTCCTGCCACTCTGCTCCTCTGCCATGTGGGGCTCCAGAACTTGCAGCAAATCTAGGGAGGCCAGGAAGTGCCCAGGAGGCTTCTAGCTGCCTTCCAACAACTGTGGGCAACACCTCCTGATTTAGTGGCAGCCGTGAACACCAGCCTACAGGCATCCCCTCCCCTTCCCCACTCTCCTCTCTCAGGGACTGGGGCCGAGTTTGTTGCTACAATGGACATGCCTAGGCCCAAGCCCTGCCCGGCCCATTGCTGAGGCCTCACCTGCAGGACCAGGGGAAATTGAGACCTCACTCTCAGGGACTGGTGTCAGGAGGCAGAGCCAAGCTTCTAGCCTACCATCCAGCTGCTCCAGGGCACTGGCCAGAGGGCTACCTGGCTGGGCCTCCCATTCTAACTAAACCATGGTCCCTAGTTCCTGCTGCTGACTCTTCTCCCACCCTATGAGGTGTAGAGACGGGGAGGGGGCCCTCCAGTCTCACGGGTGGGATACAGTCCAGTGCTGCCTCCAAAAAGTTCAACCCTCAACATGCAGGCAGAGTCAAAAGCCAGCTGACCCCTCCCAGGCACCTGAGGTCCCAATCTTTGAACCCTTCAAGTAAAACCCACTGGGGGACCTGCTTCCCTGTGCATGGAGGAGGGGAATTGCAGGGGAAGGCTCTGGAGCAAAGGGTTGCTATGGTGATGGAAGTTTTAAAACAAGGGGAGGGGGAGGGGATAGATGTTGGCCAAACCCCTTCTCCAAGAATTCCCTGAAGCTTTGACCCAGTTCCTTCCCCAGGGGTTCTATGACCCTGGTCCCTATCAAGGAAGGGGCAGGGTGGGGAGATGGAGACTTTTACAGAGAGAGGGACAGGCAGGCACACAGCGAGACAAAGGCAGAACCTGGGATGGAAAGGGAGCAAAGAGGCGACAGAGTAAAAGGGTACAGCCACAAAGGTAAGGAGGGGAAGGTGCCCTTGGAGTTCTGAAGGGGCCTATGGGTGCCCAGCAGAGCCCTAAGGCCTCCACAGCCATGTGTTCTGCACACCTGGGCCAGGAGCTGCCCTGGTGCCTGGATCTTTGAGACTCAACCCACCTGTACGCCCGCCCCCCAAGACATGCACGGGACTGGATGTGGGAGGCACCTTTAGCCCTGCAGAGGAAGCCAGCTCTTGCAGTCTCCTAAGTCAGAGCAGTTCCTCAGCCCCTCTCCCCATCATCACAGTGGCGTAGGTAAGGCAGGGCCCACGTGTGGACGGCACATGCGTGGGGGATAGAAATTAAGCTTAGAGACCTGGTTGCTTCCCTTCACAGCCTTCCTCTCAGCTGGTGCAGCCCTCCCTGGACTCCAGGTGGCTTGCCCCCACCCCCTTCTGCTATCCTCTCTAGGCCTTGGGTCCCCAGGGCCCCTCTTGCAGCTCAGCCTAATTCTCTGCCACTGCTGTCCCTCTCCCAACAGTGGACCCTGTCAAGGAAGCCAGAAACAGTACCCCAAGCAACCTAGAAACAGGACAACTGCACAGCCACACCTCCCCTTCCCTCAGTTTTCTTGAATGGCAATCATGGACCCTTGTGGCCTTCTCCCAGGGCAAGGACTGATTGACTCCTTGTGAGTGGTGGCCAGGACGTGGGCTGGAGAGGAGGGCTAGCAGTGGATATGGTGGGAAAGGCAGCCTATGGCACCTAGGGGTCCACACCAAATGCTGTAAAAGAAAAGGAGAGGGACCTCTACCTGACACTGAGGGAGGTGGGGACACCAACATCTCATGAGGAAACTGGGGGCCAGCAGATGCCTAAAGCTGACAGGAATGAACTGAATGAGGAAGGCACCAGGTCCCCGCAGGTGGTCCTTTGAGGAGGGAGGGGGAGGAGGGGCGGGGTGGTGTTCAAAACCTGGGTCTTGGAGGAGGGTGGCTGGACAAGGGCTGGACTGCGGCAGACTGAGCCTTTGGTGAGGGACAGAGGGCCCTGCTCCCTAGGAGGGAGCCTGCTGGAGCTGGCTCTCCTAAGGGGTATGGACAAAAGCAGTTCGGCAGAGCTATCCAGAGCTATTTCGGGGGCTGGGAGAGCCTAGGGTCTCTGCCAGACCTTACAGGCTAGGGAAAGCAGTTAACCTCACTGGCTCATTGCCCACCTCCCCCCAGCACAGGGCCCTGCTTCCCACCCGATGCACCCTGACCCCCTTCCCAGTGCTGTTGACTCCCCCCCTGGCACAGGAACACACATGCGGGAGGCACACGTGTGAGCACCAAGCCCCGCGCCTTCCAGCAGAAACATGTGCGTCCCCCACCTCCACCACCCAGCGCAGGTTCGATACCTTGGACCCCGACTGAGCCCCACGTTAAGGCTTGGGAGCTAGATCTTGGCTAGGGGGCTGCTGGTCCCCAGAGGCTAGGAGCCTCCTCCCCCACTCCGGCAGACCCGCCCAGCCCCCTCCAGGTTGTCGCCCAGAAAGAACTCTCCGTTGTCATGGAAATTAGTGACTGCTTCGCGGGAGGGGGGGCGGGGGCAGTTGGAAGGGGCTGGAGGCGGCTGTGGGAGTCAGGAGGGACCACTAAGCCCTCGGCCCCTAACCCCATGGGGCACCACGAATATCCGAGAGTTAATGTTTTCACAATTAGGAGTCCAGCGAGCCGGGGGGCGGGGGTGGGCAAGATGGGGGTGAGCGGAAGAGGAGATTCGCCTGTACTTGAGTCTCAGAAGCTTCCCCTGGGACCCCCGAGCCGTCAAAGGCGACAGGGAACTTTAGCCCAAACCTGCACACCGACCCCCAGAGCCGCAGTGCCCGTGTGCTCTGCCACCGCAGGGGCCCCAAGCCCTCGCGGGGCCCTGCACACTCAGCGACCCGAACCTCGAGCCAGACACCTAATCCCCCAAGACCCCACAAAGTGCGTTCTGGGGACACCCCCCTCCCGGCCCGCCCCGCACCTGCAGCGCCGGTCGATCACAGGGAGAAGCGATCGCGGGTTCAGTGGGGGCGCCGAGGGATCCGGGGGCGGCGGGCAGAATCAGCTCCGGGCACGCGGGGCAGACGCGGCGCCAGCTGCAGCCGCTTCGGCTCGCGAACCTCCAGCATCTCCCGCCGCTCGCCCGCACCGGATTTGCACCCCGGGCCGGGGGCGGGCTGGGGGCGGGGCCTCCCTCAACCGACTCCGCCCCGACCCCGGCCAAGCTTGAGGCCGGAATCCCAACTCCAACGCCGCCAGACGAGGGGTGGCAGTGGAGTCAAGGAGCACAGGGCTGCCCGGCGCGGGCCAGCCTCTCAAAGGCTCCCTTAGGCCCTTGGACTGACTGGGCAACAGGGGTTGTTGGAGGGGCCTTCTTTCTATACCCATGGTAGGGGCTTCCGGTGGGAAGAGTGGAGATAGCCTGATTCCTGAAGTGGCACAGGAATCTCTTGGCAGGTGGTGGTCCCCAGGGCACCGTGCTCTGCCCAGCTTCCAAAACCTGAACCAAAGGTTGGAACCCACTTGGAAGACCCAAGTCACTAGGTCAAGCTATGCTACAAACTAGCATGCCCTAGCTAGGTGTAGTAAACACATGGAGGTGGAGAGCCTGTGTGTGTGAGTGTGGTCAGTGCCAGCTCCAGACCATGGTGGCAGTCTCCTTTCCACCCCAACCCACATTCCTGCAAGGCCAAAGCCTTTTCCATCCCCAGGTCCCAGACAGGGTGGCTGGCCCAGCCTGTCCCCCTCGTATGTGGCACTGAACTTCCCAAGCTATAGAAGTCAGGTATGGTACGGTGTGGAATCTTTCTTCCCAGTTATATCACTTCAAATACTTCATGAGCAGAATCACCATTGAAGACCTGGGCCATAGGGGTATAGAAGAACTGGCCCTCACCACTCCTGGCCCCTGACTGGAGGAGGTTGAGAACTGCCAGGCCGAAGCTCTCTAAAGGAAGTCCTTGGCCATTTCTCTGTTCCTTGTCGGGGAGGCACATGAACCCAATGCTTGCCCTAATCCCCTCACAAGCCCTGAGGCCAGTATCTGAAAGCCAGACTCAGGCTTCTCTGTGTCTGGAGCTGCAGCTTTCTCAGTGAGACTTTCTGACCCCATCCTGGGTAGGATCATCTCGAAACCTTTCACCATGTTGAGTTCACCTCCCCTGCATGGCTCCCCATGACTGCTGACAGGAGTGACTACTCTGGTGAGAAAGCTGGGGCTGGGTCTGGGGCTGGGGCTGGGGCAGCCTGGGAAATGACTGCTCAAACGAGGCCCCTCGATATCTTCCTCCAGAGCAGATGTTAAGGAGCCCTTCACATCCTTCCCTGGCTTTGAGTCACCTGTTCCAGGCCATGCTGGTGCCACCTCTGCGTGGTCTCAGTCACAGCACCAACCCCACTACTGGGAAGGCATCTCCTGGCAGGCTGGGCATCTGCAGTGCAGAGCCTGTGCCTCATCTCAGTATGTTAAATTCATGTCTGCAGAATGAATGAAGGGCCTAGAACTCAGTCCTTCCCACTATCTGCCCGCCGTCTTTGAAACCATTGTTCTCTGAGTTGTACGGTGAGCCATGACTTGCTGACCCCATACACAACACACCCATTTTCTGTCTTTCCCGAAGGTCGTGGATATCCAGAAGCTGGGCTGAGGAGAGAGCAGAACAGCGGACTTAGAGGCAGGGGAAGAGGTGTCTTGCTAGAGCCCTGCCTGCTGCTGGCACTGCTCCATCTCTTCTCGGTTCTGTGCACATTCCATGTGCCTGTGGGTGACAGCACGTGGCAGGGTATGTGTGCACACGTGTGAATGTGTGTGTGCACGCTCTTACGCTAAAGGAGAAGGCATCAGCACAGTGTGTGCAGTGCTGCCCAGGGGCACATGTGTTTGCATTCTGTGTGCACCCAGGCGTGCTTGCTTGCACGTGCACACGGATGCTGTAGCTAGTCCCTGGAGCCACTGGTCCCCTTCCTGCCTGACATAGGCCTCGGGATTGTGGAGACTGAATCAGGGTGTGAGGGCAGCACATAGGAAAAGGCTGGACCATACCCAGGGGCAGGCAGGGACTGTAATGACCTATGTCATTAGCTGTTTCCAGTCTAATCTTTCTACCTAGGGCAGCCCCTCACTCTCGTGTGTGTGAGTGTGTCTGTGTGTGTGTGTGTCACAGGGAGGTGTAGCCAGATCTCTGCCCTTTGTGGAGAGGGTAACCTAAAGATGAGAACCCGGGGTTGGGACTGGGCCATGGCTTGTCCCTCAGTCTCCAACCAGAGAAGCACAGGCAAGGATGGGCTTCGTTGTCTTGGCTTCGATCTCCAGCTGCCCTCTGGGCAGGAAGTAGCAACACCAACTGAGAGCTATCTTCTCAGCTGTTCCAGACCATGGACTGGGCCAACAAGGCTTCATTCCTACTCTCACTTTCAGAGCCAGACAATGTCAGGAGCCATGGCCTCTAGCCAAGCCCCTGGCCAGAGGGATGGCAGGAGGCCTTAACATGGAGCAGAGTTTGGGATAAAACCAGGGGCTTAGCAGTTGGCATTGGCATGGGCATTGCCTAGTAGCTTTTATGAGGATCTCCTGAGGAGGCCTGTACTCTGGCCATCCTACGAGCAGGGGCTGCCTGGGTTGGGAGGCCAAAGAGAAGGAAGTGCAAAGTTGACTGTTCTGGCATCCACCAGATGTAGACAGTCAGGATAAGGAGCAAGCCTGTGTATCCACAGAGTCTACAAAACAGTCCAGAGCCTCATCCCCCAGCTCAAGTTGTACCCCTGACTGCCAGGAGCACCAAAGGCCAGCACTCCTATACCCTCATATCCTGACTGGTGGACAAAAGTCCCTGCCAACCTAGCACAGAGTTCTGGCTTTAGGAGGTACCTGCATTACCAGGCCAACTTCCCCCAAAAGCCCAAACTCTCAATCTCTGACAGGGACTGTCCTTTGGGGGCAAAGAATGATCCAGGCCCCCCACCCATCTTTGGAACTGTTGAGCTGTTGTCTGTATTGCTGGCCTCAGCCTCCTGTAGAGGGCCCAAGATGGGGGAGGGCAAGTAGTCTTTTCCTCTGGAGCTAGGGGAGGGGGCTGCCCCCCCTCATGACTCACTCCAGGCTGTGTGGGTTATTACATTATGTTTGAAATTACCATGGCAACCAGCTGGCAATCAAGGGTAATTGCGCTTGTCGCCAGGGCAACGGGGCAAAACCCACAGCAGCCATTCTCTGTGTTTGCCCTTGGGGTGCAGTAAAGGTCAGGCTAGACCAGAGCCAATACTAAGGGGCTCTAGGGCTCTCTAGAAGGTACTGTCAGGACCCATGGAGTCTCAGTACACAGAGGCAAGGTATGCCTTAGGAGTGCCAAGGCCCTATTCCTGACCCCATGCTGGGACCCCTGCATTTTCCACACCACCTTGGGCTTCAAATATGCCACAGTGCTCAAAGTAAGCAGAAGCAGAACTTTTATGTGCTCACAGATGGTACTTGTAGATGGCCCATGGGCCCTCCTCCTCATACTCACGGCGGCTGAGCCATAGGCTCCGGAAAGAGTCCCAGGATGTCATGATGGAGCCTCCAATCCAAGCAGCAGCAGCCCGGTAGGGAGAGCCCAGCACAGTGGCACGGGGGCCCAGCTCCTGTCTCAGGCGCTCAGGAAAGCCACTCACCAGGGTACTGCCACCGTCCAGCACCACATTGGCCAGCAGCTGCTCCTGCTGCTTGGCCTCCAGCCGGCTGATGCTTAGAAGGGCCAGTTGTGGCAGGCCTGGCTGGTTGAGGCCTATCAGATTGGGCTGGAAGAGGGCCTCAGGACAGCAGAAACGCTCAGAGCCCAGCGTGATGACCTGCTTGTCTGGAAGCACGAAGTCCACCCGGGCCTGGGCCTGGGTGCGGGCCATCTCAGCTGTCACATCCTTGGCCACGTAGCAGCAGGACTCTTTAATCTGGTTGACCAGCCCTGCTGTGGGTAGTGAGTGCCCGCCTGCCAACAGGAGCTGAGCCAAGTAATCAGTGAGGTCAGCACCAGCCACATCCAGCCGGTAGGTGTCATGAGGGGCCAGATCCCCAGTGAGGATGGGTGCCACATAGGAGGTGCCATGGCCACTGCCCAGCACCAGCCCAGTAGTGCGCCCATAAGCATAGAGTGCCAGCAGGGCCTGGTGCACTGTCTGCATGGCTGGCACATGGAAACGCTCAAAGAGAATTTCGGCCACCTTTTCTCGATTGGTGCGCGGTGAGATAGGCGAGTCGGCCACGAGCACTGCCAGCTCTTCGGGCTGCACACCCAGCCTGCAATAGAACAGGTGCTGCCACAGCACCTCCAGTGCATCCCAGTCGGAGACCACACCTCGATTCAGCACCGAGTAGGAGCCCTCTCGGTTCTCGGGCACCGCATACCTGGGCTGGCCCTGGACCTGCTGCTGCAGCAGCTGGACGCAGGAGGGCACCATACTGAGGACGGGGTTCTCTCCAACCAGTCCGCATTTGGTGAAACCTGTGCCTGTGTCAATCACCACGGCCGCCATGTCCTGGTAGGGGCCCAGTGAGTGGCGGCAGAGCCCTGGGGACTGTACTGGCAGAGCATCCATTGTGGACACCCGCTCATGGCAGGCCCCACAGAGTAGGCCAAGGTGTGTGACCATCGATGAGTCTGGAATGTCTTCTTCAGCTGTCAGCTTGCACTGGGGACCCTGGGGCTCAGTGCCCACCATGGCCATGGGCAAGACCTTGCTTGCAGTGCCAGGTGTGGCCAAAGTGACCAGGGAGAGCTGCTCCTCTTGGGCCCTGTGAGAGGTGCCAGATTGCCAGAATGAGAGCCGATGTGTGCTGATGCTTGGAGTAGCACTGGTGCCCATCTTTTCTCTGCTCACATGGACACAGGTCTTTTCAGGGGTCAAGGGTACCTGAAGTACCCCCACATGGGTGGGCAGACCCAAGCACTCACCTTCCTGGTGCAGAATGGAGGCCTGGCCAGGCTCTCTGGTGGAGGTGAGGCCTCTTGAGAGGATAGACTCTTTGGAGATGGTAGATTCTTGGGAAGAAGGAGGCTGCTTGACAAGAGGGGTTCCAGTGAGAAGTGGCTGACCAGGAAGGGGGTGCTGCTTAGCTACTGGTGTATGTCCAGAAAGGTGGGTCTGCCTGGGGAAGGGGCACTGCTCAGAAGAGGGAGGCTGACCAGTTGGAGGTTGCTGTCCAGTGACAGGATGCTTCTCATCTAGTGGGGGCTGACCTCCAAGGAGGACCTGCCCAGTACTTTCAGCCCACATGTTGTCCGGGTGAGCAACAATGGCTACTTTCTGGCTGTGGCTGCCTACATCCTCCTGGAGCAGGGATCTGGGCACCTCCTGGCATTTGTCTGAAGGAGCAGGCTCTGGAGTCTGCTCTGAGTTCATCCGCTGAGGTTTCTTGGCCTGGGTCTTAGAGGTGTCCTGCATCCCAGAGGCCTCCTGCTTCCAGAGAGTGTGGCTAGATTCATTTTTTTCATCATTAGACTTGGACCAGCCAGGATCATGGACATGGCTCAGTGTCCCCTCACCAGATTGGAGGGGCATCCCCAATGGAACATGCCCAGTGAGCATCCCCACCCTCTCAGACCCAGGGGAGTTCTGTGACTCCAGGTCGAGCCTGGCCTTCTTGGGAACCAGGGCCACCTTTTGGTAACTGTCAGATGAGAGGCTAGAGGGTACAGGGCTGGACAGCATGGGCATGGTGGACCATAAGCTGGAGCGATTGCTGTCAGGAGAGAGGATGGGCTTGGCTAATGGCCTGGTGGACAGCATGTTTTCAGAAGCATAGATGGGTGGGTTGTTGGGCATTAGGCCCACCAGTACTGCCCGTGAGCCCATGGGGTCATGGCACAGCAGCCCCATCCTGGTGTTGCCTGTGGCCATATCAAACACCAGCACATGGTCTTCTTCCACAGTATCCTGGAGCTGGCAAGTAGGGGCACTGGAAGTGGGGATCTGCATGGCTTCCCGGTGAGACTGGACTGGGGACTGCTTGTGGCAGGTTACTTGGTAGGCAGAGCATGGCGCACTGGAGCAGATGTTGTTGCAAACATTGAGGGGCTGCTGGTCTGTCTGAGAGCTGCCAATCTTCTGGCTACTCCTCGGGCACTTGGGAGTGCCTGGGATTCCTGAGACTGGTGTTGGGCTGCCTGGCTTGGCGGTGACCAGGGGATTCTCTGCTGGGTCCTTGGGCTGCTTGGGTAACACTTGCCTTCTGGCCTCCTTGATCTCCTGGGCGTGCTCTGGGGACTCTTTCAGAGTGGGTGCTGGGGTGGGAGGCTTCTTCTGAGAATGGAAATTCACTTTGTCCTGGCAGGATGTGGCCACTTTGGAATTCAAGGGGACTGACCACTGGTTGCCACACTTCCTGAGCAGGTTGTCTTGGGACAAGTCCTTGTTGATGGCAATGCTACCAATCAGGTTGTTGGGTTTGTAGCTATAAGGTTCAACTGCTGCTGGCATTGGTTTTGTATCCAGAGCTGGAGTATTTGCCTTAGTTGGAGATGGAGGAGCCCGGGCCAGATACAGGCACTTGTCCTTGCCCTTATCTTGGGCGGGAGCCAGAAGAGGATGTTGGGCTGCAGCTGAGCCATTCTCCTCTGAAAGGAAACAGGGTTGCCACTGGCTCTTCCTAATACCCAAGGGGGCTCTCTGGTCGGGGCTGCAGGGGCCTTTGCCCCAGCCTACCAGGACTCTAGCTGGAGTCTTGCCTTCCTTCGCAATCTGCACCTGAAGCTGGGAGTGGCAGAATCGACGCTGGGCCATGTCACTTGTGGTGTCACTATACATGCACAAGGGTAGGGCCATGGTCCCATTCTCCATGACGAGATGCACGATGGGGCTTGGAAACAGGCAGGAGAGTCTCAGGGCATCCTGGGAGGCCGCCACATGGCCACACTGGGAGCTAACCTCAGCAGGGTCCTGGAGTAGCTGGTGAAAGGGCTCAGGGGTGTGGGCCTGGCAGGCTGGGCCATATGCTCCATCAGCGATGGCCTCGGCAGGCAATGACAACCTCTGCTTGAAGTATCCGGAACCCTGGGACCTACTGAGGCCAACAACCTCCAGCTTCTGGCTGCTGGTTGAGGGGTTGCCCTGGGGGCCCAATGGATCAGGGTCCCCCTCCTTCTTGGTGACTTCCATAGTCCTGCTCCATGCCCTAGATGCCCTGCCCCCACTCCAGTGCCATGGCAACCCCACACATCACAGGCCCTAGTGACCTGTGGAAGGGGTGACGGAGTGTGGGAAACCAGAAACCCCGCCCCCTGAGAAATGGGGTCCTGCCCAGGGAATCTTGGGAGACAGAAAGGCCTAGGGATCCTGGTAAAGCCTGCCAGTTCTAGGCTGGCCTCCTCGTCCCTTACCAGCCAGGTGATCACTCTGACTGGACCAGCCCTAGAGTGAGGGCAGTGCCCTGGGGAAGGCGGGCTATGTAAGGGCAAGGGAGAAGGTCGCGCAAGGGAGACACTGAGGACCCTCCTGGGTTCCTAGTGTTAGATTTCAGACTGGGCTCTTTTCCCTTATTTCCCATGTGGTGACTTGAAACTCAGCCTTGACCCTGGGATGCAGTTCCAAGGATGTGACATGAGACTCTCTGTGGGCCTGGGAGGCAGAAGAGGGTGTGGGGCCCAGGCTCAGGCCCACGCTCCCCTCCCCCATGTTCCTCGGCTCCTGCTCCAGGGACAACAGCTCCTTGGCAATCTTTCTGCTCCAGATGGTTCTGCTCTGCCTGTGCCTCACAGAGCCCCCTCCCCACAGAGCCACATGTCCTGGAAACCTAAGGCCAGTATCCCATAGAGGTGGGGATGGGGAATCTGGGGGTGGGGTGGGGCCTCAGCTCAGAATTCTCAAGTGAGAATGTTCTAGCTCTTGTTATATTACGTCCATGTCACCTTGGCCGGAATTGGGGCGGAGCACTGGGCATAGGACTAGGCTACAGTGAACACAGGGTCAGCCAAGTGGCAATTACAAGATGGTGCACAGTGGGGACATAGTGGTTATAGGGCTGTCCACCTGTGGGGGTACACATAGTGGGCACAGCTGCATGTACAGTGAGGACAAGTCGGACAGAGGACTGGACATGGGCTGGGCACTGAGGAAATAAGCTGTTACACCAGGTGGGCAGTTTCACCCTTCAATTCTTACATGGGCAAGGAGATGGGCAGGGAAGGATGGGGCCTGCTGGATGCCAGGCCAGGCCCAGACATACCCTGACACCACAGAAGACAGGCCTAGGCAGCAGCTGGGGGAACACCCGCTGCCAAAAGTCTGGATCCAGAGGTTCTGACCAGGGGCAGGGGTAGGCCCTCCTCCATCCCTACAGCTAGGAGATCTGACTCTCTGTCCTCCAGGGCTGCGTCCTTTCAGGCCTCAGTCTTTCCACCCAGGAAACAGGTTTGTGGAGAATGCAGCTGTAGGCTTGTCCTCTGAAGCTGTGCATTTTCACAGAGGTTAAAAATAGTGCTTACAGTTGGCTGAGGAGTGTGAAGTGATGTGACCAGGGACCAAGGCTAGCGCTGTGCTGCGTTGGCACCTTCCTGACTCAGCACTGGGCGCAGCCTGACTCAGCCAGGTCTCAGGATCCTGGGGGCCCCTTTCCCCTTCCCCAGGGGCTACCTTCAGTTGAGAATGGGGACAGTTTGTGGACACTGCTGCTCACCTACCACTATGGCCTAAGATGGTGGCAGAGCCCAAGAGCCTGTGGCCTGCATGGGTATGCATCCATACACACACGTTTGCTAAACACTATTAATTAACTTCATTCATCTGAGCCTCTGAGAAAACTGGTTTTGAGGGGTTGTTTTTTTCCCCCCACAATAGAAATGGTAGTAGCAGCCTCCAGCGCCTGTGTAGCCCTTGAGCGAGGCTGTACCTGGGAGGGCTGACGAGGCATGGAGGGAAGCCCTGGGGGGCCCCTGACTGTCTAACCACTGAGCCATTCCCTGTCTCCTGCAGAAGTGGAGTGCAATCTTCCTTACAGGGCTGGGTCATTGTGAATAACTGAACTGAGGTGTCCTGGGGGAGGGAGCAGAGCCCACTGAAAGGTGTAGCCCAAGAAAGAAGGCTCATGAAGGCAGCTGGAGAGAGGGGAAGGCTCTTCTCACCCAGGAAGCAAACACCCCTTTAGCAAGAACAGTGCCTGTTATTGACTGGGTTCTTCCTCTGTGCCAGGCAGTGCTGGAGCACCTTCAGCTTCACAGCAATTCAGGGAGCAGGGCACCACCATCTTTATTTTATAAATGAGGAAATCAAGGCACAGAGAAGAGAGAATATTCATAGAGGTCTCAGCTGGTGAGAAGTAGAGCCAGAATCTGAAGCCAGGCCATCAGGCTCTGGACCCATGCTCAGGAACCTATAGTGCTACCACTGGGTGCCACGCCTAGGGCCATGTGGGCTCAGAGCCTGCTGGCAGGAAGCCAACAGGCCTCCCTTCTGAGTGCTGCTGCCCCATCCAAGCTGTGGCCCCCACAGACCTGCTCCTCCTCCCAATAGTCTAGCAGGCATGGGTTGGGTGGGGGAGGACATATTTTCCCTGCTGGGGTCATTAAGTCAGTGCCCTCTCAGGAACCTGGTGGTGCCAAGTAGGGGCCAGCTACATACCATGAGGGACCAGGCTGAGTCCTTTGGCACTCAGAATATTCTTGGTTGGCCAAAGCCCACTCCATTTCATCCATCCGAGGGGAGGGGCATCAGGGCAGCTAGAGGGGTTCCCAGGGTGAGGCCCTTCTGCCCAGCCCCCAAGTATCAGGCAGGAATATTACCCCTGTACCCCTTCCCCCCACATGTTTTTAAATAGTCTTTCACTAGGAAGAAGGGCATCCAATTCTATTTCTGATTCAGGAAAGTGAGGAGGGCCAACATGTTGCCATAGCAACCGGGAGAGCCCCTCCCCCAGGCTGAGCCCATTCCCCTGGCTGAGAGCTGTCTGGGATAGAGGGGCCAAGAAGGAACTGGAAGGAGCTCAGTCTGCAAGCAAGGCCTCAGTGAAGACAGGTCCCAGTACTACCTCCTCTCACACTTCACCTGGTCCCCTCCTGGTAGGCTTGTGGGGAATGCCCCAACCTCTGTGGAGAGGATCAGACTTCAGGAGGTGGGGACATGTCATTCTGAGAGATCCTTCCACATAGGAAGCTTAAGAATGGTGGGCAGGAAGGGCATCAAAGTGAGGGGCAAAGAAGGCTCCATCTGGAAGCTCCATGACCAGCCACGTCCCCCAGACCTGCTTCTCTAGTGCAGACATACTCTTGACTCTGTTGTGTTCTCAGGAGGGAGCTCTGTGACGTCACCCTTCCAGTCTACTTGCCAGTTCCTCCCGTGCCCTGAGAGGACCCTGGACAGCTCCAAAAATCTAGGGTCAGAAGGAGCCTGCAGTCTCCCCAGGGAAGCCAGCCCCTGGATAATGGAGTAAAAAGCAGCTCTGTTTGCTAGAGTGTCACCCCTGCGTACCATCCAGGGGTTCAGACACCAGCCCTTTGGCCCAGAGGCTGCAGATGGGTAGTGTTTAGATCTGTGGAGAAAAAGCATTCCAGGTAGGAGCACAACCCAGGCAAAGGCCAGATTCTGAAAAGAACCGCCTGGACACTGCTTCAACTCTCTCTGGATATTAATGGGAAACCGAGGTCCCAAGGAGGATGCACGTACTCTGGGTCTCCCAGGTCCACACCCAGCACTCCGTCTACAGTGTTTTCCTCTCCAGCCCTTCCTCCTCGGAGCTATCCAAGTCACCTGGGAGCCCTGACCCCCTGCTTCCCTGAAGTCTCCTGGCCAGGGTGCACCCATCCTATGGAGGCAGCACCATGTTTGAAGGAGCTGGAACCTCCCACTCCCTGGCCTTCCTGCCTGACCCCAAATAAGATAGCCAGAGTGCAGAGAACCCCAGTCCTAGGGGATCGTCCGGTGGAGTGAGGAGTGATAATCCACTCCTAATCTAGGCTGTGGAAGGCAGAACCCAAGAGTGCTGGGAGGATGTGGCTTTTGAGCTCTAGGGCATGGGGAAATTTAAATAACAGATGTTTAAACAACCTTTTCTGCCAGCCTCAGTGCAGTGACCCCTCTGCTGTGATGCGTTTCAGCTTAAAAATAGCCCACAATAAACCGCTCTGAGCTCCAATTGACTCAAGCTTACGTAACTGCGTGAAAGATGGCCAGCCGCACCAGCCTGGAGGGAGGGCAAGAGCACAGCCAGCCTGACTGCTGCCACAGCTGGCTTAGGGGCGGGCGAGCTTCTCACCCTCCTTTGGGGCAGACCCCTGTCCAGGAAGCAGCAGAGGTGAGGGCAAAGGCACTGCAGCCAAAAACACACATGGCTGCATGATGGCTGAGAAGAGACCTCTGCCCTGCAGGCCTGCAGAGGGGATGTGAGGAGAGCTGCCCTCCCTCGGGGTCCCTGAGGAATCCACCAAGCCCAATGTTGCAGGGGGTGAAGGGGGACTTTAAGAACAGATGTCTGGCTCACAGAGACCAAGACAGGAGCCCATGTGGGTAGGGGGACTGGTGCTGTCCAAAGGATGCCATCCCCCACTTTGACAAGGGGGCTCCCCAGATTGGAGGAACACATTAGTAGTACTGATGCTTGGCTGAAACTATCACTACCATGGAGCCCAGGGGTGGCGCTGACTCCTTTAGGGCCTCTAAATCCCCATGGCCCAGGCTGCACAAGTGGGACTTGTGGCTTAAGGGAGGGTACACTGTCTTTAGAGCTGATTGAATTCCAGGATCTTGGCCACCAGCTGCTCTGAGTCCCTGTCTTTCCCTGATTCATTCCCAGTTCCTGAATGCCCAGCCCAAGACTGACCAGTGAGCAGGTGGCTAAACCAATGGGAGCAGAGAGGAGAGGAAGTGAGGATACCCCTGACATTGGGAGCCTCTGTCCATGCTGAGCTCCAGGGATTTAGCAGCTTCCCTCAGCTCCCACCACCTGAGCTCAGAACAGGAACCACCACCATACGCCTGGCCCCTGAGCTCCCATGGAGCAACAGTGAGCCTGCTGAGGGCCAAATGCGAGGGCGCCCTGCCATCCTCCCAGCAAAGGGCAGGCTGTCAGGGCCTTTAGCGCCTCTGCTTCCCTCCCAAGGTCAAGGCTGCCAGATGGGTGCCTCTGGTCCCATCCTACCAAATGAGGAGATAGCCTGGTCTTGTTGCCTCCCCTTCCAGGAAAGTACAACAGTCCCTGGTAGTCCTGGCATGAACATCCTGGGACCAGGGACAGAGGATGCTCAGGTCACTGAAGGAATAGAGAGCAAGATGCAGAGGCCATGGTGAGACTCAGCAGCAGAGCCATCCTTCCGTACAGAGGTTGGGACTGTGAGTTCCAGTATTAGATGGGTTGATCGGGATGGGAGTTCAGGAGAAACAGTAATTTCTGAGAGTGTCTGAGGGTATCAGTAGGAGGTGGCTGAGACCGAGGTGCCACACCTCTGTACTGAGCTGGGTCAGGCAGGCTCTGCCACCATGGCCTAGCTTTGGGCCAAGGACTCCCACCAAGAGAGGACCACATATGAAGGCCACACTCCAGGGCCTTCCTTAGACTTGAGGAACCCAACCTAACCAGGGCACCATCACAGCCAAAGGTGCATGTGGCAGCTGCCCAGGCTCTCCTGGCATCTATGCTAATTGGGTAAAAAACTCCCACTGCAACAAACCCCAAAAGAGTAGAAAGAGAGGCTGACGCTCAGTTGGCCCCACCATGCCAGACAGGGAATGTTAGGGGCAGGTGCTTCATTCCTCCAGACTCCAGGAGTTACCCCACCTCTGGACTGGTTGGACTCGCACATTGGCAGACCAGAGGCTGTGGGTGAAGGGATGCTCAGTGCTCAGCTACTGATTCCTGGGTCTACTCCTCCCCAAGCAGGGGTTACAAGTTTAAGAAGTGCAGCCAGGGCCTCCCTGAGCCTGAGACACTTGCAGCAGTAGCCCCATGTCCCCCCACCCCAGCACTGGAGCATCCATCTTTCTCTTGGAGGTGAAGGGGTTAGTTCATGTAATGGCACCAGAGGTAGACCTGGGACCTCACGGGCTGCATGAGGGAGTGACTGATGAAGCTGCTGTCCCAGGAGGGTCCTGGGGTCTTAAAGGGACCATATCAGGAGCCCTCCAAAGTAGTTTTGAATCCCCTGGGAAATTCTCTGAAAGCCTGGGGCCAAGGCATAAGGTGAATCTCACAGTCCCCATCAAAGCTGATCAGTCTAGCCCATGCATGCCTCCAGATGCCAGACAACAGTGACACAATGGGCACTCAGGAGGGTGTGAGTCATTGCTGCTCCCTCAGCCCCAGCTCCCATCCTGTCCCCACTCTAGCCTTTATGGGCACTGGCTCGCCCCCAGCCCCAATGGGCTGCGATGGAGAGAGATGAGGCTCAGGAGCTGGGAAGGCTGGACTCCCAAAGTCCTGGGAGAAACCTCTGTTCATGCCATCCCTCCCTAGTGGCAGGCCCAGGCCCACCATGCCACCAGAAATCTTTCCATTGTACAGGCTGCCCATTATACACAGCTCAGGTCTCCCCCTATAGAAAGCAGCCCAGCCTTCATGAGCTCTCAGAAACCTCCTGGTTCCCCCAGCTCATCTGGGGACCTAGAACCAATCCTCCCTTCCTCACCTCCCTGGTGGCCTACTCAGGAATTTAAAACCCTGAAGCAGTTTCAGCTCCTAACACTCTGGGTGGAATTGGAACCATCAGGCAGGTCTAAGAACAGAGCCCAGAGCTTGGGGGTTGAAACATTGGGGAAAGGGGGTGCAGTGGTGCCATGACCCAGGAGCCTAAGCACCTGCTTAACGAGGCCCCTCCCTGGAGAATCCCGACCCTGGAGGCCCTTGGCCCAGAAACAGGTCCAAAGCACCACATTCTGGCTGCACAGGAAACTAACACTCCTTTAGCTCTTTCTTGGCTCCCTTCTCTGGGATCCCTCTCCTCATAGGCTTCCCTCCCATCTGGAGAACCCCTTCGTCCCTGAGCCTCTCTTATGAACACACGAGCCAGTGGTCCCTGAGCTGCAGAGGCTCAGTGTGGAAGGAGCCTCAGTCCAGCTTCAGAGAAGCCCCTGGGCCTTCTTCCTCCTCCCTACCCAGGGCCTGATGCTCTGGGTGACCCTTAGATTCCCCGGGACAAGGTTAGGGCCCAGGGACTGCAAGTTACAGGGATGGAGACAGTCCTTTCCAACTGGTATGGATACCACAGCTGTGGAGGTTCTCCAGGACATTCCACTCACCTCTCTCTGACTCAGGGGTGACACAATTGTGTCCCCACACACAGAGAGAAAAGGGGTCTCTGGCCAAACATGCAAGGCTACAGTCTGTTCTGAGCCTGTACTGAGTGGGCAACAGCAGTGCAGCAGGAAATTGGCAGACAGGATCCATCTTTACCCACTCTAGCTCACGGGCACCTGACCTTCGGATCCCTGCAGGAATCCCCTTTTAAATTTTATCCACCTGTCCTCAGGGTCCTTAGGTTCCCCATGGCTGGGCCTCCCTCTGGCCTGAGGTATGGGTAGAGAACACTGGGCAGCTCCAGTCCCAAGGTGACCCCCAGGTCTCTCACCCCTAACCCAGGCTTCCATCTGTGACAGGGCAAAGAGCCGGGGACTCAAAGGAGAAGTATGCTCCCCTTGGGAGAAACTGTGGTCCCCCAAACTGGTGGGATAGAGGCTATGGGGGGCCTGAGCAAGAGAGGGACCACCATGATGCACGTTCTGGGCCCAGTCCCCTGGTACCTCAACTTGCCACACCAGCAGGGCCCAGCTGCACCCCTTCAGCATCCAGGGCACAGCGAGGGTGAGCATGAGGAGGAAGTTATCCCCCACTCTGGTGGGACCTGCCCCTCTAGCAGTTATTGCACAGTGGCCTTGAGTATTAGTAGCGTGGGCAGGCAGCACCGCGAAGCTGGTGCCTGCAAAGTATGGAGCTGAGACCTTGCTGCTGGCTCATCTTCCTCAAGGCTGCAAGGACAATGCTGGTGGGGGTGGGGGCAGAGGGAGCAAGTGTCCAAGCTGACAGTGGAGGTGGTGGGAGGCTGCAGGTGGAACAGGTAGCTCTGGTGCGGGGTTAGGGGCCCAGGGAAGGGGACGCAGACTGCACATGGGAGAAGGCATACTGGTTGCTTGAGTACTCAGGTCACGCCTCTTGGTTCCACCCCGAAGTGCCCAGGGCACTGTAACCTGAACCTGGGTCTAGTCAACTTTCTTGTTCTCTGGAGACTTCTTGCTGACCCGGCCCCTTTCCAGCCTTAGGATCTCTCTGCTCCCACCTCCCAGGGTCTCAACAAAAATGGCATCTCCTGGAGTTCCCTCACCTCCTTAGTCATCTGTCTAAAGCTGTCCTTCATCCTCTCAAAGCCTTGTCTTTCTCTTTTGTAGCATTTACCACAATTTGTGCTTACATAGTTATTTGTTCATTTACTGGTTACAGGCCAGTGTCTGGTCACAGTTCAGTCCCCTGTGCCCAGCTGGGCCAGGCACACAACAGGCACTCCATAAATACTCATTGCATCAAAAATCACCCTCACTGGCTCCCCTTGTGAAGTGAGGGGCCGATGTGCCCTGCCCCCTGCTTATAGCCCCTAAAGGTTAAAGGGCAGGGATAGGGCAGAGGGCGGCTTGGGTCACCCCCTGACCTGGCAGGGCCTAGAGGCAGCCTGGGGTTAAGTCCCCAGAGTGGCTGTGCAGCTCCGGTCCCTCAGGGCCTGTCTAGGACTGAGGTCACGTGGTCCTTGGTGGCTCTGAGAGAGGCCGGGGCCTCCCGGTGCTCCTATGCACAGGTGTGGATGGCAACTGTTCTGGGGGCTCATTCGCCTCTCCTGTGGCACCAAGGCCCAGGTTCACGTAGTGGTCCCCACGCAGAGCGGCCACCACTTGCTCCACTTCTCCTGCTAGCACTCCAAAGCTGGGTCGTGCGGCAGGGTTCGCTGCCCAGCAGCGCAGCATCACTGCGTACCTGCGGTGGAGAGAACGTCAGGGGCAGGGCCTAACCTCACCCAGAGATTCTCAGCCACCCACCCAGTTAACCCCCTGGGAGGCCACATGGGTGTGAGGACAGGTAACAGGCCTAGTACCTACACAGCCCAGCCAGGGGCAACGCTTCTCACTGTGATTGCTGTTCTAGTCCTGCTTCCCACCCTGGTAGAGGTCAAATTTGGGTTAAGAGCTTGGGCTCCTATGCCCCCATGCCCTGGGCTATGTGATTTGGGGCAAGTTCCTTAACCTCTCTGTGCCTCTGAATCTTCCTCAGCATAAGGTGACAGGATGCCTGTTAAGTGCTTAGCTTAGGGCCCAGCTCATAAGCTATCATGGTTTTATCATCACACATCTTCCAGGAAGGAAGCCCAGGTCCAGTGAAATGGTGTTAAATTAAGTCCTGTGACAAGGACATGTGAGGCAGCACTTGTGGCACCGTGGTTCCTAAGCAGAGTTTCTCTGGGTTTGCCTGGTGGTCCTAATCCTTGCCCCTTTCTCCTGGGAATGTCATCCCTGCTGTAAATGATACTCTAAGTGCCCTGCACACAATAACTGCACATAATTCTCAGACTCCCAGAGGGAGGTACTGTTACCATGTCACCCTTACCAATGAGGAAACTGAGGCCCGGAGAGGAGAAGGGACTTGGCCTGGTGTAGTAGATACTGTGGTGTGCCACCCAGACGCCCCCTTCATTCCCCCATGGCTGCTCATGGCCGGAGGCTGAGGCCCCTTCTAGGCACTGCACTGAGCAGAAATGTTCTGCGCCCCCCAAGCTCACACTCCCTCCTCAGGGACAGCTGTGACCAGTGAGTGATCAATGTCTGGTACAAAGGCCTGGCCCCTTGACCTTCGTTTCAGGCAACTCTGAGGGGCCATCCCAACTCAAGCAGTCCCTGTGGGACGGGGCTGTGGCCTCTGGTGCATCTGTATCACAGTCCAACTTCTCCACCTGCCCAGTCCTGCTTCCCTAGCCCCTAGCCTCCCCATAAACCCCAGGCACATAAACCTCCAACTCAGAGTCTGTTCCAGAGAGCCTCACCCAGAGGCAGACAGGCAGTGCTGATAATGTCCCTCACTTCAAACCAGGTGCACTAGTGAAGTGAACAATGAAGACAGACCCAAGGCGGCAGTGCTGTGAGGAAGGGGTTACTCATCCCTTCTGGAGCGCAGCCTGAGACAGGACCTGTGACCTGGTTCTTCCTGTTCTAACCACAAAGACCCAGGCACAGCACAGTGAAGCTGCTAACGATGAACCTGGGCACCAAACCCACGCCACAGGCACTTATGACAATGTAACTGCCATGCCTCTGGGAATGGGGAATCTGTAACTAGATCCAGTGGAAAAAAAAACACATCTGATCTGGAGATGTGGAGGGGGCTAGTGTGGGAGCTAATGGAACCCTTCCTTGAGGTTAAGAGAGTGGAAGAGATGGAAAACAGCCCCCCTTGCCGGGGGTGGGGGAAGAGGAGTGCCAGGAAATCAAATAATTGGCCTCAACCCAGACTTGAAGTTGGGAATGCTGTTACCATGACAACTATGATATCTTTCCAGCACCCAGCATGAATGGGGGTGGAACTGGTCCACAGATGAGGAAACTAAGGCCCAGAGAGGGTCCCTTTCCAGGTGAATCATTCCAGAGGACCATCATAGAGTGAAGCAAGAACTCTGCCTCATACCACCTCCTTGTCTCTGGGGCCCAGCTCCCTCCCCAGTACCACCTCCACATACTCACAGGGAATTGGGGCAATACTCAGGCTGGGGCAGGCGGCGACCCTGGGCTAGGAAGTGAGTGAGGTCAAAAGGGTCGATGTGGGGGTACGGCGGGGCGCCCCGTGTCAGCAGCTCCCATAGCAGCACACCAAATGACCACTGTGGGAGGGGAAAAGTCAGGGGACTCAATTTTCCCCTGTAATTTGGGGGTAGGTAGAGTCCCCAGGTCTTCTACCTCCCAGAGTCCTGTAGCTGGAAATGGGGAGCCCGCCCTCTCCAATCAGAGCCTATTCCCCACTACCTCATAAGTGTCTTCCCTCTGTCTCCTCCTACCACCCGAGTCCAGAATTGGGGTGGGCTGGCCCTGGAGTGTCCGTGAGCAGCCAATGAGCTCACAGTGCCCTCCTGTCCAAGTGGTAGGCAAATGAGCTGTGAGGGCTGCCCAGCTTGGAGATTTCCTGGGCTCAGATCATCACCTGGAGCTGAATGGGCAAAGCCGATTCCCCCAGGACACTGAGGCCATATGGACGCTGGGGCAGATGGAGCCTCACCACGTCAGACTTGGTTGTGAATTTGTAGGTCTGCAGGCTCTCCAGTGCCATCCACTTGACAGGTAGGCGAGCATGGCGGTGCTGTTGAACACTGTAGTATTCCTTGTCCAGGATGCCACGGGCCAAGCCAAAGTCAGCCACCTTGACAGTGAATGACTCATCTAGCCTGGGAGAGGGGAATCACTCAGGACTGGCCCCAGCCAGGCCCTGAACCCACCTGTTCCAGGTCTTCACAGGGTTCAGACCCACAGAACCTAATGAAAGCCTGCTCTGGGCAGACAGGACAACTGAAGCCCAGAGATGGGAGGGCATGCCTAGGACTGAGGAGCTTCAGGACAGCTATAGACCCAGGTACCCTGACTTCATGCTTCACCGCAACTGCTCCAGCCCCTCACATGCAATTCCGAGCAGCCAGGTCCCTGTGCACAAACTTCTGCTCTGCCAAGTACTCCATGCCGCGGGCTACCTGCAGGCCGAAGCTGATGAGGTCCTTCACCGTTGGATTCTGGGGGCACAGGTGCGTCAGTAGGCAAAGGCAGAGCAGCTCCACCCCCAGCTGCTGCCCAAGCCCCCTGACCCAGGGCCAGCTGAGCACTGACCTGCTGGGGTGAGCGGATGAACTGGAGTAGGTCTCCATGGCGCATATAGGGGAGCAGCACACGGGGCAGCCCCTCAGGTGGCAGCACAATACCAATGAGAGCCAGCACATTTGGGTGATGCAGACCGCGCATGATCAGCCCCTCGCGCAGGAAGGCCTCCACCTCCTGCACCTCCGTGATGCCTGCAGAGCAGCGTGAGTCAGGCCGGTTATGTGGGTCAGATGGGGAAATGGAGAAGACGGTCTCCTGCTCAGGGTCCCTCAGTGAGTTGGTAGCACAGCAAGGGCGGGGACCCACCCATGGGGACCCACCCAGCTTCTGTCTCACTTACGACTCAGGGACTTGATGGCACAGTGGATTTGATTCTGGGCCTCGTCTGTGTACTCCCCATGGTAGACAACTCCAAAATGGCCTGGTGAGGGGGAGACAGTGAGAGGGGCCCCAGTGCCAGGTGCTCAAACCACACCCTCTCATTGGCAACAAAACTCAAAGCACCAACTGGCCAATCTGACATAAAAAACAAGCAGTAGGGTTCCCTAGTGGTGTAGTGACTAGGCTTCAGTGCTCTCACCGCCGTGGCCTGGGTTCAATCCCCGCTCAGGGAACCAACCAAAAAAAACTAAAAAACAAACAGCAGCTGCATGACGGCAATGCACCCTCCCAGGCCCACTTAATCTGCTTCACAACTGGAGGCTCGGAGAGGTTATGTGACATGTCCAAAGGTCACACAGGTTAGTGAGAAGTCTAGAGCAGAGTCCTGCTCAACTGTCCCATGCCCATATCAGCTCAGGACTCCATATCTGCCCCAGCCCCACCTGGCCTGGCACTCACACCTTTGCCAATGATGCGGTCACTGTGGGTGACCACTCGCTCGTGGGGAATCAGCACATCCTTGACCTCAGCCAGGAGCGCAGAGTCCAGGACCCCCAGCTGGAGGGACTCTGTCTGCAGCAGTGGGACACAGGCCCCATCCCCGCTGTCTGAAAAGGACACTCTGTGGACACGAGTGGTGAAAACCTGACCATCCACGGCAGGGGCTGCTGTGGAGGAGAAGGAGTAAGGGTCTTGTGGAGCAGAGGGCATAGCTCCAGCTTCTGGCGCCTCCATCTCACCAAGGCCGTCTCTATAGTCAGAGCTGGAGCAGCGCAGAGGCAGAGGCACAGCTCCAGTGGTCTGGTCCATGGAGGCTGGGTCATCCGGTTTTGGAGGAAGGACTGTGGAAAGACAGCCCCTGGTGGCTAGCCTCTCCAAACCCCTAGAGGCTGACCCCTACCCAGGAGGTGTGGGCAGACCCCCAAGGCTTGGACAGAGAGGGGATATAGGGACTTGGAGATGCCATTGTTTGGAGGTAGGGGCTGAGTCAGGGTGGAAGTGAAGACCTCACCTAGCTGTCTCCTCCGCCAGTAGCTGAAGACCAGCACGGTGGCCAATATAGCCACAAGCAGGAACAGGGCCAGCAGGACACCAAGGAGTATCCTCAGTGGAACCCCCTCTGAGCCTGTCCGCATCACTCTGCCCAGGATGTGACATTCACCATCCACACAGACCTGGGGGCAAGTGGCAGCTCAGAGCCCGCCCGCCTGCAGGCCTTGGCCCATGTCTCCTCTGAAGGGCCAGCCGAGCTGCCTACCTGCAGTGGGGCGCTGTCCTTGCCCAGTTGCAGGGAGGAGGGCAGGGGGCAGATGACCACATCCCCCCGGAGCTCGTGCTCACAGCTCTTAGCACCCACGGTCACGTTCACATCCACACAGTCAGCCACAGCTCCTAGCCCAATGTACTGCAGAGACAGTCATGTGGACTGGCCAGTGCCCCATCTCCTTTGGGCAGGCTTCAGCCCTAACCCTCCACCGCCCCGCCCTCCATCCCCCACATTTACCTCAAACTTAATGGCATGTTCCTCCGGCTTCAGAGGGGCCAGGTCAATGCTGGGTGGACGGGGTGGGGGCAGGAAGCGAAAGCCAGGCAGTGTGAAGCCAGCAGCTCCATCCCCCTGGGCACTCAGGTTCCCTGTCACCCATCCCTGGGGGCCTCGGACCAGATACTCGGGCAGGCGGCACCGATGCTTCTCCGGGAGCTGCCCCTCACACTGCTGGAGCCATGCGAGAGTGATTAGCCAGGCATCCCACCTACGGCTACCCCAGTCTCCTTGGCCCAGTATGGAGTGGGGCTGGAGCTCAGGGAACTGGTCCGGCCCTCCTCCCTCCTGGCCAGTGCCCATTTGGCAGCTGTCAGTGCCCACTTACCCTGTTTTCCACCTCCCTAATCCCATCATTGAATGACAGCATTAGGTGCCACACTGAAGTCAGATGCTGGCCACGGATGGTGACATGGGACCCACTGTGGAGAAGAGCAGGGTGGTGGGCTTGGGGTGCTCTCCAAGGCTGGCTCTCTTATTCCTAGGACACCAGAGTGGGCAAGGAGGTGACACTTACGTGTAGCCACAGTTGGGGCTGATGCTCAGCAAGATGGGGTCTTCCCGGTAGTCAAAGGTCCAGGAGCCCGGCACCTGGGCACCACCCACCTGCAGGTGAATGGGAACACTGGCCGTAGCAGCGCTGGGGGGTGTGGTACATATAAGCTGCCCCTCACTGACCCTGCAGAACAGGGGGATTGGACTCAGCATCACCCTCTAGGTGATGGCCAGGCCCTCCTCCTCCTAGGGTTTGCCAGTCGCTCGTATTTCCTCTGTTGGTCATCTCCCCACCTGCCCATAATGGGTCAGTCTAAAGACAGGGGTGTCCCAGTGAGACCTCCAAGAAGGCAGGGAGCGAACAGGACCCCTACAGCCTTGGTAAGAGCAAACGGATTCTGTGACGGGCTCTCCTGTCATCCCCAAACCACCTGTGGACTGGAAGGGGCAACAGGCCCTTCTTGCTGAACCTGACTGTGTGACTGAGCTCTCCTCCCTCTGCCCCACCTGGATGGGGCCCTATACCTGCTTATCCCCTTGCCTGTTGGCACTTACCCTTCCAGTAGGCACTCAGTTCCATTGACCAGCACAGCCCGACTGGTGCCTACAGAGAGGCCCTGGCCTTTTAGGGTGAGGCGGGTGCCTCCTGCCCGTGGGCCAAAGAGGGGTTGTACTTCCTTTAGCACTGGTTCCTAAGAGGGTATGGAGGTGGTTTAGTTTGGTGTAGACACTCCAAGCCCTTCCCTGCCTGTATTGCCCAACTGGCCAAGTACAGAGACAAGGCAAGGTGGCCTCACCATGAAAGAAAAGCCTTGCTTCATGGAAGTGCCATCTACCCGGAAGTGCTTGCCTGGTGGCATGTTGGTCACGGTGAGGCTGACGTTAGCGGGCCCGGCTGCCTGTGTGCCCAAGGGCTCCAGCTCACACTCAAGTTCCTCCACAAAGTCCTTCTGGGACACTGGGCTAGAGCAACAGGGAACCCAAGGTCAGCCAGGGGTCTCACAGGCCTGGTTATATGCCCGTCACAAATCACAGGTCTCCTCTGAGTCTGAGGATGGCTTCTCTCCACCCCTGCCTTCCTGCAGGGCAGGCAGGATCTGGCAGGGCAGGGACCAGCCTTGCCCAGTCCATGAATCAATAGGGAATATATGCAGGCTCAAGAAGGAATAGAGATGTCCCCTCCAGACACAAAGCAGCCAGAGCCACTGCAGCTTGCCCCATGGCCCCCAATAAGAAGAAGATAGTGTCTCACAGAAAAGGGACTGCTTGGTTTCCCCCATCAGGGATACAAAGGGCAGGGACCTGTTGTACCTGAAGTTTGAGCTTTCCTTGGCCAGCAGTCGGCAGGGACTTCGGCCCACGGTGACCAGGTGGGTTCCCTCAGGCAGCGGACCAGCAGGATGCAGGTAGAAGTTAGAGCCACACAGGGTCAGCCTTGTGCTGCCCCTTAGGGGTCCACTGTTGGGATAGAACTGGAGGGCGAGCAGGTAGCCTGAGTCTCTTTGTGGGCCAGGCCTCTCAGTCCCGTCTGCTTCCCCCAAAATTTGCTGCTGCACCCTTTGCCTGTCCCACACTCCAGTCATTCTAGGTCACTTCTCTGCCTCCATATCTTTGCTTGTGCTCTCCTCTGCCAAAATGCCTTCCTTGTAGCTATTAGCTATTGGAGGACATCCCAGGCCTGAGGACGATCATGATCAAGACCTGCCGACCCCCACCCCTGGCCAACCCTGTCGCATACTTACCTTTGCCCTGCCAGGCAAGCCATACCTCAGTGAGCTCAGGTGGGCAATGGTCCTGTTGCCAGGAGCCAGGACACTCCTTCTGCTGGCCACACATGCCCCCACACCAGCCACAGCCCATGAAACGCTGTGCCCGCAGACAACGCCCACAGGTGAGGAAGTGGCGGCAGCCAGGTCCCCGGATAGGTACCTGGAAGACCTTGAAGTGGCAGAAAGGTGGCTTAGCAGTGGCTAGAGAGGGTTGGGTGGCCTAGGCCCCATAGATGCCCTGGTCCCATTGTAGACTAGGACGGTGAGACCTGTGTCAGTGGCTCCCTGGATTGGATGGGAAGCTGTGCTCCCACAGCCCTGGCCCCAGGCTCTGACCCTGCCCACCTTACCTGGTCCCCAGAGGCAAAGAGCAGGTGGTCCCCAAGGCAACTGACATCCCGGTGCACAGGCTGCCCACTGCTACCCAGTGAGAAGTTGGACACATACAGCAAGTAGTTGAGAGATCTGGCCAGCCCCACCTGCGACAGGTTAGCTATGAGGAAAATGGACAGGGATGGGGACCTAGGGACAAGGGGCTGTGGAGATGAGGGACCTACCTGTAGGATGCGCCCATCAGCAGTGCCCATGTGGGCCACTGTGACATTGTCGAGGTGTGTCACATACAGCGCAGTGACCTGTACTGGTCCCAATAACCCATTGAATAGGTCCACACGTGAGAGGCTGCTGCTGACCAGCAGAGGGAAGTGACGGCAGCTGGTGTTGGGGCTGGGGGCTGCCAGGCCGGGCTAGGAAAGGGCAGGGAAGGAGTCAGGGCTTATCCCCACACACTGACCCGCTTTGAGGCCTGTCAGTGACCATAGCGGCCCAGACTCCCATCCCTCACATGACCTACCTGGAGAAGGACCCACCCCTGCCAGTTACTGTACCCCACTATGGGGCTCCCCGAGGTAGCAAGCCCAGGTTGGAAGGCCAGCTCCTGCTACGCCTTGCCCTACCTACTCTGCCAGGAATCTGATAATGAGTTACCAAGTCTCACAGACCCAACCCTATTCTGTCCTCACAACCTCTCTGTAGAGTGGGTGCTCTCACCATCCCCATTTTACAGATAAGGAACCAGGCTCAAAGAGGTCCAGTCATTTGTCCAAGGCCTTCAAGGCCCTCAGGGGAGGAGCCAGGTTGGACACCTTAACCAGAGTCCTCTCCTGCCCCCTGCTGGTTCCATCCTGCATTTCAGCAACCCCTCCCATCCCCTCTTAGGGCTTGAGTTTCTCCATCTACACAAGCGGGCTGAACTCTGAGGTTAATTGGCCAGCACGAAGTTGGTAACATGGTCCTTCTCTGATACTCCAAAGGTCTTCCAGCACCTCCAGCTGATACCTGTACTTTCTTAAGTGTACAAAAGGGATAAACCAAGGCCTGAAGCGCTGGATGCCAAGCTAGGTAGGCCCCAGGGTGGGGAGATACTAACCTCTCCCCTTCTCTTAACAAGAGGGTATTTTGGGGGCTGCACTCTGCTCCAGGGCAGGGTTGTGGGAACTTCAGGGAAATCAGGAAGTCAGGTATGAATGCAAGGTACTGGAGCTGGGTGCAAAGTGCAGGCAGGGTGCAGTAACCCGAGTTGCTTGGGACCCTCCCTCACTAGCTTTGAGGCCCCCACTCAACTGTGCATGCGTAACCCAGTCATCAGAGCCCAGCGCTGATCAGGAGCCCTGGGGGCAAAGGCAGGTGTGGAGCTGGCCCCAGACACTCCACACACCCTGGGTCTGTAACCTGGGTAGGTGGGGACTGGGACTCTGTACTCTATTAGGGAAGTACAGGAGCCTGGTCCTAGCTGGAAGCCAGTCAGGTGTTTTCAGCATGACTCAGGGACAGGTGGGGCTGAGAGGTGGAAAGGAGGCCCTACTCCAGTCAGAGCCACACCTCTCCTGCTTGCCCATGTTTGTCTAGGGGCCCGTGGTGCCTGAAAACACTTAAGTGTCCAATGCCCCACAGAGGAGGGTGACTGCCCCAGACTCGAACCCTACATGAACCCCTGGAGGGCAGGCAGTAGCTCTGAGCCCCTCAGGCTTCCTGAGGCCAGCCACAGTGAGCACACAGTATGTGTCACTCTGGAGGCTACAAGCCCAGTCACTGGACAAACACAGTACAAGCTGGTTCACACATCTGCCAGGCCGGCCTGAGATTAGTCCTCCTAGCACCTGGCACTGCCAACTTGTGCTGGGTGTCTTCTAACCTACTGACCACTGCCCAAGTTGGGGGGAGGTTCTGATTCCCCAGAGGGAAGGAGAAGAAGGCAGGCAGGACTACCTGGCCCAGACAAGGAAGCCCCAGCCCTAGTGCCTCCTCAGCCTAGCGAAACTCAGCTAAGGGAGGAAGGCAAAGATCCCCCAACTCCTCGTGTGGGAGTTCTCCTGAAACCATACATAGGAGCTGGAAAGGAGTTGATGGGGAATGTCACAGCAGGGCTAGGACCATAGGACAGTCAAGGACTCAGAGCAGTAACTGTGGGTCAGCTCACTGGAAAAAAAACCACTTCTTCAATGCTGTTCACCCCATTCCTTTGGTTTAATCTCTCATAATCTAGGGTAGGACTGTTTTAATAGCTTAAGGAATCAGTTTGGGTTTATCCCCAGCATTTTAAGGAATGTCCTATTTGTCTCTGCTCCAGCTCCCTGACACGATGGCTGGAGAGAACCTCGGTAGGGTCTGCTGTAAGGAGCCCCCAGTTCAGCATGGGATGGGTGGCCTCCTGCATAGGGTGAGAAGGAGGACTGGGGCAGGGCCCTACTAGAGTAGAACCAGTTGCAACCAGCCCCACCTAAGCCTTTACTCATCCCCAGATGTTTATAGTTGCTTGCACAACACTGGGGTGAGCCTTCTGGAATCTACTAGAGCCAAGCTGCCTTCCCACCATGTACTAGAGCCTCCTGCAATCACCCCACAGAGAAAAACAAGAGTGAGTGTGTCAGTGAAGCCCAAGCCATACAGGCCCCCCCAACAAGTCCCCCCACTTCCCAGGCCCTGGAACGGGGGTAGTAGGGGGTATTCTCCAACAACTCCTGCCCTCTTCAGAAAGCAGAGCAAAACAAGTGCTCCCATAGGGAAAGTGAAACTGGTTGTGAGTAGTGTCTGTGTGACTCTGTGAGCATCTGCCTGTGTGTGGGGGGCTGTTTCTCTGTGTGTGTCCCTGAGGGTAAGTGTGGTGGGCAGTTAGGAGGGAATGCCCATCATTCTACCCAGAATTTGGTAGTGTGTCTGGCAGAGAGAAAGGTGTGAGGTGCTCTAGTTCTCACATAACAAGAGAAAATAGCCTAAAATATTGGAGGCCACGATAAGTGAGAGGTGGAGAGAGCAAAATGGGGAAGCAACAGGGGCAAGCCTGGCTGGGAGATGAGCCTCCAGTGTGGCCTCTGTTTGACTCATTCCCTGACACCACCTCCAGCACTAAGGGACTGGGTGGAAGAGAAAACATCTCCCTTCCTCCCCTCCCCGCTCCCAGACAGAACCTCTCAGAGATGGAAGGGAACAGCCTGGGTTCAGCCACCAGCACACTTTTCACAGGTCAGGACCCCTTCTTTCTGCTCACCAGGTTGGGGCACAAACTGGGTGACTGGAAGAAGTCGAGGCCTCGTCGGAGGCCAGGAGGGATTGGAGGCTCACAGCAGCGCTCCACACCCTTCTCGATGACAGTGTCCAGGAGATCAATGGGGAAGGCACAGACGACAGAGTTGGGACCCACACCAGGGCTGCTAGCCGTGAAGACTCCAAATAGCACTTCCTGGCCCTCAGCGATGCTCAGCTCAGTAGCCAGTCGGCCACCCACCTGAGTGGTGTGGGCCGCTCGCAGTACCGGGTAGGGCTGTCCACCCTCAGAGGCAGCGCGTCGCCGGCGTTTTGGTGCAAAACGACAGTCGAGGACCAGCTCGCGGTAGTCGCCCAGCTCGGTCTCAACCGCGCTGAGGCGGGCCAGGCGCGTGTGTAAGGCTCCTGGAGGGGCTTCCACGCTGACCGGCTGCACTGTCAGGAAGTAGACGAAGGCTCCCGCGTGGAAGCTGTACACGTATTCGATGCGGTAGGAAGCGAGGTGCGCCGGCAGCACTGACAGCGCCGCAAAGTCTGGTGCAAATCCTGAAGCGTCCGCCTTGAGGCGCCGGATGGACACTGAGCGTGGGCTGAAGCTCGCCGCCACTTTCTCGTCCAGTGAGGATGCCACATAGAAGTAGGAGGCATGGCCCTGCTCAACCACGGTCACAAGGGTGCCCAGAGGGCTGGCCACACAGTCAGGGCAGTCCTCAGGCCGGTTGTGGTGGGCAGAGAAGAGGCAGGCTGGTGGCTTCAGGTGTGGGGTGGCTCCGCTGGGCTCTAGCTCATGCAGGAAGCAGCGGCCATGCAGGCTCGAGCCACAGATGACCAGTGCGGGTAGTGCTGGCTCCAGCACCAGCACCTTTGCATCTGTGTCCCCCGATGGGCCGTGGGGGCCCGGGCCACAGGCCGCACACGTCTGGCAGCCAGGATCCCCAGCAGGGCCCGTGGCCAGGCTCTCGACGGGCTGCAGGCCAGGCCCAAGCATGTGCAAGCGATTGCGCGAGGCCACGAACACTGCCCTTCCGTCCACACCGCCGTCGTAGGTCGCCAGGGCCTGTACTGGCCCTCCAGCCGAGAAGCTGGGCACCACGTACTCCACGTCAAAGTCACGGGAGGCGGCGTAGGGAGTGCGCGGGCACTGCCAGGACCCGCCCGCAGAGGTCACCGTCGGCCGCAGCAGCAACAGCAACAGCAGCAACAAGGACATCTGCGAAGGCGGCAGGAGGAGCTCCATCGAGGCCCAGACGGGGCCTCGTGGGGATTCCCGCAGGCCGGGGCCCGGTTGGGAGGAGGCTTGAGGGCTGAAACCAGTGTCCTGAGGGCCCTCGGGCAGCGGACCCCCTCCCAGGGCTCCTGTGATGCCCACACTCCTCCCCTGCCCTCGGATCTGAGGACCTAGCGCAGGCAGACACACACCCGCAAGGACTAGAGAGGGCGCCTCACCTGCCGCCCCAGCAGCCGCTTCCAGCCGGCGCTTAGAGTGAAGTCGCCGGGAGGGTGGCGGGTGGGAGGAGGCGGGCAGGGAGGGCGGGGCGGTGGGCGGGGCCTGTTGAAGGCTTGGAGGGTTTGGGCCCAGCCGCTCCGCCCATTGGACTGTACAGGCCGTCGGAAGCCTGGTTCCTACTCCTCCTGGGCGTCTTTCTGTCAGTGGCCTGGGGGCAGAGGTTGTGAGTGGAGTGGCCTGGAGAAAAGTAAGTAGGCCGAGTTGTCCCGTGCAGGCCCCCACGACGCACGGGGCCGACGTGAGAAAGGGGCGGAGGCCGCCCCAGTGCCAATGAGGAGTCGAGAACCACCTTGCTCATTTCTTGGCGCCAGTTTACAGCAACACCTTCAGACGCTGGTTCCTGAGCAGGGCCTGGGGGCCCACCATGTAGGGAACAGAGACCCAAAATGCTGGGAGGAGCAGAGGAGAGACGTAAGGGAGACCCCAGGAGTGGCTCCACCCTCTGTGGGAAGGGGCCATCCTTCTGTGGGCTTGCTCCTGACAGCAACAGGATGGTGTCAGGAAGGTGGGTTGCACCCTGCCGGCCCAGGGCGGTAGGATTTATAAGAGGGGCCCAGTCCTGCTGGCTGGACAGCAGTAAGAGGAGAGGCAACTTACACAGAGGCCCCACCCTAGCTCTGGTCCCTGCTTCGCTGCCTCAGTATGTAGAAGCTGTAGAATGGGGACAAGGAAACACACAGTGCTGGCCTTCTTTGCTGGCTCTGCTCCAGCACTCACCTGATATGGGACAAGCATGGGCACCTCTACCCTGGTTGGGACCCAAGTCTTTCAGTCTCTGAAATAAGGGTGTAGTTCTGACTAGGTGGTTGCCTCTCTCCAGGCTGGGGTGGCAGGGCTTGGGGTGGGGCCAGGGAGGCAACCTAGGTCTGCCCTTGCCATCTCTTACCTGGACCTCAGGGGCTCCCCCTTGGTAACTGGTGTGGATGAAAAAGGGCCACATACTAAACCTGACAAGTTCAGGGGAGGCCGGCATGATGGGCCTTACAAACTCAGAGACCGAAAGTAACCACATAGGATGGGCTGAACCTAAAAATTCCTAACTGAAAGCAGGTCATGGTGGGTACTTATTTCCTAGGTTTGTAGCTTCCTTGACAAAGTTCAATCTGTACCTTAAGTGAACCTGTCTATTGTCTTTTTGCATCTAAGATAACATACCTTTGAAAAGTTAGTGATCTTCTTGTCAGTAGGACCACCTCAAAGACATAATTGCTGGCACCAGAGCACCAGACCACAAAACCCCTTGTTGCTATGTTGTTCCCTGCATACCATCTCTATGTGCTATAAAGGTTAATTATTAACTATTCTGTACCTACCAAGGTAAAATAAATATGTGTCTCTCCATTTTACTTTTAATCCAATCCTAGAGATTTCTCTACTTTCCTCTCTCTTAATCCACCACCAGTAGATTTTGTGTAAGCCTCCTTACATCTCCACCTTTGATTCTAATGTGTTAAATAACCTGCAAAGCTGCCATTCTCTGGAGCACTTTTTTCAATTCATTGAGATCTTGCTTCCTGGCCATTGTCAGTTTGGCTCAAATAAACTCATAAAAATTTTCTACACGTTTGGGTGTTTCTCATGTCAACACTGCCCCACCCCCACCCTGCCCAACACTGGAGAGGGGCTCTGGGGGGGACATCCTCAGCCTGTCAGCCCTTTCAGCCAAATGGGACTGGACCCTCTGGAGGGAGGGGAAGCTTCACAGGGTGGCCTTGGGCTGAAGTAGGGGGAGTCTATAAGCCGTGGGTCCCAGGGTTCTGGGAGTTAAGGGGGCGGGGGGGGGGCGGGTAGTGGAGAGAGAAGCTCTCAGCCTGGCCCTAGGAGCTGTACCTCCTCTACTCCCTCACCAGCCCATATTCCTTGTTCCTCCTTCTAGGAGTACCTTTTCCCCTTCCTCCTCTTATAGCTCACCTCCTCCAGGAAGCCTTCCTGCTCAGCGGAGCCAGATCCATTTTGTGGATCTCATAGACCTGTGCAACACCCAGCATAGTTCTGACTCCCTGTTTCCCCCATTCCTAGTGCTGGACTTCCCCCCAACTCCCTCCTAGGCTGAGCACCTGGTGACAGAGAGAGAAAAGGGCACCAGCAGTGGCCACACCCAGTGCTGGGAGGAAAAGACAGCCTGAGGTAATGTAAAAGGCACTCCCTTCTCTACCCAGAATTGGCCCGGAAATGAATAAACATGCATGGAAAATCCTGGCACAGTTCCTGTGTTCCACCATCAACATGTCTAAAGATAGTCATGCAGGGCAAAACCAAAATGGAATGTTGCCAGCCTGGGGCAAGAAATGGGTTCTTGTGACCTCTATCCCACCTGGGGACAGAGAGACTTCAGGGGGCCTGCCTGACCACTCAGTCCACCATTTAGGGAGGGAGTTGGAGGGGTTGGGAAGGTGCGGCAGTCATAGTTGCTTGTCTGCTGCCACCGTGTGGCCAAGTAGTTGGCTGCCTCCAGGCCAGCATCCCCACAACAGCAGCCTTTGTCATCTACAGTAGGTGTCCACAGGAGCCCCTTCCAGCCCCGCATCTGCCCGCTCTGCAAGAGGGGAGAAGGCAAGCTATGTGGAGAAAGTTGGCTAATGGGGCCTTGCATTGCTGAGTAGAAGTGCTTCCCCAAGGTGGCTTATGATCCATCCATGGCATCTGTCATCTTGAAGAAGTGCTAGCCACTTTGCCTTCTTTTGGCTCTCACTCCCCTCTGAATGCTACTCCAGAGAACTAGTGCCAGCAACCTTTTCCAACCCAAGACATCATCTTAGTGGCAGCAGGGGGACTTCTCTAACCCCATCACTCTGCTGCTTTAAAACATTCCATGGTTCTCCACGACCAGACTTTACCCGGTGTTCACAAACCCTAGGTCTTGAAGACTCCTCCACCTTCACTGGAAACCAGTCAGCCCATGTCCTTCCCTTTGCATGTGCTGGTTCCTCCACTAGGGACACCTTCCCTGTCTGCCTGTTATCCCTTCCTTGATCCCCTGATAAACCCCACATTCCCAGATACCTATTGTTCTAGATACAAGCACTCATCTGATTGTGACCACCCCTTCTCACCCCCACCCAGAATAGGTGCTGAGCTGCAGAGAAGCTGAGAGTCCTTCAGGTATCAGGACAGCCAACAGGGAACCTTGGGGCCAGCTGCTGACCAGAACACCAGTAGCAGTCAGGGATAGCTGGCCTGACATCATCCTGCTCCCCACCCCCAGAGGCAGTGGTTTGGTGGTGAGGCCAGAACCAAGGGGAACAGAAGCAGGAAAACAGGCAGAAAAGAACCCCAGGGCATGTGTGCAGGGTGAGCAACACCTCCCAAGCCTGTGGCTGTTCACCAGGGGCTTTGGGGTCTAGGCAGGTGGTCTGCTGTCATACCCATTCCAATGTGATCCAAGGTGGGGCCAAGGGCAGGGGCTGTGCTGCCATTTCCCAGGACATTAAGAAAAACCATTCCAGTGTAACCCTGGCCCATGCCACCCACATGGACACATTCTCCAGCACAGTTGGTTTAGTGGCAGAGTGTCTTGACCTACCTAGCTCTCAGAGACTGCATGAGCACAATTCACTCTACAGTCTGAAGACCATATTTAGTGGACACTTTTCTCCCATACACACTTCCTAGGTCTTTCACTCCCTCAGCCAATGAGATGGTTAAGTTGTGGCAGAACTGGGAGAGTTAAGTTGTGCCTTGGACTTTGCCCAACGAGGGTCTCATGATAGAGTGAATGGGGCTGGGCCTTCACTGTTGAGCCTGTGATCTCTATGGTGGCCTACATAGCCTGAGCCATGCCAGGAAACGGTGACTGAAGAAGACCCTGTGTACCTAGCAGCATCAGCCCTTCTTAGGGCAGGAGTGGGTCAGCTGGGTCTTCTCTCAGGCCATCCAGCTCACTCCTAGGGGCCATTCCAAGGAATGCACTGGCCGGAGGTAGGGCACCGAGGTGGACAGCCCGTCATGAGAAGGCCCAAGCTAGGACAATTCCCCCAGAGGCCTACAGATACAGTAAGGCTGGACTAAATTTGTGATGAGCACTGTGCCACTTCACCAAGGACTGCCACATGTACCAGGGCTCAGACTTTCCCCACCTGACTGTCCCCATCTTACTCAGTTCAGCCCAAAAGGCTGAGTGGTCCTCTGGGGTACTCAGCTGGGGGCCCCACCTAGGTATGAGAAGGGAGGCACCAAGGGCTCAGACTGAGTATGAGGGCAAGGCCAGTGGGGTGCTAGAGAAACCTGTATATGTGGCAGGAATTCAGCTGAATGAAAACAGCCTCAGCCCAGGATTCAGCTCTGAGCTTGTGTGTCCTGATACTGTGTAAGTGTGCACATGCCCCTGTGCATGGAGAAGCATGGCAGGAGATAGGGAGGAAGTTCCAGTGTCTGTATGTGAGTAGGTGAGCAAAGGAACCAGTGACATGGTCCGACAAGTGTCTTCCCCAAAGCACTTTAATGCACACACCAACCCACAGTCCCTGCCTGTTCCCTGGGCAAGAGGCCAGCCCTGCCGGGAGGCTTCCATGGCTCCCATGGCCCAGTGGGGCCATCAGTAGGTGAGGGGCGTCAGGATGAACAGGCGGTCTTCTTCCTTGCTGATCCAGCGCATTAGCTTATGGATGGCACTGACAGCTGATGCCTTGGTCCCCAGGGGGCTGTAGCACATGTAGAGCTCAAAGGCACCTGTCACCTGGAGGAGGGGGTACAGGGTGGTCATCTAGGCTAGAGAGTCTGTATGGTCCCTGCCCAGGACCCCAGTGAAGCCCATCCCATCCCAGGACCGCCTTACCCAGGCCAGGAGGTTCTCGTTGGGGCCTGTGTAGTAGATGGTCTTGAGTGGGCGGGAGGCATTGTGGGCACGGCTGTGCAGGTACTGGTAGAGGCCCAGCAGCCGCTCCTGCTCCTCTTCACTGGAGTACGGGGCCTCAATCTCAGGGCTGGAGATGGGGGGGGGGGTTCGCAAAGGACTGACTTTCATTGCCTTCTCTGGAGATCTAGAAACACCTGTTCCTAGCCAGGAAGACTCTGCTGTGTCTTACCCTCTAAATGCTCCCAGAACAGGGCACTGTCTTCCCACCACAGAAGACTCCCCAGGGCTGGGCTCACTCAGACTGGAGCCCTGTTCTACTTCCTCCCCCAAGTTCATGGCATCTTTGGTGACCCTCCCTTGGAGCAGCCAGTCTGAGTTTAGGTATCCAAGACAGAGTGACAGATCTGAAGTGAAAGAAAGGTGAGCTGGAAACCTTCTGGACCCAAAAGGGGTAAAGGGAGAATAGAAGCTGTGACATCTGGCCCCAGCCCTCTGTCAGAGGAGGAAGTGAGGAGTTCTGTATCCTGGGCTGGACCAAAGTGACCTCCCTAAGGCAAAGTTGCTTTCCACCAGGGCAAGGGGTCCAGGAGACCTCTGTTTCAGCTTCCTTTCCTAGGTGTACTGGGCATTTCCAGGCTATCTGGACAATGAAGCAGAGAGATGTTTGCCCATGGAGAGCAGGGTGATAGAAATTCTGGGTCCCTGTGTCAGAGAAAAACAGACCCAGCATGTCGGTCCATTCCCAGAGGGGTCGTCAGTTTCAGGACTGCATCAGGGCTCAGGACCAATCTGCCTCCCTCCTACGGCCCTGTCTTCCTCAAGTAGTGGCCCCCAGGCCCTCCCTCACCTGGTAAAGAGTCCCGAGCTCTTTGACTTATAGAGAAAGTGGCGCAGGTCGGGGATGCCCACTTGGGCAACACTGTAGTAGGGTGTTCGCAGTGCCTCCCGCAGCGCGACATGGGCTCCGCGCTTCCGCAGGCGCTCCTGAAAGCGGCGGCGGCAGTCAGAGACTGCAAAGAAGTCCTCGCGGTCGGTGGAGACGAGCAGCAGGCAGAGGTCGGTGTCAGGCTCCAGGTAAGAGATGTGTGCGTGGAAGAAGCCAGCTGCATTGAATTTGGGCAGGCACACAGGCGTCCAGGCCTCACCCTCGCGGAAGGACGAGGAGGAACTAATGAGGTTGAAGAGCAGGTGCAGGTCGATGGGGTGCAGGAATTGGTCCTTGCGGCGCACGAGCGCCACGAGCTGGTTGCGCGCCAGCAGTATGGAGAAGACGAGGCTGCGCGCGCGTGCCTGCTGCAGACTGGCACTCACAGCGTCGCGCACAGCGGCCGCTAGGGGCAGGCAGCGCGCCGCCCCCATCAGGAAGCTGGGGTCTCGCGCCATGAGCTGCAGCAGGTTGTCGGTGATGCGCTCGGAGCCCGAGAGCAGGCGCCGCAGGTCGTAGTTCTGCTTCTGCTGGAAGATGTGGCTCAGCTGCGCGCCCGTAAGAAGGCTCAGGATCTGGTAGTAAATGTAGAGCAGCTCCTGCGCCAGTTCTTGTGCTGACTGCCGCGTGCGGGCCACCGCCACCAGCACCAGTGGGCTCCGGCGTACGAATACTACCTTGTAGCCATCTGAGGGCGGGTGGGGGAGTAGGGGAGTGATATCAACTTCTGCCCCTCTCCAGAAAGTCCTCCCGATTGGCTTTTCCCAGTTCCCTTGGAGCCCTGCCTCCTGCACAGATGGTCGCCTTCCACATACTCTCCACCCTCCCTCAGGGCTCTGCACACAGTAGGGGCTTCAGGATGGTGCCGAGAAAAACAACAGCTCATGGCCTCCTTTCCGTGAGGGCTCCGGGCTTGTCCCTGCCACTTACTTCACAGAATGGCACCAGCTCAAATGCGGGGAAGCGCTTCAGAAAAACACACATTCTCGTGCTAAATGGCAAGAACCAGGTGGGCCTTAGGACCGGGGATTTTTGGGTCACCTCTCCAGGCTTCTCACCTTCTCCAAGAGCAAAGCCTGTATCAGAGCCACCTTTGGCCCTCACAACCACCCTAGGAGGCAGTCAGTATTGTTATCCCCTGTTCAGATGAGGACCTGAAGCCCAGTGAGTGGAGAGACTACCCTAAGTCACACAGCAGCACACCCCACCGACTATGCATTAACCCTGACCAGGGAAGCCCTTCCAGCTCCCCTCTCCAGGTGGCTCACCTGCGTGGATGGAACGGATGGCGTTCTTGTCAGCCTCCAGGAAGGACACCAGAGCCACCATGACACCCATGGTGCTGGAAAGTGCCTCCTCAGACCCATAGCGTGAGTACACAGGCTTCCCGGCCTCACTCAGCACGAAGACGTGTTTCTGGTGCAGTCGCCATGCCTCGGCAGCCTCCTCATCATCCCCCTCGCCTGTGCCTGCCCCGGGGGACTCTGTGGCTGGTCTCCTCACTGCCCCTGGGGTTTCCGCCCAGTCCTCAGAGCTTCCTGGCAGCATCTCCTCTTGGAGGTCTCGGGCCACGCCCGTCAGCTGGGTGCTCAGCTCATTGAAGTCCTGGCTGATCTGGCGCATGTCTGTAGGCAGTGGTGGGGGACCCCCAGCACCCTCCTTGGGGCTCTCCCCAGAATCCACCCCATCCTCTGATTCAGTCAGGTCCTCGTAGGAACGGGCATGGACGAACATGGCACCCTCCTGCCCAGCACCTGCCAACCAAAAGCACTGGTGCTTAGAGCAGTAGGCACTGACAGGCCACCTCACCAGCAAGGTGCCTCATAGAGACTCTATCCTGCCTGCCTGTCCTGATGAGACAGGTCACTCCTCCCTCCTGCTACTGTCTGCTACTCATTGCCTCCCTGCAACTTACAGCCTGCCAGTCTCCTCCCATTATGCTGAGAATAAGACCCACTTGCCTAATGGCTTTGGGGGTACCTGGTACCTTCCACCCTCTCTCACTCTCATCTCACAGCCCTTGCCCATCCTCATCACACTGGCCTTCATCCATCTGCTCTTGGGACACCCCAACCCACTTCGGGGCCTCTGCACCTGCTATTCCCTCTGCCTGGAAGGCACGCCCACCTCCTCGCATGGCTTGCTCTTTGTCACACTTCAGCTCCCAGCAGATATCAGTTGCCTCCTCACCTGACCTCCAACCTCAGGCATGTTATCCTATCTTCCTCCTCGATTTCTCTTGTGGCACTTGTCCACGATTGTCCTCCCTAAGTCCGATGGGGTGTCTCCCCAAGGCAGGAACCTGGTTGTTCACTGCTGTGTACCCAGCACCTGCCCTGTGCCTGGAATACCTCCTGTGCTCAATGAGCCTCTTCCCGAGAGAAGGCACCCTAACTCTGCTCAGGCCATAGCTCCTAACCCACTCCACTGTAATGGCCCCATTAACCAGAGGCTCCACCAAAGCAGCGACCATGTCAATCTTCCTTTACTAATTTTTTTTACATAATAGTTCAACAGATATATTTTGGGTCTCAATTATGAGTTTGGCACTGTACCAGGCATTGGGGATACAACTGCTCTGTGTTGAGAGCCTGCAATCTTGTGGATGAGAGAAATGGACAATATACACATAAACAAATACAATTACAAAATGACTAGTGTTCTGTACAGAGCATGGTCAGAGCAGGCCAACTTGTGAGGGGCCATATAAGCTGAGAGGGGGAGAAGGAGCCAAGCAGGTATGCTGTAGACACAGGAATAGGAGAGCCCACACTGGCAGCCAGACAGCATAGGAAGTGGGAAGTGCAGAGGAAGGCCAGAAGCAGATGAAACCGGTTCCCTGCAGTGCCCCCAGTGCCCAACAAATACCCAGCGGGTGGCTGAACACATGCATGAATGAGTGGCAGGGAAAGAGTGCTTGGGAAGCCTGACTGCCCTGGAGGCTGCTCTAGCTGTCAGCTGCTTGGGGCCACTCGCCCTGCCCGTACCTGGCTCCATTCCCTGGGCCAGTCCCGGTGTGGGGCTCTCGGCTCTCTCCACACTCTGCCCATCAGAAGGAGCCAATGTGCCATCAGGGCATTCGCTGCTCCTCTTCCTCTGCATGTCAGCAGCCATCGCTTGGGCTCTCCTGTGGGACAAACAAAGGCATCACCAAGGGGCAGGGGGAAGGGGCTGTTGGCAGGGGTCACTGGCATAATTAACAGTGGCAAGTATAAGAAATGGAGCTCCCTGGTGGTGTAGTGGCTTAAGGCTTCAGCGCTGGCGTTGTCAATGCTGTGGCCTGCGTTCGATTCCCAGCCAGGGAACTACCCACATACCAAAAAAAAAAAAAAAAAAGAAAGTGTCCCTCCCCAGGATCCAGCTAACCTCTGATTGAGCACAGATTGAGCACATTCCTCTCTAAAAAATGAAGTATGTTGTTCTTTTTCTGATTATAAAAGGAAGAATTCATGGCATCTACTCATTGTAGAAAACTTAAATACAAAAAGTTATAAAGAAAAGGCATTTTCTCACCATTTGGGATCTTTCACTATTCACATTTTAGTGTATTTACTTCCAGTCTTTTAAAAATTTTTATGTATATGCACATATATCATGTAAATATTTTTTTATAAACTGCTATCAGTAGCTAACACTTATTGAATGCCAAGGTAGAATGCCAAGAATCTGATGTGGATTAAGTTATCTAATCCTATCAGATTAGCCTAATATTAATAGATGAAGGAACTGAGGCTGAGAGAGTTTAAGTACCTGGCCCAATGTCACCACAGGAAGCTGTGGGAAATGAAACTACAGGAGCTGGGAATCGAAACTATTCTCTATCCTGATCTCTTTCATTGCACATTCTACTGGGAACAACATTTCTCCATTCAACATGGAGTTTCCCAGTAGTTCTTTTTGGATATTTAGGCACTTGCAGAACAAGGGAGGCAGAGGAAACATGCTTGTCTCTAGGCTAGAGCCTGGCTTGTCTCAAAGTACACTTTTGTACCTTGTGAATTTGCCACCAGGGCTTGCCTTCCCAATTAAAAACAACTATCAGCAATTTCCATTTCCAGCCTCAATCTCTCTTGTGACTTTTAGAGGTAGACACATTTACTTGACATTTGCCCTTGGGTGTCTTACAGGATCTCAAAGTTCTATGTATGTCCAAAACTGAATTCCTGGTCATCCCCTTTCAGAGTTGTTCCTATCAGAGTTTTCTGCGTCTCCGTGAAAGACAACTTCATCCTTTCACTTACTCAGTGAAAAATCTTGTAGTCATCCCTATGCTTCTCTTTTTCCCACACCTCATATACCAAACCACCAGCAAATCCTGTCAGTTGGCACATCAGAATACAGGCAAAATGTCTCTTTAGTTAACGTTTTCCTCACAGAATGCCTTGTGATTTGTAACACCCAACCCTGGTAGTCAGCCCTCAAGACGGTTCCCGAGACTCAACTCCTGGTATCCATGCCTTTGTGTACTCCCCTCCTGCACCGAGCAGGGCTGATCTATGTAACCAGTTGGTTATTGAGAAAATAACAACATGTGACTTCTAAGGCTAGATCATGAAAGACATTGCAGCTTCTGCCTTGCTCTCTCAGATCACTCTTTCTAGGTAGAGCCATCAGCTATGTTGTGAGGACACAAGCAGTCATAGAGAGAACCTCATGGCAAGAAACTGAGACCTGCAAACAGCCGGCACCAATGTGCCAGTCATGGGAGTGAGCAATCTGGGCAGCAAATTGTCTTGTCCTAGTCAGACCTTACCACAACTGCAACCTTGTGAGATCCCGAGCCCAAACCATCTAGCTAAGCTGCCCCCAAATTTCTGGCTCACAGAAACTCTATGAGATGATAATATTTATTGTTGTTTTAAGCTGTTAAATTTAGGGATAATTTGTTACACGGCAATAGATGGTTAATACAACAAATGTGTATTGATTCAGCTTCTGTTTATATTTAAAATGTATACTTATAGCACTTGACCTGTATTTTTAACCAAGTAATGTGAATTTAAAGCCTTAAATTACATTCCCAACAGAACTAATGGAAGATCACTGAGTGCTAATGAAAGGAACTTACTTGAATCATGGCTGCTGCAGGCGCTAGATGTGGCCATGAAACTGAATCAAAGCAACAAATATTCCCTGATGATCAGGAGGGAATGTTCTAAGCATTTTATATTCCAACACTATAATTTATTGGGTTCATATGAGGTATATATTTTCCCTGTGTTTTAGTACCATTTTAGAAAATTGGGGATTTGGGATTGATAAGGAAAGAACTGTAATTTTTTCCCATTTAAAATAATGGGAAACAGATATCAAGTTAGTGATTCCAGACAGAATGTCCAACTTTTGTGGAATGGTTTACTAATGTTAAGTGGGAGATGTCTTTATCAAGAACCTGACTATTTCGCATCATCTCCAACACTACCACAGTGGTCCAAGCCACCACCATTTCTCTAGGAGATTGTTGCAACCGTCTTCTCACCAGTCTCCCCACTTCCGCCTTTGCCCCTGCACAGTCTCTCTTCACAGCGCTCAAAGTGGTCCCCTTGAAACAGATGTCAGATCATGTAATTCCTCTGCTCCTGACTCTATAATGGGTCTACCGCACTCAGTGAGAACGCCAATTTCCTCACAGTGGTACACAAGGCCCATTCTACCCACCCTCCCCCATCACTTCCCTGACCTCATCTCCTGCCCTTTTCTCCACTTGTTTTGCATCAGCCCAGCCCCACTGACCTTGTGGCTTTCCTTAAGTACAAAGTAAACTCTGGGCACTCCTTCACTTGAGAACTTTGCCCTTGCTGAACTTCCTGTCTAGACCGTGTCCCCCTGCTTTTCCCCTTGCCCTGCACCTCACCTGTTTCACTGCTTGGGCCAGATATTTACAGGACTCTCACTTCCTTCAAGGTTGCTGCTTAAGTGTTACCTTATCAGAGAGGCCGTCCCCCCATATCCCTGATTCTTACCCCCTTTGCCCTGCTTTATTTTTCTACATGAAGGTCACCTTGTGACCTGCCACAAATTTCAGAACATCAGCTCCACACTCAGAAGGAGTTTAATCAATGTTTGCTGCATCAGTAACTTTGGAAGGGAGAAGGTGAAAGATCCTGGAAGAACACCCAGCTACAGTGTAGCTGCTCTGGAGCCCCTGCCTAAGGGGAAGACTTGTCCTTGCTAGTAGTCAAGTGTTCAGGAATGATGGCTCTTGAGTCACAGGGACCTGGACTAACTTCGTTTGGTATTATAAGTCTCAGTGTTCTCATCTATAAAATGGGAATAATGAAAGTACTGATTCATTGGGTTGTGGAGCATTAAATGAGCTAATCCATGTAATCTGGTTACAGGTGCACAGAGTAGGCACTTGTACACTCAGCTGATGTCATTCACATATTATGATTTTGATCTAGAATTCAGACCATGTATAGCTCTACTTACACACAGATCCAGTGGCATCTGCCATGGAAATCAGTGCTTTGAGTGTCTGTTTGCCCTGAGCCAGGCCTTGAATGAACTGGCCTGGGAAAATGTGCTTCTGACTTTATGAAGCCAGGTGGGCTCTGGCCTGAAGTGACCCATCTGTGATGCTGGGCCAAAGAACTGTCTGTGAGACTAGGGCTGTGAGTTTCTCCTGGCTAACTGGCTATTCATGGGAGTTGCAACAACAGACGGTTAGTTCTCTGCTGCTCCTGGAAGTCTCTCCAAAGTTGAACTCCTTGGTCTGCCACATGTTCCTGCTCTGTGTCCTTGCACCTCTGGCTCAAAAACCCAAACAAGGTCTGCAGCAGCATACCTGATGTCCTGAGAGCCCACTACTCACTGATCCCTTGAAGGCTTCAGGTGACTGAGCACAGCCTGGTTGAGTAGTACCCTACATGGTAACCCCATGGGGTGGGGGTAGGGTCAGCTGGCCAGGGTTAATGGATGCCACTTGAGATCATGCAGCATCTCCAAGGCTAATGTGGGGGCCCAGCCAGAAGACTTCATGAAGCAAACAGTTCTCTGGACACGTACCCTGGAAACTAGGCAGGGAGGTGAGTGAGTCACAGCAAAACCCACCCATAACAGAAGTGAAGGAGCCATAACCTCTATGGCTCATGCTCCTGGGAAGCTGAGCCTGAAAAAGTTCAGCAAGAGAGGTCTTTTGAAACTAGTACTAGGTGCTCCCTTGGAGCCCATTCTCAGGCAGCCTCTCTAGAAGCACCCAGGGTTTGCTATAGAACTTGCCCTAAAAGTGCTTTGCTGTGACATGAGCAATACCACCAAGTAGGCTGGCACAATCTGCCCTTCTAGTGTGCCTTCCTCTCTCAGGTGCCTGGCCTGAAGCAGGGAGGATCTTGCAAGAGCCCCTCCCTACAGCTCCCTCTTCCTGCTCAGAAGTCAGCAGGATCCCCCCTAATCCATGCTAAGCGCATGGCCTGGTACTAGTGGCTGCTGGTAGCCACTCCCCTCTCTGACAAAGGTTGTTCACCTTTCCCCAGCAAACTCTATCCCAGAAAGGGTGGCTCACCCAGTAGGAGGGCCAGCCCAGTGATCTGAGCCCTGGCACCCTTGAGAGCAAAATCCCAAGTCCCATGACACTTTCGGAAGGTGACCCACTCAGCCCACAGTCACCTCTACCAATCTTTGAGAAGACCCTGATGGCCGAATTTGTGTGCATTAGCGGGCAGGTCCTACCTGGCCACTGGCCCCTACAAGGCTTTGCCCTCCCAGGCAAAAGATGGATCCCAGGCCTCGCCTTTTGTTATTTCCCAGCTAAAGCCAACTGGTTAAGGGATCCCAGAGACACCCAGTCCTACCGCAAATGGCAGCGTAGACGGCAGGGTCCCCCAGTCTTCAAGCCCCTCCTTCCAAGGATGACAGCTCTCCATTCTCTCGGCGGCCACAGGCCACGTGGGTTGGCAGTCGGACTTACCTGTTCCTCCGGGGGCCCTAGGACGCACAGAGATTGCTAGTCACTGCCTTATGCCGGACCCCCAGGATGGTATTGGTGTCCGGCGGGGCCCGGGCTCAGGGCGCAGTTTCGCGGGACCACCGCACCCTGCGGACGCAGACATGGTCACAGCACGGACCACCGTCCCTCCCACAGCCCCACGCCCGGCTGCGGTCCCAGGAAGACAGCCCTCGCCGACTTCTCCCGGCAGAGGCCCGGCTCCTGCCGCTCTGCCCGGCCCTGCCCGGTCCCAGGATGCATCATGGGAAATGTAGTCCGCAGCGCACGGCCGCCTACAGTGCCCGGCGTGGGGGCCGCGGGTTGCCCGGTGTTGTCGGAGCTCAGGCGGGAGTTGTTGGCTCACTTGGCGCAGCCTTCTCCAGCTTCCCTGCCTGGCCCAGGCGCCTCCTCTGAGCCCCAATGCTCAGAGTGAACAGCCGACCCAGACTCCCCGGCCCCTCCGCCCTAGCCAATTACAGGTTTATTTCAAGGGAGAGAAGAGACGTGGGCGTTGTTTGCTTCAGTGACTGTGGAAGGACAGTGCAAGTTTGAGGAGCTGGATAAATGTCATTAGTGGGCCCGGCCACACTGGCTGCAGAGGATGTAGACACACCAATTGCTGCTAAAAAAAAAAAAAAAAAAAATCCTTTAGCCACGTTTTAATACAGGGTCCCGCAGAAGTAACGCCCGTTTTTATGAGCTGGTAATCTATACCAAATCTTTTATTACAAAATCATAAGCATGTAATTCTGCAACATTGCAATATTTTTAACTACTTACCAAACGGTTTAGTAGTATGAGGCTCTAGAACAGTAATTCTCAAATCTGACTGAATATACAATGTACCTGGGGAACTTAAAAAAACCTCTAATGCCTTGACACCATACCTAGAGAATTTGATTTAATTGAATTGGGATGGGATTGAGGCAACAGTATTTTTTAAAAACCTTCTTAGGTGGTTTGCCAGGGCAAGATACCACTGCTACAGAATTTGTAATTCCTAGATGCAAAGCAAGAAAAACATAAACCTTTCCCAAACAATTTTTTTTAATGTAAAATTAGGAATTAACACCCATACTGCTCTTGTTTTCTCTGAAGCAATTAAATCACTTTTAGGCTCGTGGTTAATTCACCTCATGGTTCTGGGATGAAGGAGAAAGTCTGAAATCACTCCTTTGATTCTTCCTGCTGTTCCAAGCACCCCAATGCAGTCTCTTATCTCCATCTTAGCCCTACACTGGAATTGGGGTAGAGCTCTGACCCTGGACTTTGCTCATGGTCTCAGATGGCTGCCACTTGGCACCTACCTCCACAAGGCCTGTGACTGACATGGTGACAAAGCTGTGGCCTTTTTACCAGAGATGGTTTTGCATAGGGCTGTTAGACCCTTGCAGGTAATTTAAGGGAAGCTTTCCTGTCTTTTAGGTAAGAATATGTAAGAAAATGCCCAATTCCTTAACTATTCCCCTGGAAAGAAGAGCAGAGAAGGGGAGAGGAGTCTCTCCAGGTCTCCACAGGTCACTGATCATTTTCTCTCCTCACTAGCTCAGGTGTCCAGACTCCCACCCTTAGGGTTAATGTCATTTAAATACTTTTGCTCTCATTAATCCCAGCATATTACATTGCAAGAGTTTCAGCCAAGAAGATCTCATATCCTCTGGTTGGTATAGAAATATACTGGCTAAATTCTACTAACCAAAAGTTGTACCCCATAGAACTGATCCCCATGGAAGACAAATTTAAAGCAGTTTTTTTTTTTTTTAATCAGTCTCTTTGGCAATCTCCATGTTGACCTCAGGTTTTCTTCGAATCTCAATCTTGTTTTCAAGCATTTTGGCTCCACCAGCTAGCACCATTGTCATTGGGAAGTAGTACATCTACTTAGTCACTCAAGTGGTCATATACATACATATACCCCACATGCTTCTGACTAAGAGTTGTGCCAAGGACCCTCCCACAGAGCTGTCATGTAAGAGCCATCCAGATCTGTAGAAAATGAGAATCTGAGCCCAAACTGGTGACACTTGCTGGGAGGCAAGATCTTAAATGCTCTGGAGAGCAATGGTTTTGCAGTTTTCTTTTATACATTTGATATTAAAGAGTGAGTGTAAGGAAGGTTACATGGAGGTGGGAGAGAAAGCAAGGCTGAGACTGGATTACAAAGGAGAATTAACAAGATTACATGTTTTTTGGAGGGTGGATATGCTTATTTTAAAGGTGTGTTAACTTAGATGCACAAAAACAATTGCCTAAGACAGAGAGACACCTTTTACTAAAACAGTTATACACCTCAGGCATGACTACCGTGATGACCTGCCCAGTTAGGAATTTACAATCAGATCACCCTGTGAGGTTATTTTCCATAGAACCTACTTTTTGTCCACAGAGCAAGTCATTATGGCTACTTACTAAACCATTTCAAGGTTGTTATTTAAAACTCCATCTTAATTCACCTACTGAATTATATTTGAATATTGGGACAACCCCTTCCTTCACTCTTTGCTTACAGAACTACCAAGAAATAAATCTTGGTCTTTAGGAATAATAATGTCAATCCCATGATGACTCTGCTGCCCAGTTGGATGCTGCTTCAAACTTGGGGCTTCACCACAAACAATATTACCCTGCACTTTCTGTTGCCTTCCAGTTGGGGGCCCCTCAAAACCTTAGCTTGCTGTTTTATCTGTTTTTCATGGACCCAGTATGTCATTTCCACAGACCTTTTGTTTTTTCCCATATTCTTTCCTTTCATAACTTGAGGGGACATTGCAGAACCTCAGGTACCTTGAAGAAGTTATGGCTAAAGTGAAAAGACCTGATTGTATCCTAGGCTTGGATCTGTCCCCAGCCCTGTGACTAGCTTGCTGTGTGTCCCTGGGGCAAATCCTTTAAGGACTCTTTCAGCACCTTCAGAAGGTTCCCCCTTGTACTATACAAGATTATCTAAAGTGAAGTATTCTGAGCTAATAATAATTAGTCCTTCCCCAGAAATTTTGAAGTTTTCCTTCCTGCCTTTATTACTTTACAGCTCCTGGTAGGGCAACTGTTTTTCCTGCTCTGCTAAAAAATTTTATCTGTGGTTTTGTATCATATCTCTCTCTCCTGATTCCTGTTTCTTGTTTTGACATTTGATCAAATCCCTACTTTCAATGCTGAAGAGTCATGACTCCAAATGAGACTAAGGCAACTAGGAACAATAGGCAGGACAATGTCTTTCTTTGCTGAATTCTCCTCCTTGAGGATGTAGGGGCTGAAAGGGAGCCCACCTAGCCGACGGGGAACCAGTACTCCTCATTCCAGGTGAGGATGCTGCTTTGGTTCAGCTCTTCAAAACAGCTTATACTTCCTGGCTTTAGGCAATAAAAGCAACCTGATAAATACCATGGGACCTTGTAAGTAAAAACAAAACAAAACACATCTAGATGCTTCCTCTGAAAACCCTCAATCATTACCTTAAGGAAAAGGGGAAAGTAGTCAGGAGATGAGCCTCAAAGCAGGACTGATCCAAGTTGGTTGGAATCCCCTCACTCTCTACTTTCCTGCTATGGGCAAATTACCTAATCTTTCTGGGCTTTGGTTTTCTTAACTATAAAAGGGTACATCATATGGTTATTGTGACCATTAGATGAAATAATGAAATGCCAGCTCAGTGCCAGGCATACATGTTGTAAGAAATGCCCGAGTACACTGAGCATAAGGCCAGACTAATTAGTTCCCTAATATGGTTTACTGTTTTAGAGGATAGAGTACCATTTAATAAGGAAGTGATGCATCAACAATAGCCCAGTTTGGGAAGCAAAGTCAAAGTACCTACAATTCTTTGTAGCTATTCCTCTTCTTCCCTGGAACCTCTTCGTGCTGGTGTCCCCCAGGACCCTCCTATCCTCTCTCCAAGCTCATGGCTTTAGATACCAACACTAGAGATATATTGATACCTCCCACATTTGCATTTCCAACCTTTACCCTGGACTCCAGACTGATGTATCTAACTGCCAAGTGCAGGTCTACTAGGCATGGAAAACTCAACCTACCCAAAACTGAGCTCCGGCTCTTTCTACCAAAATGGCTCCTCCCACATTCTTCCCTCTCTTCCCTGATCCCAGTCATCTCCTGTTTTCATTGGGACCATACAGGTAAAAGTCCCATCCTTCTGTGGTTGTACTGGTGCAACCATCCCCTAACCAGATGCCCTGCTTCTGCCCCTCCCACCTTCAGCCTGTTCACACAGCAGCCAGCCAGATCCTATTAATATGGAAGACAAGTCATGATATTATTCCAGTTAGAGCCCTCCAACTGCTTTCCATTTTCCCTCCTTAGAGAAACCAAACTCACTTCAGCAGAGAGTGTATATCTTGTTTAATTTGCTCCAATAACCATCCCTAACCCCATCTCCACTAGGACAGCAAAGTTCATCAGCTTTGTTTTTTTCTGTATCCCCAGACCCTGATACAGTGTTTGACATACAGCAGATGCTCTATACAGTTCTTGAATGAAGAAATGACTTCCCAACAAGATGCCTGAAAAGTAGGAAGAAAACTTTAAAGGCTACTTAACCAAACAACCTTCTTTCTCTACAGATAAGGTTTTATTTTAGAATGCTTTATATGTTTTTCTTGCAGTAGACTTCTTTGATCCCATGATGTTGAATTTAGGCTATAAAATCAGGTTACTTTCTCTAAGGGTCCACTGACAGGGGCACCAGGTGGCTGGAATCAGCAAGCATTTCCACAGTGTAGACAATCCACCTGGAAGTCTGGAGATGGCCATTTTAACATTAGCTGGAAGGAGATTCTGGAAGTGAACTGCAAACGGAAAGCTATGGTTGTTCAGGTAGTGTTAACACAGCTACAAAATTACTGCTGGGAAGTCTTGGCAGGTTTAGGGCCCATGGTTACGGCCCAGTAAACACTTGCGTTCTGAGAGAATACCCTGGGTTAGACCCTGCAGTTACTATGCAACAGACAACTGAATTTTGAAAGAAACCAGCGTTTTCCTTATTTCCAAGCTGACATTGTTTAAGCCTGGTAGAGCTACAAGTTCTGAAAATTAAGTTTGTGAACTCATCCTAGAAAAAGTGCTACATACTTCATTGCTCAGTATCACTGCGGTCACCTTCGAAGTACTCCCCTTGGGAAGCTAGCACCTAGTCCACCCTTCAAAGTAATTTTGTAACCCTTTGTCTGGAATGGCCATCAGAGTTTTGTCCTATGCCTCTTGGTGTCCTAAATATCTTCCTTTCAACATTTCCTTTATCTTCAGGTAAAGAAAATGTCATAGAGGGACAGATCAGGTGAATAGGGAGGGTATTCCAATACAGTTACTTGTTTATTGGCTAAAAACTCCCTCACAGGCGTTCCCTGGTGGTGTAGTGGCTTAGGACTTCAGCGCTGGTGCAGTCAATGCTGCGGCCTGGGTTCGATTCCCACCCAGGGAACTACCCACATACCAAAAAAATAAATAAATTAAAACAAAAACAAAAAAAAACAAAACAAACAAAAAAAACTCCCTCACAGACAGCACCATGTGAGCTGGTGCACTGTCATGATCCAAGAGCCATGAGTTGTTGGCGGAAAGTTCAGGTCGATTTTGTTTACCTTTTTCATGCAACCTTTTCGGCAATTCCAAATAATAACTTGGTGGACTGTTTGTCCAGTTGGTATACATTTTTTTTTTTTTTTTTTTTGCTTTTTGGTATGTGGGTAGCTTCCTGACTGGGAATTGAACCCAGGCCGCAGTGCTGACAGCACCAATGCCGAAGCCTTAAGCCACTACACCACCAGGGAACTCCCATCATTTTTTTTTTTTTTTTATGTGGGTAGTTCCCTGGCTGGGAATCGAACCCAGGCCGTAGCACTGAAGCCTTAGCCACTATACAACCAGGGAACTCCCATGGTATAAATTTGTAATGAACAATCCCTCTGATATCAAAAAAGTTTAGCAATATAATTTTGAAACTTGATTTGGACTGATGGAAATTTTTGGTGGTGGAGAATTGGCTGACTTCCATTGTGTACTTTGATGCTTTGTTTCGGAGTCATATTGGCACGGCCATGTTTCTTCATCAGTGATAATATGGCCCAAAACATCATCTTGTCTCTCCAGAAGGTCTTGGCAAACTTCAACTCTCCTTTGCTTTTGTGTCATTGGTGAGCTCCTTTGGGACCAATTTTGCACACACCTTTCTCATGCCAAGATTTTCAGTTAAGGTTTTCCTAACTGTTTCTTTTTTTTTTTTTTTTTTTTTTTTTTAAATTCATTTTTATTGTTAGACTTATTGGGGTGACATCTGTTGGCAAGGATTACATAGGTTTCAGGCATACAATTCTACAGTGCATTGTCAACTTGTTGTATAATAAGTTCACCACCCAGTGTGACTTCTCTTTCCATCACCTTATATTTAGCTTCCCCCCTCCCTAACTGTTTCTTATTGATGTTTAATTGGTCTGCTATGCTTCTCACAGTCAGCCAACGATGTTGATGCACAATTCGATGAATTTTTGCAATGGTTTCATCAGTTCTGCTTGTTACTGGCTGCCCTGACCTCTCTTCATCAGTAATGCTTTTTCTCCCCTCAGAAAAACATTTAATCCACTTATATTATTTCATATTTCTTCATGGCATTATCCCCATAAACTTGGACTAACATGTCCCTGATTTCACTTCCACTCTTGCCAAGTTCAACAAGAAATTTACTGTTTGTTCATTGCTCTAATGCAAGCTTCAACATTCTCACAACAGCACCCAAAAACACATAACAATAATGAATGCCACTCAGCAAGACACCACCACATGTCAACACAAACACAGCTGTGACACACAGATATGAATTCCAAAGTTATGAATTCTTACCAAGTTGTTTGTACAGTGCTGTCAATGTAAGGGCACAGTTGCAAGTTCGCACACTTAACTGTCAGACCTTGTATGAGTCACTTGCATTCTTTCATTAGATCTTCCTACCTACCTGTACACATACTGTATATTCACTCCATTTAACCACTAAGCCCCTAGGACATCAGATTCTGGTCAACATCAAAAATAAGTTCTCAGAACAAAGCATCAGCTTTGTTAACCATAGAAATAGAGTTTTGGTCAACTTAAGATAACATCTTGGCCTCAGTTGTGTTTTAACTCCAGACTCCTGAAAGCAGAACGGTATGGCCCTCGGGACTGCATGCCCTGGGAACTGGTGGGAACAATGCCATGACTGACGTCATGACCTGAAACCATGATCAATTGCTCCCTGCCTTAGCCCTGACCAATCGGTAGAGCCCACGACCCTAATTCCCTAGTAATTATGACTAAAGATTTTTTTCCCCTTCTATAAGGCTAGCTTAAAAATAAGAAAAAATAAAAATAAAAAAGGCTAGCTACCAGAGCTCATCCTTGTAGTTGTCCCTCTCAGACACTGCCTGCTTTCTCTTGAGTGTATTTCAATAAACTGTCTTCCTACTCTTTCCTGTGAATTCTTTCACAACTTGGGAGCCGCAGCAGCCAGCAGAGCTCTCTTCTAGTGATCCCGTTTTCCACTAGATTGCTGATAGCTTCCAGTTACTCTGGACTTCGCACAAGTGACTCTTGGCCTGATTTATTGCCTGAGAGTGAGCAAGACCCTGTGAAAGTTGAGTGGATTTTCCTTCACAGGTAACGACAGCTGAACCTTTAACATAGCTAATATTCTTGATGTGAGAATGCCTAACTTGGAAACCTATTAGAAGGAAAAAATAGACAAACCTCTGTGACTACTGCTTCTTTAATTCAAGTACTTCTCTCTCTATGCTAGGTGTGGGACAAAAGGGTTAAGCTCTTTGCCTGAAAGGGCCAGCAGTCCCTTTCCTGGAAGACTCTTCGGCAGAAGAAGGCTTCCTTCCATTTCCTTCACACTAATGGACAATAAGGCGGCCTCGAGCTAGGTAGGCCAGTGTCGTCTCCACGCTCCTGGCCGTGGGCAAACCTAGAGAAGGCCAAGCCAACCAAGAGATCGCATTCCTTACTCAACTCGAAAGAGGTAGGAAGATGAACGGCCACAAGTTAGAGGCCAAACCACAACACCCAGCAGGTCCTTCGCACCGGGCAGGGAAGCGCGTCCTCCCATTGGACGCCGGCGAGCAGCGTGCCTTTACGCCCCGCCCCCGCGGGCATATCCCGCCCTCACCAACGCGCGGGGCACGGCGGGAGTGGAGTCGGCCCGACCCCGCTGTACTCCATATCCCGGCGGGCCGAGCGCTGAAGGCGGCGGCGAGGCGCCTTTGTGGAGGCAGCGGCCCGGCGAGGAGGAAGTTCCGGTCTCCGCGAAGCTAGGTCGGTGGCTGCGGCTGAGGATTAGGAGGAGCGGGCCGAAGAGGCCGCGCTGCCTCGGTAAGGGCCTGGGGAAGTAGGGAGGGCGTGCTGAAGCCTGCGGGTAAGAATGCGGCCTGCCAAGCTGGTCTGCTCGGTACGGCCGCAACTTCGTCCGGGAAGAAGAGAGCCAAGTGGCGGTGTGGTGAGGGAGGCGCCGCCCACGGGAGGAACGCCCCGGAACAGTCTCGGGGAGGCCGGCTGCGGGGTCGGGGGCTGGCACGTGTTTGCGGTTCGGTGCTCCGGGCCCTATCTTTCTTTTTCCTGCTTTTGCAAGAATCTGATTTACTTCTGAGGCATCGGTCGAGAGAGAACCCTTCTTGTCCCTATCACGTAGCCTCGTTCTCAGACCTGACAGATACGGGTGGGCTTGGTCGGAGGAGAGCTCAGATTCCGGCACCCTAGGCTGTGGAACCTGGAGGCGGAGTATTGGTCTTGTAGGTTCTGTGCCAGTTGGGTGAATATGGGAGAAGCGATGTTTCCTTGTAGTCACTCTTTAGATTCCTTTCGGCGTTGTTTATCTGTGTTTTTCTTTTAACTTTAGACTTGATGTTGTGTTACTGAATTCAACTCTTGGAGAGCATATTTTTAATAAAAAGAAAGGGCCTTGTTTTGTAGGGTACATAAACTGTAAGGGTAATTGTATTTTTTGCGCATTCCAGGTTTTGCTTGCGAAGGTCAGGATTGCTGGATCTAAGTGAAGGAGTTCAGTAGACTGATGCATCTGGTTCATTTTCTGAACTCTGGATTGTGCCCTAGGTTTGTTAGTTTTCACCTTCCTGTTGAGTAATGCCACCACTGTGAATGGTTTAATAATGTCAACATCAGCAAACTTGTGAGGCCTGTACGGAAGGTAAAATATCAAGAACTGATGAGTGATGGTAGGACTGGCAGTGTCTAAAGCATGCACGTCTAACCTGCAGCCCAGGATGGCTTTGAATGCGGCCCAACACAAATTCTTAAAACATGAAATTTTTTTGCGACCTTTTCTTTTTTTTTTTAAAGCTCACCAGCTATCCTTAGTGTATTTTATGTGTGGCCCAAGACAATTCTTCCAGTGTGGCCCAGATAAGCAAAAAGTTGGGATACTGCTGGTCTAAAAAGCAAGTTTGTCCAATCTGCAGCCCAAGACGTCTTTGAATGTGGCCCAACACAAATTTGTAAACTTTCTTAAGACATTATGAGATGTTTTTGCGACCTTTTTTTTTTTTTTTTTTTTTAAAGCTCTACATCTTTATTAGTGTTAGTGTATTTTATGTGTGGCTCAAGACAGTTCTTCCACTGTGGCCCAGAGAAGTGAAAAGATTGGATACCTGCCCCCCTAAAGCACTTACTGGTATGTTACCATTTTGGTGAAACACAGAAGTTGGACCTGAACAGTATCTCATTAACTAGCACCCAACAAGGTACCTAACTGATAGGATAGGTACTAGGTCTCAGTGGACATCTGTAACACCCTTCTTTACAGTATTCTGTTATCAGACTTAGGTTTACTTTTGTTGTTTTTAGATTCCTAGGTTCTTGTAGCCTCTCAGGAGAATTGTCAAGAGGAGAGGTTACTAAATGAACTCTGTGGTCTTATTACAGAGACTTGGGGACAAGGTTATACTCTTCTGCCAATGTTTATTGTATATACTGGTGTTAATCTGGTTCAGAGTTATATTAAAGTTAGAAGTGTTGGAAAGTTCTGAAATTTTGAACATCATAAATCATTTCTTTGATGGATTCTTATTTGTTTGTTTGTTTGTTTGTTTGGTGGTTCCCTGGCTAGGGGTGTAAGCTAGGGTGTTGGACTTTTTTTTTTTTTTTTTAATGTGGGTAGTTCCCTGGCTGGGAATCGAACCAAGGCTGTAGCGTTGACAGCGCTGAAGCCTAGTCACTACACCACCAGGGAACTCCTGGACTCTTAACTATACATCAGCTGCTCAGAATGAATTTTTCTGCTAGACTTCCATTAATACATTGTTCATCTCATTCACTTAGTTAATGGGGCATCGATTTCTTTTATAACCCTCCTGTCACACCGTGGGACTCAGGATAGTAGAGTAGATAACTGTAGGAGCTCTAGAATCTGGTAGGATTTGAATCCCTGACAACTCCACTAACTGACATTGAACAAATTTCCTAACTTCAGTTTTCTCATATATGAAATGAGGTTAAAAAAACATGTCCTCCTCACAGGTTGTTGTGAGGTTAACATATGCTCTTAGAACAGTGCCGTATTTGCAGAAAGTGTTCAGTCAGTGTTAGCCACCACTGTTAGCTTTTTTAAAAATACAATTTTGTTCAGATGCAGTTCACACACCATATAGTTCACCCATTTCAGGGCCCACCATACTGTTTTCCATAGTAGCTGTACCATTTTACATGCCCATCACTAATACACAGGGTTCCTCACCAGTGTGTTTTGTATTTTGACAGTAGTCATTCTATGGATATGAAATGGCATCTCATTAAGGTTTTTTGTTTTTGTTTTATAATTTAATTTTTTTGGTTAGTTCCCTGAGTAGGGATAGAACCCACACCGTGGTGATGAGAGCGCCAAAGCCTAGCCACTACACTACTAGGGAACTCCTCATTATGGTTTTTATTTGCATTCCCTAACGATGATGTTGAGAATCATTTCATGTGCTTATTAGCCATTTGTATATCTTTCTTTGGAGAAATGTCTGTTCCAGTCCTTTGCCCATTTTTTAATCAGGTTTTGTTGAGTTTAAGAGTTTCCTGTATATTCTTGATATTAAGCCTTTATCAGATACATGATTTGCAGATATTTTCTCCCATTCTGTGGGTTGCCTTTTTCTCTATTGATAGTGTTCCTTGATGCAGAAAAGGTTTTATTTATTTATTTATTTATTTGTTTGTTTGTTTGTTTGTATGTGGGTAGTTCCCTGGCCGGGAATCGAACCCAGGCCGCAGTGCTGACAGCGCCAGCGCCAAAGCCTTAAGCCACTACACCACCAGGGAACTCCTTTTTTTGTATGTGGGTAGTTCCCTGGCTGGGAATCGAACCCAGGCCGCTGTGTTGACAGCGCCAGCGCCAAAGCCTTAAGCCACTACATCACGGTTTTAATTTTGATGACATCCAATTTGTCTGTTTTTCCTTTTGTCGTCTATATCTTCGGTGTCATTTAAGAGATCATTGCCAAATCCAATGCATGAAGTTTTCCCCATTTTCTTCTAAGAGTTTTATCTTTAGGTCTTCATTCATTTTGAGATAATTTTTGTGTATGGTATTAGGTAAGGGTCCCACTTCATTCTTTTACACATGGATATCTAGTTTTCCTATGATTATTTGTTGAAAAGAGTGTCTTTTCCCCATTAAATGGTCTTGGGGCCATTGTTGAAACATCACTTGAAGGTTTATTTCTGGGTTCTCTATTCCATTGTTCTGTGTGTCTGTCCATATATGAATACTACATTTGATTACTATACCTTTGTGGTAAGTTTTGAAATGGGAAGTGTGAGTTCTCCAACTATGTTCTTTTTCAAGATTGTTTTAGCTATTCAGAATCCTTTGGACTTCCATACTGATTTTAGGATGGGTTTTACTAAGACCATTGGCTTTGGAATCAGAGGTCTTGAATTTGCATATTGGCTTTTCCTCAAATGTTACACTGTTTTGGAGCAAGTTTCTTAACCTAGTTGAGTCTATAATGTAGAGATAGTAATAGAACTTACCCCATGGAGGACTTGTAATAATGAAATGAGAGAATCCGTGTAAAAAATACTGAACTGTGGGAGTTCCCTGGTGGTGTAGTGGCTAGGCTTTGGTGCTGTCAACGCTGTGGCTTGGGCTCCATTCCCAGCAAGGGAACTACCCACATAAAAAAAATAAAATAAAATACTGAACTGTGACAGCACTTAGCTTGCTTTTGTTACTCTTGTTTCTGAGAGCAGGAATTGACATACCCAGGAAAGCCTTTTCTAGCTTAATATTATGATTTTAAATACCTGAGCATAGTAGCAGTAGTAATAATAATATTTAATATATTGTTGCTCTAAAGTTTTTTTTGTTTTGTTTTGTTTTTTAAGTGGTGAAACAAAGAGATAGTTTATTGAGGGGAAAGTACACTCCAAAGAGGTAGGAGCGGGCTCGAGCAAAGAAAGTGGCTCAGGAGCCTCTAAGGTTTTTCAAAACTTTTTTTTGGAAGCATAATTTACATATCAGTGTTCATTGTAAGTGTTCAGTTTGATGCAGTCATCACCACTATTCAGATTTAGAGTATTTCCAACACCTCAAAACATTACCTACTTCCTGTTTGTTGTTAATCCCCATCTCCCACTTTGATTGCAAATCCTAGCATCTACTGATCCACTTTTTGTCTTTGTAATTTTGTGCTTTCTAGAAATTTCATATAATTGGAATTATACAATTGGTAGTCTTTTGTGTCTGTCTTCTTTCACTTGTAATGTTTTTTGAGGTTTATCCATGTTGTTACATTCCTTTTTATGAGTATATCACATTTTGTTCATTCATCTACCTGTTAATGAACATTTGGTTTGTTTTCAGTTTTTAGTTATTATGAATAGTTGTGCTGTGATTGTAATTGCTTCTTATGCATGATCTCATCCACTCTCTGTAGTAATCATACCCAGGCAGTCTGACTCTAAAACATAGACACCTGGCCAGTGGTCTCCAAATCCTCTTATTCTTGGACCAACTAAGAGAATTAAAATGCCCCTGCCCCTAAAATTTTGAAAAATTTATTTACAATCATGTACAATTTTAGGTTAACATTTTAACATTTCTGTCATAAATGGTTGCAAAGGGTGTATTTTCTGGCACAATATTTGAGGGCTGTCCAGAAAGTATCCAGCCATGTAACATGAAAAATAGAGGTATTAATGGCTGGATTTTTTTCTGAACAGCCCTCATACATTGCATGTGTGCTTTAAGTATGTATTTGTCAAAACCTTGGAGCTGCAGATTGAACTTACTTTTTGAAAAATGTGTGCCATGTAATCTAATTGGCAAATCAAACTTTATGGTTAGTCGTTTAGCAAAATCATACTGCATCAGTGGGAATGCATTCCAAATCCCGTTGATTTTTGAAATAAATCCTTAAAATAGTAATAGTAATGGTTACTGAGCATTTTATTTATCAGATACTGTTGTAACGAATTTATAGTGTCATTTTATCCTGATAACTCTGTGAAGTAGGTATCTTTATACTGATTTTACTGACAAGTAACCTGAGGCATTAAGTTAAATAATTTTCTTAAGGTTCAGTATGGCAGAGCCAAGATTTGCCTCCAAGCAGTCTAGCTCTGAACCCAAGGAGTATGAGCATGTCCAAAGAGTATACACTTAACTCTTCACCACCACTATACTGCCTTACAAAACTCACTCTTAAACTAAGAAACTTACTGTAATTTGCTGGTATATGGCCCAGGACATAAGAATATTTAAAGTCAATAATATTGTAATAACTATGTATAGTGCCAGGTGGGTACTAGGCTAATCAGGGGAGATCACATTGTAAATTAAATAAATGTCTAACCACTATGCTTTACTCCTGAAACTAATAGGAAACAATATTGAATGTCAAGTGTAATTGAAAAACATTAATTGATTAATTAAAAAATAAACAGTATGAAAAGAGGGGGAAGAAAGAAAATTTAAAACCTGGGAAATTTCTGTTTATAAGAAAAAACAACTCTAATGAAGTATTAAAATGTCTCCCTATAGTAATAAAGTCAAAATACAAATTAGTACATGAGATTCCTGTGGGATAGCCACATGGCAATTTCTGACAGGCATTTGGACTTTACAGCAGAAGCCTCGGCAGGAGATGGAGGTGTAGACATTATTGTGGAGATGGTAGACATGATGGTTAAATTGGGAATGGATGAGATTGCCCAATGTCTTAGCTTGGGCTTCTGTAACAGCGTAATAGATGGGGTAGCTTAAAAAGAAATTTATTCTAACAGTTCTGGAGGCAGGGAAATTCAAGGTTCGGGTGCTGGCTGATTGGGTTCTTGGTGAGAACCCTCTTAGTTTGCAGACAGCTGCCTTCTTGCTGTGTCCTCACGTGGTGGAGAGAGAAATCATTTCTTTTTTGTCTCTTATAAGGGCAGGAATGTCATTCATGAGGACTCCAGTCTCAGGCCTATTAACCTCCCAAAGGCCCCACCTTTAAATACCATCACATTGTAGATTAGAGCTTCAATATATGAATTTTGGGGGGACAAAAACATTGCATAGCATCCAGGGATGACATGTGAATCAAGAGCAGTGCTGGGGAACAGTGTAGAGCCCTGGGGGATTAGCAGTAATTGGCAGGCAGTCATTTAGTTGGTTGGTTAGTTAGTTAGTTAGTTTGTAGGTAGTTCCCTGGCCGGGAATCGAACCCAGGCCGCAGCGTTGACAGCCCTGAAGCCTTAAGCCACTACACCACCAGGGAACTCCCGTTCATTTATTTTTTATTCAACTAATATCTAAAGGTTTTGTGTGGGTGTTTTGCATGAGAGAGACTTGAGTATGTTTACAAACAAAAAGGAAGCAGTCAGCAGAGAGATAAGATAGGTAAAACTAGGAGTTAAGTGGTGGAGCAGGGTAAGGGTATGTTCATCAATCCAGGGTACACAGAAACATTGTAGGGAGAATGTGGACTATATATTTTTAAAGGAATCAATACACAAAACTTAATGTAAATGCTCTTCTTAAGAATAGATCTCGCTCCTAAGAGTGAGAACTAAAGCTATAGAACTCTCACAAGAAAACATAGAGGGAAGGCTTCATGCATGGATTTGGCAGTGATCTCTTGAATGACACCAAAGGCACAGTCAACAAAAGAAAAAATATACAAACTGAACTTCATTAAAATTAAAAAACTTGGAGTTCCCTGGTGGTGTAGTAGCTTAAGGCCTCAGCACTGGCGCTGTCAACGCTGTGGCCTGGGTTCGATTACCAGCCAGGGAACTACCCACATACAAAAAACAAACAAACAAACAAACAAAAAAACTTTTCTGCATCAAAGAACACTATCAAAGTAAAAAGGCAAACCACAGATGGGAGAAAATATTTGCAAATCATATATCTGATAAAGGCTTAATATCCACAATATATAGAAAACTCATAAACTCAACAACAACAATAACAAAACCTGATTTAAAAATGGGCAACGGACTTGAATAGACATTTCTCCAAAGAAGGATATACAAATGACTAATAAGCACATGAAGAAATACTCAATATTATCAGTGATTAGAAGAATGCAAATAAGACCACAGTGATATGCCAGTTCATACCTGTTAGGATGGCTGTTATCCAAAACAAACATGTAAACAGGAAACAGGCTGGTGAGGATGTAGAGAAATTGGAACTTAGGTTATTTGCTAGAGCTCCCATAACAAAATACCACAGACTGGCTGAAACAACAGAATTTATTTTCTCACAGTCTGGAGGCTGAAGTCCAAGATCAAAGGACTAACAGTGTTAGTTTTTGGCCAGGCCTCTCTCCTTAGCTTACAGAAGGCTGCCTTCTTGCTGTATGCTCACATGGCATTTTCTCTGTGCATACATTCCTTATGTCTCTTCCTCTGATAACAGTCCTGTCGGATTAGGGCCCCACCCTTACGAACTTTTTAATTTTTAACCTTAAATCAACAAAATCAGAGAGACAGGAAGTGAATGGTGGTTACTGAGGGCTAGGGGAAAGGGGAGTTACTATTTAATGAATATAGAGTTTCAGTTTTTCAAAGATGAAAATTACCTTCTTAAAGGTCCTATCTCCAAATAGTCACATTAAGGGCTAGGGCTTCAGCATATGAATTGGGGTGGGGGTGTGAGTGCCACAATTCAGTCCATAACAGAACCCTTGAGTACTGTTGGTGGAAATGTTAAAATTGTGTAGCTGTTGTGGAAAACAGTATGGTGGTTCCTCAAAAAATTAAAAATAGTGGGAGTTCCCTGGTGGTGTAGTGGCTTAGGCTTCGGCATTGTCAACAATGCAGCCTGGGTTCGATTCCCAAGCCAGGGAACCACCCACATTAAAAAAAAAAATTAAAAATAGAATTACCATATGATCCAGCAATTCCACTTCTGAGTATATATCTAAAATGATTGAAAACAGAGTCTCAAAAAATATTTGTTTGTCTACAGCCATACCACCCTGAGCACATCCGATCTCGTCAAAAAATATTTGTCCACCCATGTTTATCAATCACAACAGTTAAAATATGGAAGTAACCCAAGTGTCCATGAGTGGATGAATGGTTAAACAAAAGGTATATACATACATACGATGGAATATTCAGCCTTAAAAAAGGAATGAAAATAAATTCTAATGATGCTGCAATATGGATGAACCTTGAACACAGTGAACTAAATGAAATACAGTCACGAAAGGACAAATACTGTATGATTCCACTGGTATTATGAGTAGGCTGACCAGATGTACCATTTTAAATGGGATAGAAAACAACAGTTTTGTCCTGTTCAAATGGTATATGTGGTCGGCCTAGTCTTATTGGGCTAAATTCAAGGTGTCAGTAGACTGACCATACGTACCATTTGAAACAGGACAGTATCTTTGTTTTCCGTTCTGTTTAAAATGGTCTATCTGGCCAGCCTAATTATGAGGTACTTAGAGCAGTCAAAATCAGAGAGACAGGAAGTGAATGGTGGTTACTGAGGGCTAGGGGAAAGGGGAGTTACTATTTAATGAATATAGAGTTTCAGTTTTTCAAAGATGAAATTCTGTGGATAGATGGGGATGATAGTTGCATGACGATGTGAATGTACTTAATGCCACTCAACTGTACACTTAAAAATGATAGTAAATTTTATGTCAGTTTTCCAGCATTTAAAAAAATATGTAATTAAAAAGAAAGAATGTGTCTTGTTGATTCTCCTTTTCCATCTCCCCTTTCTTTTTTTGGGGGGTGGGGTGGGGTGGAGTGGGTGGGTGGTGGGTAGCTCCCTGGCTGGGAATCGAACCCAGGCCGCAGCACTGACATCGCCAGCGCCGAAACCTTAAACCACTACACCACCAGGGAACTCCCCATCTCCCCTCTCTTATTTATTTATTTATTTTATTTTATTTTATTTTATTTTATTTATTTATTTTTTTAATGTGGGTAATTCCCTGGCTGGGAATCGAACCCAGGCCACAGCATTTACAGCGCTGAAGCCTTAGCCGCTACACCACCAGGGAACTCCCCCCCCCCATCTCCCCTTTCTTACTAACCTCTAATTCCACTTTACCAAAAAAGCACATCTCCATTTGAAATCTGAGGTACGCTACCCCAAACAACATTTATGTCAGCTTCTACTGAAGGGTATTTGGTTTCCCATTTTTAAAAGCAATTAGGAATAAAGCTGTTGGGTTTTTTGTTTTTGTTTTGTTTTGGTTTGGTTTGGTTTTTTGGCAGCGGCGGGGGTGGAGTGGGGGGGTGGTTCCCTGGCTGGGAATCTAACCAAGGCCACTGGTGTTGAGAATGCCAAAGCCTAGCCACTGCACCACCAGGGAATCCCTATGGAATAAAGCTTTTGAGAACAAATTTGTACAAGTCTTGTTTTCGTTTACTTCAGGAAAATAGAAGTGGAATTGCTGGGTTGTAGGCTAATGTTTGTCAGATCAGTTTCTAAAGTGCTTGTACCATTTTGCATTCTTTCCAGCCGTTTATGAGAGTTCTGATTGCTTGAAATCCCTGTATATTTGATTTGATGAATTTTGTTAATTTTAGCATTTCTAGTGGGGGGGGTGTACTTTTATCTCATTGTGGTTTTAATCTTTATTCCTTATGCATTTGTCATGTTGTAAATATTTACATGTAAATATTTGCTCCCCACTCCATAGTTTACCTGTTCATGTTTTAAACAGTATTTTTTGAAGAATAGATTTTAATTTTAATCCTTTTCTTTTATGGCTAATGCTTTCTGGATCCTTTATAGTAGTGTTTGCTGACACCAACCTCAGAAAGTTTTTCTACTGTGCTTTCTTTTACAAGCTCTCTCTCTTAGTGTCTGCATTTATGTCTAATTCATTTTTAATTAACTTTTGAGTGTGGTATGATGGTAGGCAAAGCAAATGCTGTCAGTGGGGAATCCAGATATGATTCTGGATAAGGAAGCCTGAGAAAGTGCTGACACATCCAGGGAGGGCAGTAGGCATGCAGATTCCCCACTCCAGCTCTGAGGAGGACTTTTCCGAGACCCTGTAATTGGAGTACACTTAAAACGTCTTAATGGGGATTTTTTGATGGGAACAAGAGTGCCACCAGCAGCCACTAATTCCAGTTCCCAGTTTTGCATATTAAAGTTGCTACTGTTTAAAACTCATAGTTGAATCTTAGTTGGGTAGGTGTTCAAACCATGAAGTGCCCCCCGAGTGTCCTCTGATGCCCAAAGCATTTGCTTTGGAAAAAATCAGAGTGATTAAAGCTGATTAAAGCAGTTGCATACCGCAGCTAAAACTAATAGAATGGTTCTGCTTTGTTAACTTTTGGAACTGAAGTCATGATTAAAAGAAGGGAAGGCCTTGGGTATTGGTACTATGTGGCTAGAGGTGAAACACTTGGACCCATGCAGGATGGACCAGAGTGAAAGCATTTGCCTAGAATGGGTTTATTAACCAGGAATAAAAGATGGAAGAAATGTGAAATCAGTCAGCTACCATCATAGTTCATCCATAGGGTTTGCAGACCTGCAAATGGGGAGACTTTATTCTCAAAGCCACTGGTCAGCTTTTAGGAAACCAAAGTCTTTGAGTTCTGGGGAAGTGTGATTGGAAAGATGAAACATACAGGAACTGATAGATTACACTGGGAGTGTAGCCTATAGCTTCTGTCTCTCAGAAGTAGCTGACCCCTGTTAACTGCTGTTCACATGGAACCATTTTTCACTTCAACCTTCAAAACTCTCATTTGACTTTTTATTACTAGCACCAACATTTTTGCACCTACAGCAGCTTCACCTGGGCTCACATCCTAATCTTCAAAACTCACCATGAGAGCCCTTCTGTTCATTGCTGTGTAGCATCTGTGGGGAGTGGAATCTGGGCAGTTGAGATGATAGGCCCTTCCCACTCCTACTTGCATGTTCACTACCAGCCACACTTGTGTGTGGAATTGATGTTTTAGTACCATTTCTTTTCAGTTAGGTGATAATAGATTCTCACTTTTTCAATCCTGTCTTGCTGTGTATGTCAGCCAATATCTTTGCTGTAATCTGATGAGCTTTGGCATTTACAGCCTTAACCTGGCATTCAGATCATCCTGCAATGTCAGTTCTGCTTACCAAAAGTGGTTCTGGCTCCATGCCAGCAACTCAGAGTTTTTACTCATTTAAAGTTTGAGAATAGTTTCAGATTATTTTGACTTCAAGGCCCCTAATCATTTGCTTCGCTGGGTTAAGCTGCATGACTGTAGGAGCTCCAGCTATCCTAAGGAAAACTTTGGAGAGAACCACTACTAGATGGTTTGAAGAATCTGTTGACCTATTCCCACTAGCATGTATGAGTATCTCTACATCCTTGCACACTTATCTTTTTTTATTGTAGTGGATATGAAGTGATATCTTGTGGTTTTGATGTGCATTTCCCTTATGGGTAATGTTGAACATTTTTCCTGTACTTATTAGCTATTTGTGTATCATCTTTGGAGAAATGTCTATTTATATAGCCTTTGCCCATTTAAAATCCTGGGTTATTTGCATTTTTGTTAGAATTATAAAATGTTTTTGTTTGTTTGTTTGTTTGTTTGTTTGTTTTTAATATGTGGGTAGTTCCCTGGCTGGGAATCGAACCCAGGCCGCAGCGTCCACAGCGCCGAAGCCCAGCCACTACACCACCAGGGAACTCCCTAAAATAGTTCTTTATATATTAATGTTTTAGATACAAGTCTCATCAAATATATGACTTGCACAAAGTTTTCTCCCATTCTGTGGGTTGTCTTTTCATTTTGCTTGATATCCTTTAAAGCATTAAAGTTTTACATGATGATAATCCAGTTTATCTGTTTTTCCTTTTGTGCTGAATTTTTGGTATCTGTCTTATTTGAGAAACCATGTCGTAATCCACGGTAACAAAGATAGATTTGTTTGTTTGTTTGTTTGTTTGTTTGTTTGTTAGTTAATTAATTAATGTGGGTGTTTCCCTGGCTGGGAATCGAACCCAGGCCGCAGCGTTGACAGTGCCAAAGCCTTAGCCACTACACCACCAGGGAACTCCCACAAAGATTTATTTATGCCTGTTTTCTTCTAAAAACTTCATAATTTTACTTCTTAGACATTTAGGTCTTTGATCCATTTTGAGTAAAGACATGGCATGAGGTAGGGGTCCAACTTCATTCTTTTATACCAGGATGTCCTCTTATCCCAGTTCAATTTATTGAAAAGACCGTAGATCCTTCATTGAATCATTTTGGCATTTGTGTCTGAAACATTTGACCCTAAATGTGAGGATTTATTTCTGGACTCTCATTTCTCCTACATTGATCTCTATGTGTGTTCTTATGTTAATGCTACACTGTTGATTACTCTAGCTTTGTACAGAGTTTTAAAATTGGGAAGTGCGAGTCCTCTAACTTTGTTGTATATAAGATGGCTGTCTGGAAAGTATCCAGCCATGTAACTGTTACTGTTATATTGACACTGGCTGGATTTTTTTCTGGACAGCCCTTGTAAATTCTTTATTATTTTGCACAGAAGATACCATATTACAAATAGCATTTTGTACATTTTTTTAATTTTTTTTTTCAGTTATAGTTGATATTCAGTATTATATTAGTTTTAGGTATACAGAATAGGGGTTAGATGTTTATATAACTTACAAAGTGATCGTTTTAGTTAAGTCTAGTACCCATCTGGCACCATACAGTTATTATAGTATTATTGACTATATTCCCTGTGCCGTACTTTACATCTCTGACTTTTGTAACTGCCAGTTTGTGTATTTTAATCCCTTCACCTTTTTCACCCAGCTGCCCAACTCCCCTCCCCCCATCATCTGGCAGCCATCAGTTTGTTCTCTATATCTGTGAATCTCTTTCTGTTTTGTTTGTTCATTCATTTTGTTCCTTAGATTCCACATATGTGAGTGAAATCATAATGTATTTGTCTGGCTTATTTCATTTAACATAATACCCTCTAGGTCCATTTATGTTTTTGCAAATGGTAAAATTTCTTTTTTTTTTTTAATGGCTGAATAGTAAGTATTCCATTATATATACCATATCTTTTGTATCCATTTGTCTGTGGATGAACACTTTAATTGTAAATAATGCTGCAATGAACAGGGATACATAAATCTTTTTTTAATTGGTATTTTGGGTTTCTTTGGATGTATACCCAGAAGTGGACTCTCTGGGTCATAGGTAGGTGTATTTTTAATTTTTTTGAGGAATCTCCATATAGTTTTATATCAAATAGCATGATACCTCCAACTTCATTCTTATTTCTCGAGATTGCTGTTTTGCACATATTTTTAAATTTAATATATATAACAGCTTAACCTATATCAGTTAACATAGCTACCTTATTTTTAGGAGTTGCACAGCATTTCAGTAGTACAAATATATTCTACTGATGTACCCCTAGATTTTGTAATCTTTTGTTAGTACAAACAATGCTACAACACGTGCCTTTGAAAACATGTCACAGCACACTGTTAATTTCTAGAGAATGAATTCCTAGAAGAGAAACTGGAAAGCCAGAGGTGTATACATTTACAATTTTGGGAAATTGGCAGTTTTCCTTATGTTATTTCTAACTTCATCACATTTTGGTCAGAGAAGATACTTTGTGTAGTGCAGGGTGTCCCAAAAATGTAAACACACTTTGCGTGATTATAAAGTCAGTGTTTATTAACATAGAGATTATTTTCAAAATGTAAAAGAATCTATAGAAATGAGTAATTTTTGTGTCAACTCTTGTTTTCATACTGATGACGTTTCTGGTCCAGGCACTCCTGGCAACATGAAGCAATGGAATCTGAAAACATCAAGAATCATTTTGGGAGTTCCCTGGTGGTGTAGTGGCTAGGCTTCAGCGCTGTCAACACTGCAGCCTGGGTTCGATCCCCAGCCAGCCACATTAAAAAAAAAAAAAAAAAGAATCATTTCGTTCGGTGTTTGTGCGTATTCTTGTTCAATGGCTGCCTTCACATTGTTGACTGTTGCTGGTTTTATACTATAAACTTTATCTTTTACGTATCCCCATAAAAAAAAGTCTAGTGGTTTGAGGTCTGGTGAACACAGAGGGTATTTTGCATTCGCCGGGCTTCACCCATTATTTCAAATTGGTTAAACTTGAAAAGGAGAGAAAATTATGTAAGTTATCAGCTATTAAAGTGTGTATTCATTTTAGGGGGATACCTGTATTTATCCTTTAAAATCTGTTGGGACCTATTTGTAGCCTAACCAAGTGGTCTGTCCTGGAGAATATCCCATGTGCACATGGGAAGATATGATTCTGCTGTTGTTGGTTGGACTGTTCTGTGTATATCAATTAGGTTCAATTGTTTTATCACGTTAAGTTCTCTGTTATATTCTGTCTGGTCTGTCTATCCATTATTGAAAATGGAGCTTGAAGTTTTCTACTGTTATTGTAAAAATGTTTATTAATCCTTTCAGTTCTTTCAGTTTTTGCTTCATATACTTTGAGGGTCTGTTATTAGGTGCGTAATTTTATGATTGCTTTAGCATCTTTCTGTATTATTTGAATATTTTAATTAACACATAATATCCTTTGCCTTTTCTACCTTTTTGGACTTTTAAGTCATTTGGTTACTGTTTGCGTGGAATGTTTTTCTTCATCCTTTCATTTTCAACCTGTTTGTGGCTTTGGCTCTAAAGTGTCTCATATAGACGTATAGTTGGGTCATGTTTTTTATCTCTTCTGCCAGTCTCTCTTCTTTTGATTAGAAGAGTTTAAACCATTTACATTTAAAGTAAATATTGATAAGGAGAGACTGCTATCATTTTGCTGTTTGTTTTCTATATGCCTTATAACTCTTTTTTTTTTTTTCTCTCTTTTATGTGGGTAGCTCCCTGGCTGGGAAGCGAACCCAGGCCACAGTGTTGACACAGTGCCAGCCCCAAAGCCTTAAGCCACTACACCACCAGGGAACTCCCTATAACTCTTTTTGTCCTTTAGTTCTTGCATTATTGCTTTCTTTAGTGTTTGGTTGATTTTTTTTTTTTTTTTTTTTTGTAATGACATGTTTTCATTTTGTTATCATTTTTTATGTATATATTGTATAGATAGTTTTCTTGTGGTTACCATGGGAATTACATTTAACATCCTACAATTAAACAATTTAATTTGAATTTATACTGACTTAAGTTTAATAGCATACACACTCTTTCTATACAACTCCTTTCCTTTCCTCTTTCTGTTATTGATGTCACAGATAGTATCTTTATAAATTGTATCCCCATTAACCTGGATTAATAATTTTGTATGCATTTGTATTTTAAATCATGTAGAAAATAAAAAGTGGCGTTGTAAACCAAAATTGAGTAACACTAGCTTTTATAATTGCCCCTGTTTTTAACTTTAACAGAGATCTTTATTTATTCATATGGTTTTGAGTTACACTTTAGCCTCCTTTCAATTCAATCTGAAGAATTCCTTTTAGCATTACTTGCAAGGCCCATCTACTGGTAACAGATTTTCTCAGCTTTTGCCTATCTGGATATGTCTGAATTTCATCCTCATTTTTGAAGGAGAGTTTTGCCAGATATAGAAATTTTTTAAAATTTATTTTTCAATTATAGTTGACATAGAATTCTTGATTGATTCTTTGTCCCTTCTCCACCCCCACCCCAACCCCCTACTTGCCTCCAGCGTTTAATATATCCTTCATTGCTTTTTGGCCTCCAAGGTTTCTGATGAGAAATTGGCTGATAATTTTATTGAGGCTCTCTTGTACATTACAAGTCTCTTCTCTTTTGCTGCTTTCAAGATTCTTTATTTTTCAACAGTTTGATCATAATCTATCTTGGTGTGTGTTTATTTTACTTGTACTTCATTTAGCTTCTTGGATTAGTAGGTTTATATATCAAATTTGGGGACTTCGGGGGTTTTGGGGGCATTACTTCTTCACATAGTCTTTCTGCCCCTTTCTTTATCTCCTTCTAGGAATGGTGTTAATGCTCAAAACAATTAGTAGATATTTAGTAAATGTGAAGCATTCTTAGCACTTATGGTGCCCCAGGTTATACATTTTTAATTACAAATATTTCTTCTGATGTGGTCCTTTGGAAGCCAAGCAGGAGGAAATTAGTTTAATCTTTGCTTCATGTTCTAAAGTCCTTATTTTTTGTGATTTGTTTTGTACAGGTACTGCTATAACCAGAGTTTGGTAGCAAAAGAATACTTATTGGGCCCTCTTGACATAGAGATGTGGGGGGATTCTCGATCTACTAATAGAACAGGACCTTTTCGGTAAGTATTGAAATTTGAATATTGAAATTGTCACCGATTTAATGATAAAAATATAACATTTTTAGGTCTACCATAAAGGGGGATTTTTTTGTGTGTGTAGAAATAGCTCTGATTTTTTTAAAAATAGAAACTCTTTAAAATTTCTAGTCATTTTTGAAGTGATTCTGAGACTGAATACCCAAAATGCCAAGTGTTTTGTTTTAGCATTTTTTAAACATTAAAAATATCCCTTATTAATTATTTTATTTAATGGATCAATTTCTGGTCTGCCATAAAGGGGGATATTTTTGTGTGTATAGAAATGGCTCTGTTTTTTTTAAATAGAAACTATTTAAAATATTTCTAGTCATTTTTTTAACTGATTCTAAGGACTGAATACCCAGCATGCCAAGTGTTTTCTGTGTTCTAGCATTGTTTAAAAATATCCTTTATCTATTTAATCAGTCCCTTTTAGCAAAGTAATACATACTTGACTAATAAGGAAAGCTAGCATAAATGTTTATAAATGTGCATAAATATTTCATTAATTTATGCCTAGAATCCAGAACTGTCTTGCTTGCAACACATTGTGTTTCAGCTACCAGCAATAGTTCTGAGAAAGAAAAATTACTTGATGCAATTTCATTTCCTAAGCTACATTTCAGTTTTAGACATTACTGGGTACAAAGATAAGTGGAGAAGGTGGTACCATTCAGTCATAAATGGATTATATTTTAGATTTGTAGGGAGTCTGTTTATTTTGTAGCCAAAAAAAATATTTAAATGTATTTAAAAATGTATTTTTAAAACTTTTGCATTATATTTACAATTAATAAAATGCCATAGGAATATGATTTTTATGGTCTCACTTGTTATATGGCAAAGAAATCTGAACTTTAGAGTTACACATTAAAAATATTGATGCGCCAATTGAAACTACTGTTACTGGTAAATTTTCTTTTGGTTTGACAGTCTGCAAGATTTTATTGTGCAAATTCAACCGATGTTCCATTCATTATTTTGAAGCTTGGGGTCCAATTAAAATTTAGGTAGACAACTGAGTTCAAAAATCCATATAATATTTAGTACAGCTAATGTTTTATAAGTAACTAAATGATAGAGGTCTTTACTTTCTGCTCAGTGATCTTTAAATTAAAGCTGTGTTGATGAGGCTGGATATGTTTTTCCTTTCAAAATATAAAGGTCTGAATCAGTGGTTAGCAAACTACAGCCTGCAGCTTTTTTTGTTTTATTGGAACACAGCCATGATTATTCATTTACAGATTGTCTGGTTGCTTTCATGCTACAGTGGCAGAGTTGAATGGTTGTGATAGAGACTGCAAAGCCAAATGTAATTATTCTCTGGCTCTTTATGGAAATCGTTTGCCGATCCCTAGTCTAGATCAGTGGGCTTGTACTTTAACATTTTAAAATATTTAGATTGTAATCAATTCTTTCTACTTATATTTAATGAGTAATTATTTTGTAAGTAAGGCTGTTTCTTATAGAATTAACCTATTTAGATGGTTTAGGTAAGCCTCCAGAAATGTTAGGTAACTTTATTAACCTTTAAAAATGTTCAGGGGGTTCCCTGGTGGTGTAGTGGCTTAAGGCTTCAGCGCTGGCGCTGTCAGCGGTGCGGCCTGGGTTCAATTCCCAGTCAGGGAGCTACCCACATACCAAAAAGCAAAAAAAAAAAAAAAATTACATTTCCTCACCTTAATTTTAGTTTAATTATAAGTCATTACATGATGTTTTTAAAGATCTTTGACCAAAAGTGAGACATAGCTAATATAGCATAAATTTTGGGGGACCAATTTGGATTTTATAAAGGTACCTTGCAGGAAAATAATTTTGTATTTCATTTTAACTACTTAAAAATTTTTTTCCTCTGGTTAAAAATGATTTTCATCGCTACTGCTATTTTATATTAATATAACTGTTCCTTGAGTAGACTGCATAAAATGGAATTCTAAGAACCCTAGTACAGTAGGTTGCTCTGGATCTATTTGATCTTTTCAATTTAAGAAGGTAAAATAATCCCTACGGCAGTATTCAGAGCCAGTGTTGGATGTGTTCTGGTCAAAAAGCATGTAGATTTAGATATCTCAGCACTCATCCCCTGAGTGTCTGCTGAGGCTTAAGTCTTCCTGCAAACTATTGGGATTTTAAATACGGGAGACACTATAGTTAATGGTAATGTCTTATTTTTAACGTTAGGTTGTATTACTTATGAAGAACATTTAAACTTGTTTCTCTTTTGATGAACCTCAGAGCATACCTACTGTTAATGGGAGCATATAAAAGTAATCATATTCTGAAAACTCATTAAATATGTATCATGCTAATGTTCAGGTTACTGTTTTTTAAATCCTGTTACTTTAGGAAAGGATTTGGCATTATGATTGGTTCTCTTGAACGAGTAACTCAGAATCAGTTGTCTTTTGAATCTTTCTAGTATAGTGGTATATAGTCTGAGCTCAGAAGGGTCTTATATATTCTAATATATTATATATATTATATGTTATATGTTATATATGTAATATAATACATAATAGAGAAGTGAGTTGGACTTGATCTCTTACTATTTTGTTTTACGGCTAAATACCAGATAACCCTTCAGATCATTTCACGTTTTCCCTTTTCATGCCCTCCTCCCTCCCTCAAGCTTAGGATCCTGAGTACTTTATTACCTATTTAAATTCCCTAATCTTTTACCAAAGCCAAAATATGTAAAATGACCTGGAAGTTAGGCAAAGGGAAGAAATTGGGCCAGTTTTCATTTATCGCTTAAGTTCTATAAAGCAAGAATGTGAATTTAATATTATGCTTATTTTAAAATGTATTGATTACCATGAAAAATTATCATGAGGCATTGGAATCTGGAATATCAGCCTCTTCATTTGGAACCTGGGGATAATGCTTGAAAGCCTAATGCTCTCTCTAGGTCCTTTTCAGTACTAAGTTCCTAGATGCAGTTGCTTGGTTTAGTCACCTTATATATGCTTTGTGGCATGATTCATGCTGCCTTCTGTTGATACCCTTGGGTAGTTATCATAGTGGGACCTAGGTGAGAGTGCTTCTAGGTGGAGCTGCTGGACAACTGGGATTTAGATGGTAAACACTGGTGTGCTCCTGCTGGTGATACACAGCCAGTGTTTCTTCATTTGGGGTCTACATTCATTCTGATTGGGTGGTGTCTATGCTGTAGCTGTAATCAGATGTTTTGGAATGTTAGCCCTGTATACAGCAATGAGAAAGCCATCTCTTGAAACTTACCGTAAGGAACTTACAGTGCATTGATTTTTCTGATGTATAGGAATCATCCTATTGATCTTGGAATTCTAAGTTCCCTGTCTGTAGGAAATGCAAATTTTTATAGCATGTCACCATTGCTAGCTTATCTGGTGTTGCGGATTTTCCCTGTTGCAGGACTGGGTGAAAGCTTTTTCTGCAGCAGTCCTGTTGAAAACCTTGTGTTGACTTTCCTCGTGTTCTGAAATGGGAGCATAAAAGTTTACTCCACCACTTCGTCCCAAAATAGCAAAACCTTGCTGTTTTCTGCAGATCTAGGACCTTGTTACAGAACTCTGCCAAAAAAAAAAAAAAATGTTTACAGAAGAATGTGCTGTGATTAGAGAAGAATATGCTGGTGTGTAGATTTCAAACTCTCTGGACAATATGAATAACACTGTCTTTGTTTCTACAGTGGGAGCCAAGAAGAAAGGTTTGCTCCCGGGTGGAACAGGGATTATCCTCCTCCTCCCCTTAAGAGTCATGCTCAAGAGAGACACTCTGGCAACTTTCCTGGCAGAGATTCACTTCCCTTTGATTTCCAGGGGCATTCAGGGCCTCCCTTTGCAAATGTAGAGGCGCATTCTTTCAGCTATGGAGTTAGAGACGGACTGCATGGTGACTATCGAGGTGGGGAGGGATCTGGACCTGATTTCAGGGGGGGTGATTTTTCATCTTCTGATTTCCAGAGCAGAGATTCATCACAGTTGGACTTCAGAGTCAGGGACATATATTCAGGAGATTTTCGGGATAGAGAAGGACTACCTATGGACTATAGGGGTGGGAATGGTACTTCTATGGACTACAGAGGTAGGGAAACATCTCACGTGAACTACAGAGACAGGGATGCTCACACTGTTGACTTCAGAGGGAGGGATGCTCCTCCATCTGACTACAGGGGCCGAGGCACTTATGATTTAGATTTTCGAGGCCGGGATGGATCTCATGCAGATTTTAGGGGAAGGGATTTGTCGGATTTGGATTTCAGGACAAGCGATCAGTCCCGTTCTGACTTTAGGAATAGAGATATATCTGACTTGGACTTCAGGGACAAAGACGGAACACAGATGGACTTTAGAGGCCAAGGTTCAAGTACTAGTGATCTAGACTTTAGGGACAGGGATACACCACATTCAGATTTCAGAGGTAGACACCGGTCCAGGACTGATCAGGACTTTAGGGGCAGAGAGGTAGAAACGTGTATGGAATTTAAGGATAGGGAGATGCCCTCTGTGGATCCAAATATTTTGGATTACATTCAGCCCTCTACACAAGATAGAGAACATTCTGACGTGAATGTGAATAAGAGAGAAGAATCGGCACATGACCATACAACAGAAGGGCCTGCTTTTGGCATTCAGAAAGGAGAATTTGAGCATTCAGAAACAAGAGAAGGAGAAACACAAGGTGTAGACTTTGAACATGAGTCTCCATCAGACTTTCAGAACAGCCAAAGTCCACTTCAAGACCAAGACAAGTCACAGCTTTCTGGAGGTGAAAAACAGAGTTCTGATACTGGTCTGTTTAAAGAAGAAGGTGGCCTGGACTTTCTTGGCCAGCAAGACACTGATTACAGAAGCATGGAGTACCGTGACGTGGATCACAGGCTGCCAGGAAACCAGATATTTGGTTATGGCCAGAGCAAGTCTTTTCCGGAGGGCAAAACTCCCCGAGATGTCCAACGGGAACTTCAGGTATGTTAGTGGAGTGTGTTGCTTTTTTTTCTTTTTCTTTTTTTGTTTTTGTTTTTGTTTTTTTTGGGGGGGTGGGGGGTAGTTCCCTGGCTGGGAATCAAACCCAGGCCATAGCGTTGAGAGCACCGAAGCCTAGCCACTATACCACCAGGGAATTCCCTTGCTTTTTTGTAAGGCTTTTCTGAAGGATGAAGTGTAGAGTTCAGGACCATTAGTCCTGGGTCTCTCTTTGTATAATCATTAAAAAGCAAAATTTGTATTCAAGAGTGGAATGTACATTTTTAGAGAAAGAGCCCTCAGCTCAAATCATATTTTTGAGATGCTTCTCTTCAATATTTTGCTTTATCATGCTGATTTAAATGCCTTGGAATAATTTAGTCTGAAAGTATCTGTCTATATGAGTTGATCCTCTCAACTTCTGCATAGTTAGGCCTTGTGGTTGTTTTGAGTTCATTTTCTTATTTTAAACGCATTTAGGGAATACCTCAGAATCTTTCCCTGCTCACAAGGAGGTAATGTTAATGTTGCAAGTATCTTCTTGCAGCCAACATAATTGACTTAAATGTTGAATTTCTATATATAATATATAATCTAATGTAAACAAGGGCTGTCTGGAAAAAATCCAGCCATAAATGCCTCCATTTTTCTTATAACATGGCAAGATACTTTCTGGATAGCCCTCATATATAATCTAAGTGAGAAGAATTATGTTTGCAGTTGTAGTGAAGATACTATCTTTTAAAATAGGTTTTACCCATCTCTACTCAGGTTTCTGTACATTGTACAGTAATCTTAAGACATGCTAACCAAATAATGGATTTTAAAAATGTTAGAGCTGCGTGACCATGTAATTTGTTGTTCAAGACACTTTGAAGAGTAAAAAAGAACACTGTTGATAATTATACCAGGAGGTATGGTCACTTAGTTATAGGAGACATTTTCTCAAAAGTTAAATCGTTGTTAAAACTTTTGAAATGAAAAGGAATTGGAACTGAGACTCTTGTGAATAGGAAAATACAGATTTCTCTGAATTGTACTGTCAAGTTATCTAGTCAGATGACACTTTTTTACTTTGTTCTGGAGTTTGTTTATAGGTGACATCTTTGACAAATGACATCTAGTTAACATTTCTTTTTTCCCCTGTTTTCTCACTCAGGAAAAGGAAATTACAGTCTTGAGAACGTTTTATTTATTTACTAATTTCGCTGATTATGTAAAAATTTGTTCAGTATTTATCTTAATGGTCCTTGTTACTTCAGTGAGGCTTTGTCTTAGCACACTTGTATTCTGATTATTTGAAATAAAAGTTTGGAACTCAGAAAAAGAGAGAAAATTACAAATTTTCATATCATATGTTGCAAGTCAATTTGATTTTTGATCTGAGTACCTGTATTTTATATTAAGTTTTATTTTGTATTAACATATATTTATTTCTGAAATAATTTTTTTATTCTGGATTCAAGGATCAAGATTATAGGACTGGCCCAAGTGAGGAGAAACCAAGCAAGCTTATTCGATTAATTGGGGTGCCTGAAAATGCCACAAAAGAAGAGGTATGTCTCTTTTTCTTGTTCCTTTTGCTTTGTTGGTGGTGGTGGTCAATTAAAAAATGTTTCTTTTTCCTAATGGATGTTATTAAGAGTGCAAGTTGCAGATCCTGAAAAAAATTTTTTTAACCTTTTATTTTGAAAAATTATAGATTCACAGGAAGTTGCAAAGAAATATACAGGGAAGTCTTGGGTATCCTTCACCCAGCCCTTGGCACTGTTAACATCTTGTATACTATCTTACAATAGCTAAACCAGGTAGTTAGTTTTGGTACTATCATCGAGTTCATTCAGATTTCACAGGTTATACACACACTCACTGAGGTGAGATATGTAACAATATTTATGACAAGTGACTGCTGGTCCTCAAACCTGATAGTCATCTGTTAGGGCATAATCCAAGAGGGAGATTGGAGTGCGTCAATAAAGATATAGTTTACTTAAATAGTAAAAAGTGGTAGTTGCCTAACTCTTCAGTGTTAAAGGACTGGTTGACTAAATTACGGCTGAACATGTGGAAGAATTTGGTTGGAATAGCACAACAAGAGCAAATAATGGTTATTCTGTGCTAGGCATTATGTGATGCTTATGAGTGTTTGTTTAAATATCTTATGAGTAGACAGATACTCTTAATCCATTCACTCCACATATTAAACACTGTATGCTGGGCACTGTTCTAGGCACTGAGTGATATAGCAGTGAATATTATAAAGTGACTGCCTCTATGGATAATCAAAAAGTAAACAAAAGGAGATAATTTTAGGCAGTGATAAATACTCTGAAGAAAACTAAATGTTTAGAGCATCACCAGAATAGGGACTGTTTTAGATCATGTAGTTAGGGGAAGGCCATCACTAAAGAGGTGGCATTTGAGCCTAGGCTTGAATGCAGTGAGAGAATAGTTCAATTGAAAATGGGGGAAAAGAACTGACTAGGTTGAGGGAGTTCAAGAGCCATGCCCCTGGCCTGGAATGAGTTCACTGTATCATCTTATTTTTAACAGATGAGAAATGGCACACTGAAAGGTTACACAGCAGGTGAGCAGAAGAGACTCACAATATAGGCGGACTGATCAGGGCTCGAGCTCAAGCTTATAACAGTTCTGCTCTTCTGTGTTTTTTATGTACGACGTGGGAGTTTTTAAATAATTATATCAACTCATTCAACAGTTTTTGAATGCCAAAGTGCTCCACTTAATTTCGCTATAAATTAATCATAATTTTATAGAGTAAAAACTGGTAGGGAAAATACAGTATTCAGTATTTGATTATGATTTGTGTCATTACTGTAAATACCATATTCTTACAGATTCTTAACGCCTTTCGGATTCCTGATAACATGCCTGTAAAGGACTTGCAATTGAAGGAGTATAACGCAGGTGAGTTTCTTAATATGCACGTGGCCTTAGGTCACTAAGGGTCTTTGTCAGCTCTCTGCATTGCGTGCTACTCACAAAATTTTTAAGAAACCACAGTTAAGATTTCCAGAAGTCTCCGGTTGGTGCCTTCAAGTAACAGCCAGCTTTAGTCTTAGCTGTGGTTCTTTGTGGATGTTTGTCCACACATGGGCAATGAAGATGCACGTTCCAGTTCTTCTGAGTGCCTATGAGATATAAAGTGAGTGTTGCAGCTTTTGTCCCTGAATATATGTTATATAATTAAATCATTAAACTTGCTATTTCTGTTCTTCATGGTGGTAGAATTTTTCACTGGAGCCTAGTAGGATTTAATAGACTTACTATATGTAAAAATTTGCATTTCATTGCTTCACCATGAAATTTACAACTTTCCAGAAAAATTGTACCAACTAGTGGTTTCTTGAATTTTTGGTCTTTCTTGCTTTGAGAATGGAGTCCTACAATAGTTATTTTGTTGAAATCCATGAGTAGATCCAGTTGAACTTTCTCTTTGACCTCTGTTCTGTGGTCTGACTACTGATTAAACTTTTCAGAGTATCCTCCTAGTATTTTAGAGTACTAATAAGTTCCTTCAGTTCCTTCAAATCTTACTACAGAAAATATATTCAAAAGAGAAATGCCAAGTACTTAAGTATTGACTAGTGTTTTTAGGACTACATAATATGAAATGGTTTAAAAATGTAATTTTTTTTTTAAATAAAGGTAACTTTTAAGTTATCTATTTTGCAGAATTTTAATTAAAGGAAGTAGAGCATTAATTTTTTCACAGAAGTTGTATTTCAGTAACCCAGGTTAACGAACTCTTCAAATATGAACATGCCATATTTTTGAGGATATAGTTTACTTTTAAACCATAAACAAACAGCTTACCATAGAATAGTTTTTGCATTAATTAAGTAGCTTCTTCAGATTGATTCTACAGAGAGAAACTATCCACAAAAATAAAGTTTTATGCTTGAAGTAATCTGGTGCTAAAATAAAGTTATGTTAAGTGTACAAGTATTTTTTTCTGTAATTGGAGAACAAACTCAGAAGCATTATTTCTCAGGAAGCTAATTATTTCTTGGTTTCAAAAGCAACTCTCAATTTGTGGAAACATGACTAAGAGTACTTAATGTTATTCTTACATACTTCATTTATTTTTTGTTTTTTGAATTTTTTGTTGGCATGTGTCTCATACATACTTTCTTGATTTACTGCTATCTTTTGGAACTAAAAGTAGAATTTATAGGCTGCAGTAGGGCAATAACCTCAATTTTAATCTTATTTCATGAACTGTGCTTTCATTAAGTATTGGTATATTTAGGATAGAAGAAATGTCTTGATGTTTAAATAGCAGCAATTTAAACTCTTCAGTTCTTCAGTACTTACTGACTTTCTATTTATGTTGTCAGATTTATTAGCAGAGCGAAACTTATATTAATGGATAGGGTCCACAGAAGTTGTTTTTAAATTTGCTGGTATGGTAGCTATTAGAATCATAATTGGCCATCCAAAGACATCGATACATATGTGGAATCATTCAGGACATTGGTTTAAAAAAATATATACCTTTCAGGAAATGCAGTCTTTTCTTGGCATTTTATTATATGAAGTCATAGTGTATTAAATATATATATATTCCTTTTTTAATGAAAAGATTGGATACCAGTCCCATGTTATCCATATTATGTCTCTGTGTGGCGAGTAGAGTGAACTTGAAAATACCAGACACATCATGTTACTCCCCTACCTGATATCTTCTAATGGCTTTCCATCTCACTTGGAAGAAATTCCCAACTTCTTGTCCTGCATACATGTGCTGGTTCTTGGCTATCTGACCTCATTCTGTTCTACTTTCCACCTTTCTTCTTATGCTCTAGCCACACCAACCTTTTCTCTAGTTCTTGACCAACACATATTCTCTTCTCTGTCAGGACCTTTGCACTGCTCTTCTCTCTGATTCTCACTTGTCTTTTAGGGTTCAGTTCTTGGCTTCAGTTTCACTTCTCAGAGGCCTTGCCTTACCATCCAATCCAAAATCACTCATCAGTCATTTTTCATCATACCGTAGTTTGTTGTCATAGGATCTGTCATGATATTTTTCTCAGTGGTTTTGTGTCTTACTCTTCCCACTAGAGAGTTAGCTCAATGACAGCAGTAACCTAGCTTCTCATATTCTGTCCTGTTTACTCAGTGCTTGACACTCTGCCTGGGACTGTCAGGTTCCCAGTATGTATGGAATGAGTGTTTGTGATGTGTATAGAGAGCAGTTGTAATGTCTTCTGAGGTGTGAGGAGCATTAAAAGGTAGCCTGAGTTTCACAGCAGTGCCGTCTTATGTACCTACTGAAGAATGTGCCTAGGAATAATCAGATGTTCTGAGAACTTCAGCATTTACTTTTAAAAAGATTGTTTGTGAATTTCAGTATAAAAGGTGACTTTTATAAATGGCTGTCACTTTTTTTAGGCTGTGTGATAACCTGCAAAGACCATGCAGGATGGATGTTGCTCATAAGAGGGGTATTGTGGGGTAGAGTTCATCCTTTTTTTTTTTTTTAAAAGAGCCGGGGGAAGACTCTTTTTTCTTTTTGGTATGTGGGTAGCTCCCTGGCTGGGAATCGAACCCAGGCCGCAGCGCTGACAGTGCCAACGCCGAAGCCTTAAGCCACTACACCATCAGGGAACTCCCGAGTTCATCCTTTAGTTGATATAATGGGTAGCCAGTCTGTAACAAAGAAAAAAAAATAATGCCTGTTCATTGACTCTAGTAATAATCAATTTAATTTTTGTCTCATTTAGAGCTGTGTAAGTATTGGGCCACAGCTTTTATCCAAAATCTGCAGGGTCAGATGAATTTATGAATTTTTCTGAATTTAAAAAGATAATACAGTTCATATATCATCATATAGGAATTATATCCCCTAGTGTGATGAATATCAGGCACAATAGAACTTCTGCAGCAAAATGTATGACTATTCTCACTAAAAGAACTAAAAAAAGACTGTAAAGAAACTCAGTATAGTAGAGGTCAGTATTTGTCTCCAGATGTCTTCACTGAAAATTTACCAAAAAACTTGACATTTAAGGGATTTTTGGATTTGCGAATTGCAAATAAGGGATTGTGAACCTAAATATGTTGTGTATATTTTGAGTTTTTGTTTGTTTGTTTTTTGTTTTTTTGTTTTGTATGTGGGTAGCTCCCTGGCTGGGAAACGAACCCAGGCCACAGCGTTGACAGTGCCAGTGCCAAAGCCTTAAGCCACTACACCACCAGGGAACTCCCGAGTTTTTCTTTTGCTGTTTGCAAATATATTATAACCCCATTCATTGTAAATTACCTTGAGTTATGTGATTATATCCCTGGGAAAAGTATCAGGAGTGTAATATCTTTTGGTGACTGAAATATCTTTTGTATGTATACAAGGGTTGTTCGCAAAAAATCCAGCCATAAATGCCTCTATTTTTCATATTACATGGCTGGATACTTTCCACACAGCCCTCATGTGTATATATACATATAATGGAATACTACTCAGCAATACTACTCAAAATTAAGAAACTACTCATACATTAGCAACATGGATGAATCTCACATTTTGCTGGGTGAAGGAAACTAGACTGAAAAGGCTTCACACTGCCATAAAAAGGAATAAAGTACTGAAACACACTGCAAGTTGGATTGGATGAACCTTGAAAACATGCTAAGTGAAAGAAGCCAGACACAAAAGACCACATACTGTATGATCCCCTTTATATGGTATGTCCAGAGTGGGCATATCTATAGAGACAGAAGGTAGGTTGGTAATTTGATAGTTGTCAGGGGCTGGAGAAGAGGGAAATGGGGAGTGACTGCTAAATGGGTATGGGCTTTCCTTTTGGGGTACTAAAAATGTCTGGAACTAAATAGTGGTGATGGTTGCATAACATTGTGAATGTACTTAATGCTCCTGAATTATATACTTTAAAATGATGCATTTGGGGGTGACTGTAAAGTGAAACATGGGAGGATTGGGGGCATAATGGAACTGTTTTATATATTGATTGTGGAAGTGGTGTATCAGTGGTTAAATTCAATGAAGTTGGTAACTACTGTGGTTATGTAAGAGTACATCCTTATTCTTAGAATGACATATATATACACTGACATTTTTAGGAGTAAATGACCATGATATTATGCAGTTTTCTCTCATGGTTTAGGAAAAAATATTTGATGTATATGGAGAAGGGATTAAGAGAGTAATGATAAAGTGGATACACAAAATGTATCAATAGATGAATCTGGGTAAAGAGTATGTGAGTGTATTCTTTGTACTATTATTCTTGCAACTTTTTGGTAGCTAGGGAATCACTGCCAATTAAAAATGGAAAAACTAAGAGAAGTCACATTAGGTGGTGAACTTATTATACATCAAGTTGACAATGCACTGTAGAATTGTATGCCTGAAACTTATGTAATCCTTTCTAACAGATGTCACCCCAATAAGTCTAACAATAAAAATGAATTAAAAAAAAAAAAATAAAAAAAAATAAAAATAAATAGTAAAAACTCAAAACAAAAAAAATGGAAAAACTGATGTAAAGCTGATGTATTTTGTTTTTAAATGGCCAGCAGAAATCTTACAAGATAATGAACAGCTTCTGTCAAGAAGTGTATGACTGTAGTATAGAGCAACAATTTCCAAAATGGGTCCTGGACCAGCAATGTCAGCACTCCCTTGGAACGTTTTAGAAATACAAATTCTTGGCCCTGCCCTTAATCAGAAACTCTCGGGGTGGGCCACAGCAGTCTCTGTTTTAACAGGCCCGCCATGTGATTTTGATGTGCCCTGAATTATGATAACCACTGTTGGTTCTCTTTTGTTTATAGTCTTTATTTTAGAACTTTTTTGCACAGTTTAAAAGATTCAGTAAGCAAGTGAACCTTCTGTAAGTAGTAAAGGCTAATGCTTACATGATTTAGGAGCCCTTGCACACTTGATAGCACTTCTCCTCTATAGAGCTGGGGTAGGAGCTTGAGTAGTTCTGATGTTATGTCCTTAGTTTCTATTTAGGAAACATACTTCCTCCAGAGATCTTGAAATGGCTGTAGATGCTCTCATTCTCACAGTGTTTCTGTTCTATGACATACGAATGCAGACACAATTGCTCTTCGTTTTCAGGTGGACTTGCATACTCTACAGTATATAAGCTTGCTGGTTTTGTTTTTTTTTCCCAAAGGGATTTGTATCATGTAAGCAAAAATACAGTTTCAAGATTATTTTCTAATAAGTCTCACACATAGAATATAACTTTTATAGTAAATGAAGTGCAACAGAAATATTTTAGTACTGTTTCATTACCTTGTGTCTCAAAGTTAGAAGGTTAATAAGGTGGTTTGTAGGGAGAAGCTTTTATTTGATCAATGTTCATATAGTGATGGGCACTGTTTCTGTGGCCCTGGGAAGGAAATTGCTTCTTAAGAAGTGAGCATTTGCAGTGACCAGGTCACTTGGTGCTCCTACCCTAGCATTTTGGGTATATTGAAAGTGACACTGTTTTAGAGGCCCCATACCCTCTGCATTTATTGAGGATAACAAGCTTCTAGTTTTCTATTTTCCACAGTTGAAATTACTTTTTACCTCCATGTTGATAAAACACAACTGTCCTCCTTAAGAAAAGAAGAAAAAACCCCAGAGAGGAGATCTTTCAATTTAGGGGTAGAAATCCATTGTGAAATGGATTGACACTGATGATACAGAACTTGCATAGTTTATGGTATCCCAAATGGAGTAGCTAAAGACACAACAGCTTAACATCATTTAGAAAAAATAAATTCTAGTTGGAAAATGCAAATATGCATTATTGTAGTGTTTTTGGCATTTGCCGAATAGACTAGTAAATATTTTTAGTTCTTAGGTAAAAAGTGATCATAGCCTAATGGGAAAATATCATATTTACATATCACATCTCTAAAACTTCAGCAGGTGGTATTTTCAACTAGGAGTCTATCAGGTTTGGTATCACATTTGGGGAGGGTATTTACAGATGAACTTTAAGGAAAGGTGACTGAACTTTTTTTTAACCACTATTTTTAAAGCTTGATGTGGCCTGGAAAGAGAAAAAAAAAGATACTCATTGGCCTGATCTTTATCTTTTATGGTTCATTCAGTTGCTTTAGGGGCAGGAGGAGCAGGAAAAACAAAACATATTTCCTTTGTTCTGTGTTTAATTTGAATGCCCACAGGTGCTTTTGTATTCAACAAAAATGCATGTTGGTTATCATAATTGTGAAATGCAATTTAAAAACATCCCATGGTACAGGAGCTGGGGAGGGGCTGTAGATTAGTACATTATAGCTCTGTTGAAGTAAAGTGACTAGATAATGTCCTTTCAAAAATAAATCATTAGCTCCCTGGTGGTGTAGTGGCTTAAGGCTTCAGTGCTGGCACTGTCAACGCTGTGGCCTGGGTTCAATTCCCACCAGGGAACTACCCACATACCAAAAATAAATAAATAAATAAAATAAATGTTCCTGAATGATGGTGACAGGGTAGGAAAATCATCACATAGTATAAGCTTCATTAGGTTTTTCCTAGTAGCCTATCAACTGGATTTGTGCCACAAACTAAATGATCTGCCATTGCTTGCCTCCAAATCAAAGAAGAAAATATTAGTCATGCTCCAAAAATTCCTGGCAGCAATGTAGATTATGTAAAAATTGGTAGTTAAATAATATTTGTGTATGTATTGAGATATTTCTTCACCCCCAAAATATTAATTAACATGTATGTGCAAACTCTGGAAATAAAACATTGGATGAGTAGAAACCTCCCAAGAAATTTTCCCCCAAAAAGGTACTGACAGACTTATTTTAATTTCTAAAACTATACAGTGGTATTATGTTGAGGTAGTGGACTTTTCTGTTGTTTGTATCATTATAAATAATATAAAATTCTATATTTGTTAGAAAACTCTTAAGTTTTCTTTTTAGCTTTTGGACTAATGTCAAACCCCAGAAAGTGGTCGTTGTGTCAGGCAATGAATATTTTTGACAAATGCACAAGCATATCTGACCAAATGGATTTTTATTTCCAGAGAATAGTCCTGGATTTTAAAATGGCTATGTGGAACACAAGTGCTGACAGTAAGTTAGCTGATTACAGTAGTGTTTGCAATTGAACTGGGCATAAAGTAGAGGGGCCTGCAAACTTCAGGTAAATTGAAAGATGGAGGTCTGAACATGTTCAGGAATGACATTGACGGAAAGTACTGTTTGTCTGCCATGTCTTATAGACAGAGAGATGATGAGAGGTTTTGTTTCTTCTGACAAATACCATTTCTGGCATCAAGTGGTTGTCTTATAATTCATTTTAGTTCTGACACTACTTAGCATCCAGAGAGAATTAGTTAGCATTAGACTCCATAGGTTTAAGGGCTCAGTCCTATAAGACTGCCTGTCCTTCAGATGTCAGTTATAAGTATCACATTCCCAGGTCACCCACACTTCCATTGGAAGTTCTCACATTCCCTTCTTCAGATTTGATAATTTGCTGGAACAGCTCACAAGATTCAGGGAAACATGTAACCAGTTTATTATAAAGGATTAGGTGAAAAGGTACATAGGTACATAGGACTGGAAAGGTCAATGTGGGTATGTTCACCAATCTGGAAGCTTTCCATATCCCATCATTTAGAGGTTTTTGTGGAGGCAGTTATTGATCAAGTCATTGGCCATTGATGATTGGCTCAGTTTCCAGCCCTTTTCCCCTCCCAGGAAGTAAGGCTGAAAGTTCATTTTTTAGGGGGCGGGGGGGTAGTTCCCTGCCTGGGAATCGAACCCAGATTGTGACGTTGAGAGCGCTGAAGCCTAGAAGGCTGAAAGTTCTAAGCTTCTCATCAGGGTTTGGTCTTTCTGATGACCAGACCCCATCCTGGAGCTATCCAGGAGCCACCAAGAGTCAACTGATTAGAACAAGAGACACTCATATCCTTATCACTCAGGAAATTCCAAGAGTTTTAGGAACTCTGTGCCAGGAAACTGTAACAAAGACCAAATATGTTGTGGTGATACCATAGTTGGGGATCCCAAAGCTGGATCTCACCTAGTACCTTTAGTTTGACGTCGGTTCTCTTGTTGGGGCATAAGTGACCTAGGTTTGTGGTCTGGTCAAAGTGTGAGTCTCACAAAATGCTTGTTGTTTGATCCTTCTCTGGATGCTAGTTTACCTCTGGAATGGGTGAGTGGCTGGTCCAGTGTGATCTGCTCTCATCCTGAGCAACTTTTAGCTCAGAAACCACTATCTTTGTGGAACCTTCCCAGAGCCCCTTTGAACAGTGATACGTTGTCCCTTTTCTGCAGTAGGGCCGAGGCAGTCGGGAAAATATTATGGGCCATATTTTTCTTCCCAATCAAAATGAAAACAGCTTTGTGACTTTTTGGGGAAAAACAGACATATTCTTAGTATACATTAGAAATCAGTGAGGAAATTAATCAATGCTAAAATTTTTAGCAGCAACACAGGTAGCTGTCTGATCTTTAGTCCCTCATAGTGTTATGTAATAGAAACACAGGGGTACTAAAATACGGTAGACTCTCAGTTAACCAGCACCCATGGGGATTAGTAGATGATGGGTAAATGTAAGTAGACTCTCTGTTAACCAGAACTCTAGCAACAGGCACTCACAAGGTTGCTTGAGATTTTGCTGGTTGCTTGAGTTCTGGTTAAGGGAGAGTCTACTGTACATTATTTCATGCACCCCTGAAACCACTCAGCAAAGGAGTTACAATCATTGCTACTTGGCATGTGGGATAACCCAGTCCCAGAGAGAGGTGGCTTGACCAAGAGTACATGGTGAGTGAGCTATAGCTTCTGGCTGTGTACAGGACTATAGAACTTATTTTTCCTGTGTATTGTTCCACTGGAGATACTCATTACAAATATGTATTGACTGAGCGCCATTACGTGCCAGGTGTTGTGCTGATGTTCTAGAATACAGAAATGAAAAGATGTCACCCCCTAACCTGGGACTTCCCTTGTTCTGGGATCATCTCTCTGCAGCATTGATGTTACTACTCTCTTGGGTGATCCTTTTGCCATTCTTGTACCATCTTTCCTTCCAGGCCGGTCTTTCTGATAGCCAGGCCCCATCCTGTAGCTATCTAGGAGCCCTCCAACAGTCACCTGATTAGAACAAAAGACACTTATATCTTTATCACTCAGGAAATTCCAAGGGTTTTTAGCTGAGAGGAAAAGGCAGATCTGCAAACATTCCTTTCTTAATCCTGATAATTGCTCTGTAGGTTTTTTTGTTTGTTTTTAAGTGAACAAAAATTGGACTAGATCATTGGCTTGGTGAAAAATAATTGTTACCAGATAAATAATGTAATGTACAGCATGGTGACTATAGTTAACAGTACTGTATTGTGTATTTGAATGTTGCTAAGAGAGTAGATCTTTTTGTTGTTGTTGTTGTTGTTGTTGTTGTTGTTGGTATGTGGGTAGTTCCCTGGCCAGAATTGAACCCAGGCCACAGCGTTGACAGCGCCAGTGCCGAAACCTTAAGCCACTACACCACCAGGAAACTCTGAGAGTAGATCTTAATACAATGTTATATGTCAATTATAGCTCAATAAAAAAAAGGGTAATTGTTCCCTTGAGGTGGTCTATGCCTATCGACTTGTCATAACTCTTCCTAGATTAATCTCTCTGAGGGCAAGGGCACTCTCCTCTGCCATGCTCATATAGTATTGTTATTGTCAGTGAAATTGAAATTAATTGAATAAGGATGAGAATTTTCTGGCGTGTCATCCTGGACCCAGAGAACCATCATCAAGATGAAGTGACCCGAAGATTCATTTTGGACTTTGAAAACTACTTGAAAATACAAAGCAAAAAAAGTTTTTAAAAATAATCAGTTGGTACAGATAGAGAAATAAGTGAAATAAAACCATAATGCAATTTTCAAAAATTTAGCAAGTGTACAAGGTCTGACAGTTAGGTTTGCAAACTTGCCACCGTGGGCTAATGTTGGCAGGACTGTACAGACAACTCAGTAAGGTGTGATAACCTTGGTATATCTGTGTCTCACAGCTGTGTTTGTGTCGACCTGTGGCAGTGTCTTTCTGAGTGGCCTTCATTATTGTTCTGTGTTTTTGTGTGTCACCGTGAGAATGTTCAAGCTTGAATTAGAGCAACGAATGAACAGTAAATTTCTTGTTAAACTTGGCAAGAATGGAAGTGAAATCAGGGACATGTTAGTCCAAGTTTATGGGGATAATGCCATGAAGAAAATAGTGTACGAATGGATTAAATGTTTTTCTGAGGGGAAAGAAAGCGTCACTGATAAAGAGAGGTCAGGGTGAACAGTAACAAGTGAACTGCAAAAATTCATGAAACTGTGCATCAAAATCATCAGCTGACTGTGAGAAGCATAGCAGACCAAGTAAATACCGGTAAAGAAAGTTAGGAAACTCTTAACTGAAAATCATGGAATGAGAAAAGTGTGTGCAAAAATGGTCCCGAAGGAGCTCACCGATGAAACAAAAGCAAAGGAGAGTCAAAGTTTGCCACGACCTTTTGGGAGAGGCAGGACAATGTTTTGGACCGTGTTATCACTGGTGATGAAACATGGGTGTACCAATATGACCCTGAAACAAAGCATCAAAGTGCACAACAGAAGTCAGCCTGTTCTCCACAACTGAGAAAGCTCTTGTCAGTCCAAATCAAGAGTCAAAATGATATTGCTAACCATTTTTGATATCAGAGGGATTGTTCATTATGAATTTGTACCAACTGGACCATTAACCAAGTTTATTATTTGGAAGTGCTGAAAAGGCTGGGTGAAAAAGTAAACTTGACCTGAATTTTTTGCCAACAATTCCTGGCTCTTGCATCACAACAACACACCAGTTCACACGGCACTGTCTTTGAGGGACTTTTTAGCCAGTACACAAATAACTATTGGAATACCCTCCCTACTCACCTGATCTGACCCCAGATGACTTTTTTCTTTACCCAAAGATAAAGGAAATGTTGAAAGGCAAGGGTCATACGATGACAGCTCTGATGGCCATTCCAGAAAAACAGTTCCATAATTGCTTTGAAGGGTGGACGAGGCACCAGCATTAGTGCACAGGTTCCCAAAGGGTGTATGTACTCAAAGGTGACCATAGTGATATTCAGCAATGAGGTATGTAGCACTTTTTCTAGGATGAGTTCGTAAATTTAATTGTCAGACCTCATACATCTTCCTTGTTTCATCTGTCTCATTATAAACCATCAACTTTTCTATTCATAGTTGAGGGGGAGAGAATTGAAAGTGCTTATCAGATGTCAGAGTGATGGATTTCATGTGGGATTTTAGTTTGACATAAAAATCATATAGTTTCCTAATTTTCCTAATGAAAGCTGTAGGTGTTCATTTGAGGTTTTAAGAGAGTAAAGTACCTATTGGAAATCTTGTACACAGGGCTACTTTGTTCTGTTACTTTTCACTGATAGAAATTCAAATACCTGGATTCTCTTTTGGTTCTTGCTAAAATCTCTATCTTGATAATATTTTACTTTTTTTTTTTTTCTAAAAACCTATTTCCCTGGTGAAATGGAATTAGGAAAACAGAATCTATAGAACTAAGTCCTCTTGCATCTCTGTTACAAAGATTTTCCATGGTGCTTTATATATTCATAAGTGCTTTTATACCCACAGAAATAGCACTCCTTGTTTAGAAGGGGGAACATTTTCTTTCTTCTCAAAGATATGCATTAAATTAAAGAAATTTCTTTTTCTCTCTGCCTGTATCCTTTAACCTGATTCTTTTTTACATTTTATATATGGTATGTATAATCTAGACTTTTTCAAAGTCAACCAGTGCTCTTAAATGGGAAATTCAGTTGGACTTCTTTATACTGTTTGGGTTTTTCTAGATCAGTTGGAATATATGGCTGGCTGCTCATCTCATTTGCCTAAATAAATCAAAGCCAGGTTTGACGTAGGCTAACAGTTGACTTGAATGATAGGGGCCATGTTTGTCAGCATCACTGAATCCACTTTTCTGGGGGAACAGACTAAAGAATTGGTTCTGGGGTTGGATATTATTTATGAGGGCTTTGTTTTTCTGTACCTCGTTCCCCCTTGAGTACCTAATTAGCTTTTATCACAGATACTTTTTCGGGGAACAAGCAACCACATGGTTAATGAAAGTGGAGAAGAATTGAAATTTTAATGTTACCTTTGTAGATTTCCTTCCTTTGCCCTGTTCGTATCCTTCTCAGATGCCAAAAACAAAACAAAACAAAACAAAACAAAAAAGAGTATAAGGAACATTCATATTTCTATAAGAAATCTATATTTTCAGGTTAGAAAATGGAATAGGGTATGCTTTTTAAATAGTCATATAAGTAACTACTCAGACCCATCAGCCTGCTAGACTTCTTGTGTACAGTTGAAGGAAAAGGTAGTAAAAGAGACTTTGTTAGTATTTTTAGGTAAGAATCTGTTTATTGGGACTGTTAACACCGGATTTACCATCTTGATGATTCCAGATGGTTCTGAGCAATTCTGAATAGTAGGTTGCTTGGTCGTTTTCAGAATGTTTATTTATTATAGATCTCTGGGTGGAATGGATTATCTTCTGTATCTGCCAGAACTTTTTCTGTGAATTATAAAATTATACTTGAGAAATAAAGAAAAAATTTCCATTATAACAATCCAATACTTGTAGTCCTTTGTGTATATGGTTGTGTCACATTACATCATTTTCACATTTCTGTATATTCACCTGTGCTTGCTGAACGCTACTGCCCTATCCCACACCCCATTTTCCTTCTCATGAGGTGAGAGTGAGAGATGGGAATGTGTCTTGGCTGTGGCTTCCGTTGGTCTCTGTTTCCAAGTTTCTCTGAGTGTGAGCGTTCACTGTGCTGGCTGTGATTTTGTTATGTAAAGTGATGTATTTTTCATACATTATGGCCCTTAAATGCAAGCCAACCTCTTCATCTGGTGTCAGCCAAAAGACAAGTGATCTGTTGCAACGCTGGAGGAAAAACTGGCAGTGTTGGACTTACCCTATACTGAGAGATGGTATGTTGTTTTTCACCTGGGGGTGTCCGAGTGTTAGTACTATTATTGTGAGCATGATTTTAACAATGCATGATTTTCATCTCATGGTGACTTTTGTAACCTCCTGAGTTAGATGTAAGTGACATCATTGTATTTAATTCTAGTCCTTTTTCATATATACATTTTATATAGTTGTCTCATTTTTAGAGCTTTTAAAATAGATTAAATATACTATATCAAGTATCTTACCATAATTTTTACGACTCCTGAGTTTTTGTATTTTCAGAATTTTGATAGCCAGTATAGTCAGTCCATGACAATGCATGTTTTCTAATTTGTATACTCAGGCCCACTCACAGTGATTCTGCTATGGATATTGTAGAATAAGAGTAAGTGTTGAGCTGCAAATCTCAATATTTCATTTTGTAACTACAGACATGGTCTTACCTGTGTTCAAACATGTGAGACCCTTTAATTGGGCTCTGAAAAGTTCAGAGTTCAGATTACTAATATCAGGCTAGGATCTTATTAAAGATAAGAGGCTATACTGTGGTGATGAACAGCATCAGTTTGAGTCTTGACTTCTGGGTTTGAAGCCCAGTACTGCTATTTACCAGTGAGGTGATTGTGAGCAGATTACTTACTGTTTCTTTCTCTACTTGCCCATGAATAAAATGAGGTTATGATACTTGCCTTATAGGGTAGTCTTATAAGGATTCAATTAGTATCTGAGAATTTTTTTAAATACAGCCTTGCACCAACAAGTGCCGTGTAAGTATTACTTAGTACCATCATCAATTTTGTGAATTGCTGAAAATCCTTACCATACAACCACACAAAATGCCTGGGATCAAGATTGGCTACTTTTGGGAGTTCCCGGGTGGTGTAGTGGCTTAAGGCTTCGGCGCTGGCACTGTCAACGCTGTGGCCTGGGTTCGATTCCCAGCCAGGGAACTACCCACATACCAAAAAAAAAAAAAAAAAAGATTGGCTACTTTTAAATTTTCTATTATTTTTTTTAAGTTTTAGGCATTATAATTAAACTTTTTTTTTTTTTTTTGCTTTTTGGTATGTGGGTAGCTCCCTGACTGGGAATCGAACCCAGGCCGCAGCACTGACAGTGCAAACGCTGAAGCCTTAAGCCACTACACCATCAGGGAACTCCCAAACTTTTAAATTTTTTATGTAATTTGATAGCTAAAGTTTTGGGCAGAAGTAATTGAGTTGTGCTTGTGATTTTAATATTAAGTCTTATGTACATTGTCAACATAAAGTATTACAGGGTTGATGTATAAAGATGCTGTTAGATGATCTTAATGTCTCCTGCAGAGTGTATCTTTCCTTCCCAGTGACTTTAGTATCCAAGTGTCTGTTCTTTAGCGAAGTATGAGTGTTGTCATAGGCTCTCTTCTGGGCCACAATAGTTATGAGCACAGAAAGGAAACTCCAGGCTTTGCCAATTTGATGTTAGTTCCCTGTGTTTTAATTTTGGCAGCTTTGGAGAGGATTGCTTTCCACACACCTGAACACTCCTTTGACATGTTTTGTAGTGGTAAATCAACACACTTGAGAGTACATCTCCTTGTTCTGTGACTAACCCTTTCTGCTTGTAGACATCCATTTGAGCGTTCGCAGTAGATGTTTGGTGATAAAGGCATCTTGGTTGTTCTTGCCGTTCTACAGTGTTTCTCAACATCAGGGCCCTTCACAATGCAGAACGTTTTGTGTATGAGATATGCACGGAGTTTGATCAAGAAAATCCACTTGAAACAGATAGACAGCCAGATATCCCCCCCAACAAAAAAAAATGCTACTTGAAAGGAATTATGTAACAAAACCATTTTCCTCTTTGATAGGATATATACAAACACACTGCTTCTCTAAAGTAGTTTCATTTCTTCAAATAGCTACTAATCAGAAGAGACTGAATTTGTGGTAAGTGTAAATGGAGGTCGCAGGGGTTAGTGTTAATGAGTGTTGGTCAAAGATGTGAAATCAGGTAGAAAATCGCTGTCAGCCTAAGATGGTGCTGAGGTTTCTAGTAGCTTTCTTTTCTTCTTCCTGGTCATTTCCTAAAATTCAAAATAAAATCAACCTATATCATTGTAACATTTCATAAAGAACTTGGGAGTATTTAACAAATCTAAAATTACAGCTCTATTACCATAATAAAACATTTCCAAGGAATCCAACCTATTTCACCGATTTTAGTCTACTTTTGAAGTTATATTTTCTATTACCCCAGTTATTTTGGTTTTTCTTTTTTTTAAATTTAATTTTACTTTTGGCCTTTGATACCTTGAATCAATTATTTCAGTTTCCTCTTGTTATATATACTTTGTGCTCGGAATTGACCTAGGTTTTGTGTTTTTTCTCTTAGTTTCTGAGTTTTATTTGTCATCTGCACAAACCACTTTTTTTTTTTTTTTTTTTTTTTTTTTTTTTTTTTTTTTTTTTTTTTTTTTTTTTTTTTTTTTTTTTTTTTTTTTTTTTTTTTTTTTTTTGCTGCTCCATTTGCATGGTGCTGCTCCTGAAGGTGACTTCTTTATCCTGTGAATCAATGGAGGAAGTGTGGAAGCCACTTGTGGAGCATTACATTGAAAACTGTAGTTTTTAGTCAGATGGTGACATATCAGGGAAATTATAGGGTGGGTTAGAGTTAGAGTTCAGCAGCCTGTAAATCCCATGACTTCCCAACGTCATGGGTCACGAGAGCCACAGGTGACACTTGCTCAGGAGAAAGGTGATGGGTGTGCTATAACTAAGGGTACGTACAATTCTTGAACATGGATTGATTACTAATAACTGCTGTCTCTCCCCCAGCCTACCTCACCGCCAGTCTCTGTGCAGAAGCACAGTTTTGGACCCAGATCTTTGTATTTACTTATGCTTTTATACCTTCTTCCTTTCATAACAATTTTAGCTGATTTATGACTTGAGTTGAAACAAGGAAAAAATGAGGAGACCTGGAATGGTCTGTCCCCTGCCATCCCGAAGCCTCCTGTGGTGTCCAAACAAAGTAGTTGCCTCAGTCTGTCAGCACTTCTATCTTTGAAGGTGGTTTCTGCTTGAACAGCGGTGACTATTAGCATAGCTTTGGGATAATTGCTTCTGTTTCCTCTCTGGGAATACTTTGTTTTTCTCAGATACTTTCCTATTCTTATTGACTTTGTTCTTCCAGAAGATGCAGCCTGTGGTTAAAATGTTGTGGGTCCCCACTTGAACTTTCTGTGGGAGTACCCACCCAGTTCTGGGGCACCTTTGCCAGATCATCAGTGCTAAAGAGGGCAGAGGATCTTCTTGGTTAATAGAAAAAAAAAACATTTTGGAATAACTCTCAAAGTCCAGAAACATCCAGACTTTCCTTCAGTACTTTTTCTGTTTGGGATAGCAGCTTTGCCTAATATAGGGGAGGGAAGGGTTAGTGGGGAGGGCTTGTGTTTTAAGGGGTTCAGAAACAGGGGGTTTAAGTGTGTCTTTTGTATTTGCAAGGCACTAACACCACTCCCGTCTGTATTTAAATGCTGTCCCCAGGTTACGACTATGGCTATGTCTGCGTGGAGTTTTCACTCTTGGAAGATGCCATCGGATGCATGGAGGCCAACCAGGTTGCTTTATACTTCGGTCAAATGATGCTAGAAGGATATATTTTTATGTATGGGGAGGGAGGGTTTCAAATGATTAAACTGTGGAAAGGTACTAGAAATCTACATTCCAGCTAAAAAGCAATTGTGAGGAGAAAGTTTAATAGAGGCCAGGAAGGTTCCTCCAAGAGTTAATGGGCACAGAGTGTATTTTAAAAACTAGAGCCCAATTGCAATTGGACTATATTTCAAAGAGAGTGGAAAGAAAAAAAAAAAAGAAGAAGAAGATAGGTCTAGATTGCTTCCCTGTGAAGTGTGACTGAGATGGGAATCCTGATGCAAAAAATGATCCTTGAGCGTCTGTGATCTCAAGGAACTGCCTGGGACAGGAATTCTGGGTTGGTAATTTTGTCTAGACCTAGGGTGAAGACCATTGATGGCAACTCCTGTCGCACTCAGGTCCTGCCTGAATGTGCTGCTTTCACAAGAGGGCCACTGGAGAGGAGAGAGGTAGTAGATTGTTCGTGTCTGTCACATTAGTCATTGTTTTTTGCAAATTGGAGTTTTGTGCTCAAGTTCTTGGCTGCATACAGTCAAAGCTGGTGAATCTGAATCTGTACTTACCTTATTTTAAAACACCTAGATGTGTATTCAGCTTGTCACCTAGATCTGTCATCTGGGTCTTTAGTTTTGGGAAAAATTATGAAATGGATGGAGTCCTTCTTGGTGTTTCCTTGGGAAAAGTTGTAGTGTGTTTGTGTGTGTGTGTGTGGAGGGGAGGTATCTTAGTTCCTCCCTCTCTGTAAAGTGAGAGAAAGAAGCTTAGTGTTATTGTTTGATTTTTATGTACTCACTGCCTATTAACAGAGTGAGTGCAGTGAGCCCAGCATCTTAAAATAAGGCTCTGCTGGAAAAGAGTATTATGTGTGCGAACCTTTCCTCTGTTGTAGCCTAATGCCCTTTCACCAGCTTTAGTCCATCCAGCATGGCTTACTACACTTAACCTTTTCCCTTATTTCGCCATGTTCTCCCCTTATGGAGATGGCTAAGAAGAAACTCGACATACCCACTCTTATTGTTAATAGTATATATACTGCTAAATCCTCAGAGAATAACTAGATTAGTACCACATCCCCTTGATAAAATTCTTGTTGGCTGATTTGTTCCACGTCCATCACCGAATCAGTCCTTTGACAGATACTAATTATATACTAGAAACTGTGCTACATTCCAATATTTGCATGAAGGTCCCAATCTGTATGCTTATGGTTGATTCCCTTCTGCAAATCTGTCCTAATTAGAGAACATTTATTTAATTCATAAGCATCTTATTCTTATCAGTGAACAGTCTTTAAGTTCTTTGCCACTGTACTAAATAATTCTGTGAGTGGTGGAAATATGAATGGGGGAGCAGTGGCAGATGCTACCTCTTTTGTGCCATTCTCCCATCTATGTATTTCTCCTACAGAGTTACTGCATTTTATTGGTGATGTTTAATCTTTGATCTTAAAAATTAAGGTAATATTGTATCTTAACTGCCTCTTCCCTCTATCCCAACAAAAAATTTTGTCTAAAGTATCTCACCCCCTAAAGAGTAGTGTCAGGAGTTCCCTGGCAGTGTAGTGGCTTAAGGCTTCGGCGTTGGTGCTGTCAACGCTGTGGCCTGGGTTCGATTCCCAGCCTGGGAACTACCCACATACAAAAAAATAATAATAATAAAATAAAAAAATAAATAAAAGTTCAAAAAAAAAAAAAAAGAGTAGTGTCAAATAGAACTAAGACAGCCTAATTTAAAAACAAGATTTATCCATAGGGTGTCTATTAGAACCACATCTAGGAAGATGTTCATTTACACCAGCAGTATCCAGGGAGTGTAACCTGTAAACATCTCTCTCCCCACACTCCCCACCCATTCTATGAGCACTCTTAGGGCCCCAGCTCTCTGATGAATGACCCTTGCCCAGTGAATGGGATATCAGAACAAAGCAGAACAGGACCAGAATTCTTCCAGGTGTGAAACAGAATGTTTTGGCAGGTGGCTACCTCTATGCATAAGAGTACCATATGGCACTTTATGCCAAAGTACAAACAAGGGACGACAGCCTGTGTCTTCTATGACCTTATAATCTCAGACCAAGAAAGGTGACAGATTATGTGGTACTCATGGATCCCATAGGATATTCTCTCAAACAAACTCCAATTTTTAATTTAATTTAATTTTTTTATTGTTTTATTTTTTGGTAGTTCCCTGGCTGGGAATCGAACCCAGGCCGCAGCGTTGAGAGCACCGAAGCCTAGCCACTGCACCACCAGGGAGCCCCTCCAAATTTTTGTCTTACCTCATTTTCACTATTCACTGGAGTTATTCCTTAATAAGGTGTCACCATATCATTATTCATTTGACCCCATTTCTTAGATTTTTATTCTTCCCCAGTCATGGGACAGAAGACATACTGCTAGCACTGCCACACAATAGTCCTCTTCTACTGAACTGCATGGACTTCATGGTCCCATCAGCATCCTCTCAGTAACCTTTACCACAACTCAGGATGTGTACAAATCATTTTGATAGAAAAGAATTTTGAGAATGGGATCTCCAGGGAAATTTTTGTGCATGGCATAGAAAAATGGAGTGTAGGCCCTGCCGTTAGATGTTCCTTTCTGGCTAGGATGTCTCTAGCTATTTTCTTACCCTTGCTCAGCCTCCATTCCCTCTGTTATCAGTACCTCATGGAGCTCTGATGTGGTTTAGATAGGATCACACATTCATGAGCACCGTTTGTGCCAGGCAGTTTTCTGGATGCTAGAGATGCTGCTATAAATAAAACAGATGGTGTAACTTCTGTTTTAGTAGTAGAAGACAGAGGCATAGGGAAGTAGACATTTAAAACAATATATATGATAGTCCTACGTGCTATAAAGTTAATGAACAGGGTATTGAGAGGATGCATTGTTGGGGCACTTTCAGATGGGATGGTTAGGGAGGCTTGTTGAGGAGTGACATTACATTTGAGCAGTGACTCTTGGTGAATGACATATACACAACACTGCATAGCATCTTGTACCTAGTAAGCATTTGAAATTAGACAGTCATCTCTTCCTCCTCTCCTCCTTCTTTACCAAATACTTTCCAATCATAATTCTAGGAAAATAAATGTATTTTGACATCTGGATATTCTTTAAGGAAATGGACGTGGATCAAGCTCCCAAGAACAGAGTAGTTCAAGATCTTCTGAAAGACTTATGAATGTGAGGAAAAACATCCTCACTCCCTCCTGAGAGTGCGCAAAGCAGACGTTTACGGAACCTGAACGTCTCTGTGCAGTTATCCTTCTCCTTCCCTTGGGTTTTACTTAACCCAGTTGGTACAGATTCTGAGTCACCCTGTGCTAGACACCTCTGAGTGGAGTCTGTGTACACTTCTGTCTGCGTTAGGTGCTGTGGGTTGAGGTTTCTACAACTCTTTGCTATCCTGATTCTTGATGCAAAATCTCTTTTGTTTATCACTGACAGGTGCTTATAGGAGAAGCCTTTTTTCAACTTGCTTTGTCAAATATTGTGGGCCATGTGTGCCTTAATGAGGTTGTTCAGGATGATAGCCAAGGCCCCTCTGTCCATTTCCCAGTGCTGTCATGGAAGCATCAGACTGTACTCCGCAGCAGTACTGAGCCTTGTGACCAGGGGAACTCATCAGGGCATCACTTAGCCAGCAGCTGTCTGTCTGGGGAAATAATTTCTCACAGAGGTCTGTCAGCTCATACGTTCACCATCTCTGTCTACGAGAAGTGGAAAGCCAGCAAATGCTGTGAGATAGAGCCTTTCATTCCACCTCCTGCTGGGAAGAGTATTTCTAGCAGTGTCATATAACCTTGACTTTCCATGTCGTCCAAGTCCCTGGGGAGTGAGGGTAAATATTGTCTCCTTTTGCTGAATGTGCCATTGCACTGGGACTTGGGGAGGGGAGTAAGCAGTGGGTGTTAGAGGATCGATCCCTTTCTGTGGTTGCCCACTTGTGAGTACTTGCTCTCTCAAAACAGTTGTCATTGTCTGCGGGAATTAGCATTTCATTTTCTCAGATTTGCAGCTGTGATATTTGTTGCTTATTCATATTCGGCCAAACATTCACTAAAATTCGCTTATAAAAGATAGCTCTGGGAGAAGAATATATTTCTCTGGAATTTTTAGTCTACCTTTTTTAGCCAAAGATGACTTGGCTGTATAACAGAATCATCTCAGTGTGATAAAGCTCAAGGAACAGGTTGCTGTTACCACCTGACATGAAAATTCCTTGAGAGACTGGCCATTTCTGGTGTCGGGCAATAAAAGCTGAAGAATACATGAAGATTTATAAAATCGTGTCTTTCGTGTGGAAAGGGTCAAGAGAGTTCGAATTTTTTGAAGATACCAGAATGGCCAGGATGTTTCTGAAGGTATATCAGAAAAGCCACATCTAAATGGGATATGTCCTTGTGATTAAAATGAGGTCACCAAGGAATGCTTGTTTGGGGGCATTGGGAAGACTGTTGTGAGGCCATGATGGAGGAATGGGTGAAGACCCAGTGAGCTGGAATCTTTCTCAAGTTGGTAGCAACACTGCATGCAACACTTCAGTACTTAAATTGTGTGTATTCCATGTTGACGACAACAACAAAATCTTTATAAATTCGTGCAAAGTTGTGGTGTTGCCAGACCCTCGTCCCAAAACTACTTCACAGAAGAGAATGTTGCATCCTTGCTAGAGCTCCGCTATGTAATTTGTGGCTCGAGGCATGCCATTCATCCTGGAAGCTCCAACCTCAGTACCTTCTCCTGATTGCCCGCAATTGAGGTATTGGTGGGAGAAAAAAAGGAAAATGCATTCTAAAATGAATAAATCAACAGTTATTGACGATTTTTGCTGTTTAGAGGATTGGGGGATTCAGGAGAATTAAAAATAATTTTAAGAGTTGGTGATTTGATCGTGTAGTTCAGTTACCTATCCAGTGATTGAGTCTTGACATAAGACAGTGTATCATAGCTAACCATGGACTCTGGAGGCAGACTGCCTGGGGTTGCATCCCAGCTCTGTCACCTTCTACTTTGTAACTTGGGCAGGTGGCTTAACATCTCTGTGTCTCGGTGTCCTCTCATACTTCTAGAGATTAAATGAGTTAATGTCTGAAAGGTGATTACAACTGAGCCTGGAACAGTGACCCTGAGTATATATTTTTTATCACAGCAACTTTTCATCTGACTGTAACAAAAAGCTCTTAAGTTAATAGCGACTGCAGGCTTGTCTTCGTAAGTACATGGCTAAGAAAGGATGTGGTGGCAGGAAGATTATGTTTGCTTCAGCAATACTACTCATTTTGCCTGTTGACTGGGACTGATTATCAGGGGACTGCTTCTGAGTCTCTCAAGGAGTTTCCACTACCTTAGTCTTAAATTCTCTCAAGAGAAACAGCAGGAGATATACCACATGTAGGACATGGAATGTGGTCAGACAACACTGGAAGTCCATTTTGTCGCTTTAAAACCGTAAGCTCTGATAACCAGCCCCTGACTTTGCCATATCTGACTTTCTTCAATAATTATAGGAGGTGCTCTAAACTCAATTCAGTTTAATTTTCTTGAATTTGAAAAATAAATATTTATCATTTGGAAGTTTTAAGGAGAAACTTTGTATCTCCTATGATGATGAGGTTTATAATTATTTTTGTCATATATACAAGGTCTGTCTGGATAAAATCCAGCCATTGTCAAATAACAAGAATGGTTTGCGTAACATCGATGTAACCTGGCAGCCAAGGGGAATGGACTGGAATGCACATATGTGAACAATGACGCCTTCACTGTACTAGTCAATGAGAACGCTAGACGCCATGAAGTGAAATGTGTACTGAGTAGCCGTTGCATGTAAAATGACTGAGTGAGCAGAACAACGAATCTGCATCAAATTTTGCGTTAAGCTTGACCATTCCTCCACGTAAACTATTTGGATGATTCATAAGGCCTTTGGGGATGAAGCAGTGAGTGTTGCACAAATAAAAGTGTGGCACAGATGCTTCAAAGATGGTCGAGATTCAGAAAAATACGACAAGGCAGCTGATGATGAATCCAACAAAAGATTTTGCAGAGTGTTTTTGAACAGTGGAAGAGATGATGGGGGAACTGTGAGATCTCAAGGTGCCTACTTTGAAAGGGACTGAGGTGTCACTGTCCTATGTACAGTATTTCTTGTATTTTGTATCTTCAATAAAAGCCTCTATTTTTCATATTACACAGCTGGACATTTTTCAGACCTCATATATCATGGTTCATTTCTGTCGACTGAAGTAATTCAGTTCTTAATTTCTTCTCAATTGAAAATGTGCCTATATAGTTTAACCTTGTGTTTTGATGTCATATCTCTTTCAGCTTGTATTTTCAATTAATGTGTGACTTTTTATAAAAATGGGATTATGCATAGTGCCAATTTTCAATCTTTGGGGCCTTTTAGAACTTGATTATAAACAGTTATTGAAAAAACAGGTAGAATATGTGTAATTCTGATTAACTAGCTCAGGAGTTATACAAACACAGAGTTCATTTTGTGATCTTGATTATAACTTTGGTTTATGACTTTATTCATCTCCAGATAGTATAGGTTTAGGAGCACAGAAAGGGTTAGAATTCCAGCTTTGTCACTTCCTAGCTCTTTTGTGATTTCTGAATCTTAGTTTTCCTCATCTGTAAAATGGAGGGATAATCATAGTACCTACCTCAGAGCAGTTGTGAGATTAGAGTATGTAATGTGTGTGAAGTGCTTGGGACAGTGGCTAGCATGTGGGACGTGGTCAGCAGTGAAGGGGGTTCCATTACACTAGACCCTGCTTAGTTGTCCACCTTTCCCTTGGCTGCTTACCTGCATCTTGGGACTCAGAGATGCCTGAAAAGTGGTGCTGCTGTTTTTGGTGGCAGCTGGGTCTTTGGCAGCTGGTTCTCGTGCTATAGCCCAGTGCCTCTCCTGTGAGACTGGGATGTCTGGACTGAAAGTGAAAGAGGCTGGATAACCTGTCCCGGCAGCATCTGAGGTGGGGGACTGTGGCCATTCCAGGACTTCTGCAGTAGAGAGCTATGATGTTTACCCTTTTTAATTACTTATTTATTTTTTTCAGTTACAGTTGACATTGAATATTGTTTTATATTAATTTCAGATGTACAGTATAATTAGACATTTATATAATTTATGCAGTCTCATAGTTCTTTTATCACAGAAATTTCTTAGGCTATCAGTGGCATTGAATATTGTTAGGCATCTTCATCCCAGTTAAAGTTGTAGGTTATAATAATAGAGTATCTGATTTTCCATAGGGCCTAAGTGTTCAGGTGTCATCATTGCACCCTCTGGCTCATTTATATATGAGCTGGATATACAAGGGCTGTCCAGAAACAATCCAGCCATGAATGCCTCTATTTTTCATATTATATAGCTGGATACTTTCTGGACAGCCCTCATATATTACATATAATGTATTATAATATATACGTATTTCTTGTTAAGAGTATTGCTGATGTTGGTATGACTGATAATCATGGATAAGATTATCTGGATTAATAATTATTTTAAATCTTACATGGTGAGAGCAGTAATGCTAATAATGTTGTATACTGAGGGTGTATATTTTACCAAAATCTATGGTCAAGTGAAATATGTGTAATTTATATAAATGCTATTTCCAAAAGAAAATATATAAGAGGAAAAGAAGTATATCACAAGAAGTGGATTATTGGTTACCAGGCACTTAGGGAGAGAGGAAAAGCAAGAGGGAAATTGAATGAATGTTAATGGGTAAACGATAGGATCTCTTTTTGGGATGATGAAAATGTTCTAGAATTAGATAGTAGTGATGGTTGACTAACCTGTGAATATATATTAAAACCCACTGAATTGTATAAAGTACTATAAAAGAATGAATTTTATGGTATGTGAACTATATTTGGTTTTTGTTCTGCTTTTTTTTTTTTTTTTTTTTGCTTCTTGGTATGTGGATAGTTCCCCTGACCAGGAATCGAACCCAGGCCGCAGTACTGACAGCGCCAGCGCCGAAGCCTTAAGCCACTACACCATCAGGGAACTCCCTGCTTTTTTTTTTTAAACATGGAAATTAGGTCAGGGTCCCAGCCCAACTGGAATGAGTCCAGGTCTAAAATAAAATAGATTCATTTCCAAAAAGAAAAGGAAGGGAAGCAGCATTTTATCAATTTGTCTGGAAGCTATAAGATATAAAACTTGGATCTCAAAATGTATGAAGAGGTTTTTTTTTTTTGCTATGGTATCTGTTTGCCACAGAAGAACATTTAAGTTAAAAATCTGAAAGATGATGGGTGAAAATGACAGGCCACATTTAAAGTGGCCATGTGGTTTGTGCACAGGAATTGTTCAGTACATTTGAGTGGGCTTTCTGCTTTACTTTCTGCTTTAGTATTCACACAGTTAAAAGGAAAGGAAAGGAGTATTTCTGAAGCAGATTGAAAATGAAAATGCCATTTAGGAAATTCTTGGGTTGTTTTTTTAGAAGCAGTATTTCTTCCTAATTTTCTGGAATTGTTGACCAAAACTCAAAGTTTGGGGCAGAGTTAGGGAGACTAAATTACTGCTGAGTTCCCTCCCTGTGTATCTTTCTCAGAGGCGTCCTTTCAACAGCATTGACATTGCTGCTATCATCTTTGACCTCTAGTACGAGGGAATACAAGGGTTCTTTATAAGAAAAAAAGTTATTACGGTATTTACATATCAGAAAATTCACCCATTTTAAGTGTATAACTCAAAGATTTTTTAGTAAATTTACCAAGTTGTGCAGCCATCATTATAATCCAGTTTTAGAACATCTTCGTTATTCAGATAAGATCCCTGTTCAGGGTTATATATTTTTAAAAAATGATTTCAGACTAAAGTTGCACAAATGGTACAAAAAATTCCTGTGTGCTTCATACTCAGATTCCCCAAATGTTAATGTTTTGCCACATTTGAATACAGGTTTTTGAATAACAACAGTCTCTTATGAAAAGAGGCATCTTTAACTTGTTCTCTCACCACACCCTTCCTTGGTGGTGGGAGGTGCTCTTCTGCGTGGTTGAGTGGATGCTTTGGAAGGTGGTTGGGGCTTAAGCTATCATGTCAATACTCCCAAGAGGGTCCCCTGTTGGACAAGGGCTGAGTTTGAATCTGGGGGATGGGAAATAAGGCCAGAATCAAACTTCCCACTCCTGGTCACTGTGAGGTTTTAGTGGGTGGCTCTTCAAAAAAACAAATATGTTCCCTTATGAGAGAGCTGGCATTTGGATGCCTGGCACTATGTGCTGACACATTAGGCCAAGAAGCAACAGCAGCCAAGGAAACGGGGAGCAAACTCCACTAACCTGACAGTAGTTTTGGGAGACAGAGGTTCTTAACAGTGGGGGGACAGAGAGAGGCAGTTTTGACACCTCCTCCCTTTCCCAATCACTGGACATTTGGCAATGCCCAGGGACATTTTTGGTTGTTACTACTGGCATCTAGGGGATAGGGATGCTAAACATTCTACAATGCAAAGGACAGTTCCCATAATGAAAAATTATCTGGCCCAAAATGCCAATAGTGCCTGGAATAAGGAGACAAAAGATGTGGTTAGTACAAGAGAGGATAATCCAGCTTAATCATTAATCATCTCTTAATGAATCATCTTTCTCCTTGCCTTCCTCCAGGTCCTAAAAGATTGGGGAGTGAGGGGTGGGGTCAGGGGTATAGTGCAGACCTTGCTCCTGCCCACTCTCCAGACTACCGTCAGTCACAAGTTTAGCCTGTGCCCTTGGGGTATGAGCTTTAGAATGGGAGGTATTTGATGTATTGACCGGAATAAGTTGTTTAAATATTATAACTAAAGGTGATTTTTAGAATCGGCTTGAGATAGGACCAAGGTATTCTGTCATAAGATATGGGGGTTGGGGATCAGCAAATTATACACATTTGGTAGCAGTTACTGGAAAAACCAAAAAGTTGAGATTTCTCTAAACAGGTTGTACTTAACATGTCACACATTTTTCAGGGAATATTGGGTGCTGATTTTTCATAGCCCATGGTTATAGTGCATCAAACATTTAAAATCTCTTTGGATCATCCTTTCATTTGGCTTTATTTTGGAAGAGGGTTTCACAGAGCCATGTAACTGGGGCCAACATTGCTGAACTCATGGTGGAGATGAAACTCAAAGTAAAAGGTGCATATATTTTATCTTAATGTAATAGGACTTCGCTATAAATCAGACCTACTCTTCTATATAACACTAATTTGTGTGTCTGGAATCACATTGGAAAAATTAGAGGAGCAACTCATTTTTAGTTTTTGTTACCATGTTGAATACAGAGCACTGCCTATGTCCAAGGCCCTGGGCTCAGTATTACACATTTATTATGGAATAAAATGGGCCTATCTCCTTATGTTCTAGTGGGGCAAGGCAAAACTATTTAAAAGTTTTAAAATTTTTAAGCTTTCATTTTGAATAATTTCAGATTTTAAAGGGGGTATAAAAATAGAACAAAGACTACCAAATAATCTTCATTCCTACATTTCATAGTACAGTCATCAAAAATCAGGAAATTCACATGGTTACAATATTATCTAATCTACAGAACTTTTTCTCACTTTTCCAGTTGTCCCACAAAGGTATCCTTTTTTTGGTTTAGGATGCAACCCAGGATCACATGTTGCATTTAATTCTCATACCGTGAGGGGGGTGGGGGGGCAGGGGGGAGCAGTTCCTTAGTCTTTCTTGGTCTTTTATGACCATGACACTTCTGAAGAGTACTAGCTGGGGTTTTATAAGGCATATCTCAATTGGGATTTGTCTGTTTCCTTGTGATTAAATTAAGGTTATGCATTTTTACGCTTGACCTTAGCCAAAAGGCCGAGAAGTGATAGGTTTTGCATTTTGGGCAGAAATACCACAGGATTAGTATGGTGTCCTTCCCCACACTTCATCAGGTAACATATGGTTTTGTTCCATTAATAGTGATGTTAACTTAGACCTAACACTTGGTTAAGATGGTGCTTGTTGGGTTTCTCTACTCTAAAGCTATTCTTTTAGGTATAATTCATTTGTTAATTATAATAAATATCTTGTGTGGACATACTTTAAGATTATATAAATATATTTCTCAGCATACCTTTTTCACTTAATTTTAGTATCTATTTGATGATTCCATGTGTAACAGTTATTATTGGGAATTTTTTCTAATAGTAATTTTCTATTTCCATCATTCCTTACACATTTGTTAGAATGCTACTATAAGGAAAAACTATCCCTGCTCCTTTATTTTATTTAGTGAACAGAACTAAAAATATATAGTACATACAAACATATGCACATGTGTGTGTACACACACACACACACACACACACACACACAGATATAAAACCATGATTTCATGATGATAGCTTCAGTTCTAGTTCAATATCACAGAGTTCTTTTTAACTTTACCCCATTTCTTATTTGTAATTCCTTTTGCTGACAATGAAAATCCTAGCTCTCATTATCTATAATATACTTCTTTGTTCATTCTAGAGTACAATATTTGGGTATAGTTCTTTTTGTCTTTAGCCTGAGAGTATGTAGTCAAAATACTGTTACTTAGGTTAGTTTTTCACCACCCCACCCACTTTTTAGTGTGATTATTATTCATTCTACTATACAGAACATGGAAAACACAGACTAAAAGAAAAAATTAACATCTCTGGTAATTTCTGCCACTATATATATATATTTTTGATTAATGGACATTTTTCTCCTTTTACACAGACTTTGTTTTTTAGAACGGTTTTAAATTCATCCCCCCTCCAAAAAAAAAAAAAAAAAAAAAAAAAGCAGAAAGTACAGAGAATTTCCACATACTACCTACTCTAGCTTCGCTGCCACACTCACGGTTTCCCTAATCATCCAGTATGGTACATTTATTACAATCAGTGAGCCTACATTGACACATCATTATCACCCAGATGCCAGGGTTTACATGAGGGGGTCACTCTTGGTGTTGTACATTCTATGGGTTTTAACAAATGTGCAATAAATGACATGTACGCATCATTGTAGTATCATAGTTTCCCTGCCTTAAACATCCTGTGTTCTACCTATTCATCCTTTCCTCCTCCATACCTCTAGCACCCACAGATCTTCTTACTATCTTTGTAGTTCTTTCAGAATGTCATATAGTTGGACTCATTCAGTATGTAGCCTTTTCAGACTGGCTTCTTTCACATAGTAATATGCATTTAAGTTCCTTCTGTGTCTTTTCACAGCTTGAAAGCTCTTTTTTTTTTTCTTTTTAAATTCTGAATAATATTCCATTATCTGAATGTACCACAGTTTATCCATTCAACTACTGAAGGACATCTTGGTTGCATCCAAATTTGAGCAGCGAATGAATAAAGGTGCTGTTAAAGTACATCCTTGTTTTTTGATGGACTTAAGTTTTCAACTTCTTTGGGTAAATACCAAGGAATGTGATTGCTGGATCACATGGGAAGAGTATATTTAGTTTTGTAAGAAATTGCCAAACTGGGGGAGTTCCCTGATGGTGTAGTGACTTAGGGCTTTGACGCTGGCCTGAGTTCAATTCCCAGTCAGGGAGCTACCCACATACCAAAAAGAAAAAAAAAGAAAAAAGAAACTGCCAAACTGCCTTCCAAGGTGGCTGTAGCATTTTGCTTTCCCACCAGCAATGAATGAGAGTTCCTGTTGCTCCACATCCTCACCAGCATTAATGTTGTCAGTGTTTTGGATTTTGGCAATTCTAATAGGTGTTTAATGGTATCTCATTGCTGTTGTTTTAGTTTGCACTTCTCTGATGATGTGATGTAGAATATCATTTCATATGCTTATTTACCACTGTGTGGGGTCCTCCATACAACCTTCTTTATCAAATTGAGAAGGTTCCTATCTATTTCTAGTTTGCTGAAAGTATTATTATGAATTTGGTATTGGATTTTGTCAAATGCTTTTTCTGCACCTATTGATTATGTGATTTTTTTTTTCTTATTTGGCCTATTGATGTGATAGATTACATTAATTGATTTTTTTTTTTTAAGTTGAACCATCCTGGCATGCCTGGGATAAATCTCAGTTGATTATGACATATAATTCCTTTCATATGTTATTGAGTTTTATTTTACTGATACTTTGTTGAGGGTTTTTACATCTATGTTCATGGAAGATATTGATCTGTAGTTCTTTTCTTGTAATGTTTTTGTCTGGTTTTAATATTAGGGTGATGCTTGCTCCATACTCTTCCTTATACTTCTGTCTTTTGAAAGAGATTGTAGAAAATTCATATAATTTCTTTGTTAATTGTTTGGTAGGCTTAATTGATGTACCAATCTCGGTCTTACGCTTTCAGTTTGGGAAGATTGTTATTGGCCCAATTTTTTTAATAGATAAAGGCATATCCAGATCTTTCTCTTGTATGAGTTTTGGCAGATTGTATTTATTGGAGAATTGGTTCTTATCATCTAGATTATCAAATTTATGGGCATAGAATTGTTTATATATTCTTACCCTTTTAATGTCCATGAAATCAGTAGTGATGGCCCATATTTCATTTTTGATGTTAGTAATTTATATTTCCTTTCATTTTTCTTAGTTATTTGTAATGCTCCTTAGTATACTTTACTGTGATTTAACTAGTTCTTCATTTGACATTTTGAGGTTATTTCTTGTTTTTATTAAACAATGCTGTGGTAAATATCCTTATAGACAAATAGTCATACATCCTTAATTATTTCTTTAAGTTAATTAATTACTCCAGGTAATTATAGGATCAATGAAATAATTGACTTATAGTTTTATGCCAAAGGATACTTTTGACTTAGGGTAAACTTCCCCACAGTGACCGTAGTCACAGATTCAAAATGTGGTTGGTGTATCTTAAAGAACTTTGATGGCAATTAAAGTGATGTGCTCTAGAAAATTGCTGAATAACCTAAAATGGCTCTGTTGGTGATAGTGATGGAAATGCAACGCGTAAAGAGCTTGAATCAAGCAGATATGTATTAAGTGGAAAGGGTAATGTCTCTAAATATTTTTTTCCTTTTTTAAAAACTATCGCACACATACAGAAAAGAACACAGATCAAAGAGTACTTACTGTTCAGTGAATTTATTGCTAGTTGAATAAATCCATTGTCTTAGTCAAAATATCGTAGACTGGGTGGCTTAAACAGTAGAAATTTGTCATAGTTCTGGAGGCTGGAAAGTCCAAGATCGAGGTGTTTGTTTCCCTCTGAGGGCTCTCTTTCCGGTTTGTAGAAGACTGTTTACTTGCTGTATCCACACATGGTGGAGAGAAAGATCATCTCTCTTGTCTGTTAGGAATTAATGTTATTCATGAAGTCTCCACCTTCATGACCTAAATACTTCCCAAAAGTCCCACCTCCAGATACAATCACATTAAGGATTAAGATACCAGCATATGAATTTGGGAGGTGGGGAACACAGACATTCTGTCTGTTCCACCACCCAGGTTAATGAACACAGTGCTGCTCCATAAGAAGAATCCCTTCCTGCCTCTCTTGGTCATTATCCTTTCCACCCTTCCTTGAGGTAGTCACTGTCCTAATTTTAATACTGTCAAGTCCTTTGACTTGCTTTTGAATCTTCTGTATATGGAATCACACAGGATATAGTCTTCTACCTGACTTTTATGCTTAGTAAGTATTATTTTTGAAATTTATCTTGTGTGTAACCGGGATGTGTTCATTTCATTGCTGTGCAGTCTTCCATTATAAGAATATATATGTATTCACAATTTATTCATTAGTTTCATTAATTTCACAGCTAAAGGACATACACGTTTTTTCCCATCTGGGGCTGTTTTAAAGTTATTTCTCTTGGTGAATATGTATGCTCATTTCTGTAAATATATGCCCATGAGTGAACGTGTTGATTTTGTGTCTTCAGTCTGTCCTCTAGCAGTTTAAACTCTCATTGATTGCTGCCTAGATACAGCCGTTTAGTAGCTGTTGATTCCCTACTGCAGTAGTTCTTCTTATCTGCTGTTTTGCTTTCTGCAGTTTCAGTGACACGTGGTCTGAGGATGCTAAATGAAAAATTCCAGAAATAAACAGTTGTAAATTTTAAACTGTGTGCCATTCTAAGTAGTGTGATGAAATCTCATGCCATCCTGCTCTGTCCCACCCAGGACATGAATCATCCTTTTGTCCAGCATATCCACACTCTATGTGTTCCCCACCTGTTAGTCACTTAGTCGCCATATCATTTGTCAGATTAACTCTCATAGTATCATGGTGCTTGTGTTCAAGTAATGCTTATTTTACTTAATAATGCCACATTCATTCATATAACTTTCATTGCAGTATATTGTTATAATTGTTCTGTTTTATTGTTAGTTATTGTTCATCTCTTACTGTGCCTAGTTTATAATTAAACTTTATTATAGGTATGTCTGTATAGGAAAAAGCAGTATGTACAGGATTCAGTCCTATCCGTGTTTTCAGGCATCCATTGGGGATCTTGGGACATACCCCACTAGGTAAGGGGGAGTACTATATGTTTGTGTATGCTGGTATATAGGCATGGGGGGTAGAGTGATAATTAAGGCCACATTATTGTAAATTTAAATGTACAAGACTAATGAAATTAAGTATAAGAAGACCTTTGAGTAATTTTATTCACATCCCTAAAAGTTTATTCTTCTAAGGTCAGTCAGATTGCTTTTTGGTCATCTTTTTTAATTGGGAAAAATGGATGTTCTGTTCTAGTTAGCGTTGTCAGATTCTCAGTTACATATGGTCATTGGGAACCAGAACGTTGGGAAAGAATTGGAGTGTGACAGGATGATGGGCATAGTTAGAGGAGAAAATGCAGGCGGCAGATAGGCTACAGGACAGGGCAGGTTAAGTAGGCGAGGGTATGGCAGAGACGAGAGAATGAAATAATGGAATTCTTCCTTCTGGCAAGTCTTCCAGCACTGAAAGCTTTTGTCTTGTTTCTTTGTTTCAATTGAGGTATAATTCACTTACCATAAAACGTACTCTTTCAATGTATTCACTCAGTGGTTTTTAATATATTCACAAGGTTGTGCAGCCATCACCACTCATTCCTAAACATTTCCATTTCCCCCAGAAGAAATCCTGTACCCATTAGCACTCACTCCTTATGTCCCTCCACTCTACCCCACCCCATGCTCTAAGTGTCCACTAATCTATTTTATGTCTGTATAGATTTGCCCACTTGAGATGTTATAAATGGGATCGTAGACTTCTTTTGTGGCTGGCTTCTTTTACTTATCATAATGTTTTCAAAGTTCATGCATGCTATATACAGTGAATCAGTACTTAATTCCTTTTTTTATATATTGTACATAACATATTTTCTTTATTCATTAATTAGCTGATGAAGATTTGAGTTGTTTGCACTTTTGGCTGTTATGAATAATGCTAATATGAACACTCATGTACAAATTTTTGTGTGGGCATTTGTTTTCAGTCATCTTGGGTATATATCTAGAAGTGAATCAGTTTTTTTTTTCAAGAGCTTTTTACAAATGGATAGCTTAGTACACCTCTATTGAAATACTCACAGTTCCAGTGGCCAGGTTTGGTTCGTTTTAGGTGCCTTGGGCATTCACGTTGCCATTTTGAATTCTTCCTTGGACTAGGGGGTTTATTTAACCAGATGCCTCAGGCACTTGCTACCCTGGACATGAATCAGTCTTTGTTATTTGGGTTTTGAGCATATCCAAGATTTGCAGTTGACAAACTTGAAGAGCTAATTTTCTTCTTTTCATTCCTACAGGTTCTCAGAGTCAACCATTAAATAGCACATTTACTGTTTCTGCCTATGCATCAGATAATGCTCATGTTTTCTAAGTCCTGGGGAATTTTAAAAGTATAGATAGGGTCAAGGTCTTTCTTTTCTTTTCTTTTTCTTTCTTTTATTTTCCCTTCTCTTCCCTCCTCTCTTTTCCCCTCCTCTCCCCTCTCTTCCCTGCTTTGCTTTTCCTTTCTTTTCTTTGACCTGATTCCTGTGTCTCATGAGTGCAGAGTAATATAAGATGTTGGGTCCCCTACGCACTGGAGGAGTGCCAGCTCAAAAACATGTCTGTGTTTGTTCCTATTACGTTGTCAAGCTCAGCTGGACCTCAGTAAAGTCAGAGAACATCATTGTGGGCACCTTGCCTAGGAAAATTTTCTTGTGGCTCTTCTGAGTGCCTGGGGTGAAGGAGCCTCCCACTGTCAGGCATTTGCTTAGGTGGTTTCAAGCTAGCACTGGGGCCCTGAGAAATATGTGATAAAAGAGTAAATAGCTAAACCAAGCAGAGAGCCTAGGAAATGACTAGCAGAGATCTACATACAATAAAGCAGATGTCAGCAGATACAATTAGACATCTCTAGATTGAAAGGTCCATGAGGGCAGAGCTTGTTTTTTTTTTTTTTTTTTTTAACTTTTTTTCCCTTCACTACCCAAGTGCTTTAGAGCTGTACCTGGCAACATGTGATGTACTAAATAAATACTTGTTAACTAAATTAATAAATGTTGAATAAAGTGGTTTCTAACATTATATTCCTTCTTCATAAGTCCTTAGGGATCTTTTTTGTTTCTTTGTAATACAGAAGGCTCTAGTCCTGACCTGAGCAACCTTTTGACTTGCCAGATTCTGGTACTTCTAGTATGTTTCTACCCTGTGATAGCAGATAGTAATATACTATTTCTGTTCTGACAGAGATAGCCACATCTTTGTTCTAGCTTTCCAAATTTCTGTCTGATTCTTGTCCTCATAACTCCGGGAAGTAATGAAAGAAGTAACTTGGAAAGTTCAAGGTAGGTTGTCAAGGGCCTTGCATTTAGTCTTTCATTTGGAGGGTGGGCGTCCCACAAGAATGTAACAATTAAAATGACACTGTAGGGAAACTCTTCTTGTGGTAGCATATAGATTTGACTAGAAGGGAGAAACTACAGAGGAAAAGGTCCCTTAGGATTTAGAGCAGTAGTTGGGATGTGAGTTGATAATGACTTGCACTAGGGACTGGAAGCAGATAAAAAAGGAAAGTCGGATTTGAAAGGGTGAAGAATCTCTAGGGTTTGGTAACACTGCATGTTGAACAGAGTGGCAAAAGCGAGGGCAGATTCAAGGCCACTCAGAGGTTAGGAGATGGGTAGGACTGAGAACCGAAATAAAGCAGGTAGAAAGGGAGGCATTTGGGAGGAAGGGATGAAGGTGATGGTTTTAGATGTGTTGAGTGTGAGGTGACAACAGGCCCTTAGGTAACCGTTAGAGATACAGGACTGGAGCCAAAAAAAAAAATGAAGTTTTTAAATTGTCATTTATTCTGTACCTTTTGTTCTACTTAACTAGTTTGTTTATTCTACAGCTTTCTTACTATTTCATAGTCTGTGTCTTTCAAGCAAAATGCCTACCTATGCCTATCACCACTAATTTCCAAAATCATCTATATCAGAATTAAATTTGGTTGTGAGTGACAGAACACTAAAAATAACAGGGACTTAAATGAGTTTATTTCTCTCTAATGAATGAAGTCTAAGTCATCCCGGCTTCCTTATGGTGGTGCCATGATTATCAGGGGCTCAGGCTCTTTCAGTCCTCAACATGTGACTTCTACCTTACTGTCCAAGATGGCTGCTTGATGTCAGCCATCACTTCGACTTGCTGAGTAATGGGAAGGAACAAGGGATGACAATGGACATGGCCCTTCCTTTAAGAATACTTCCAGGAGTTCCCTGATGGTGTAGTGGCTTAAGGCTTTGGCGCTGGCGCTGTCAGCGCTAAGGCCTGGGTTCGATTCCCAGTCAGGGAGCTACCCACATACCAAAAGGCAAACAAACAAACAAAACAAAAACAAACAAACAAAAAAGAATACTTCCAAGCACTATTTATTTATGCTAATTTCTGGTTGATCAGAATTTGGTCATGGCCACACTTAACTGCAAGGAAGGCTGGGAATCTTTATTCCAGGCAGCTTTGTGCCTAGTCAGAAATCAGGGGTTTGCATCCAAGGAAGAGGAATCAAATAGGCATTGGGAGACTACTCAGAAGGAGTTTATTAATTTTCCATGTTAAGAACCAGATTCCACATTCTTTCAGGTTATAAAACTTATTTCTCCAAACCTTAATTATTTTAACATAATAATCAAACTATGCTAAATAAATAACATATATAAAATATAATTTAAAATGTACACTTATATTCTTGTATTCTTTAAAATGACACAGATTTGATGACTAGTAGCAAAAGCACATGTTATGGAATAAACCAACATTGGTATCAGTGGTTGAAATTTTAATACAATTTCAATAGGTTCAAAAGGTAGAGAAGTTACAATATGATAAATACCGTATTTTATGTGGGCTGCTTTGGATAAAGTTTTTCTGCATGAGTTGTTCTAAATCTTAATTACATATAAACATACAAGATTTCTAGAGGACAAAAGTAGAATGCTTCCTCTCTGAAAGCACCAGCATTTCTGCCAGGCCTATCTTAGCAAGAATAAGACTGTATCTTGCTCTTACTTATTTCTGGGCTCTGCCACTTTTCTAAGGGGGCAGTTTATCATTTTCTCCTCTCTGGGTCACATCCAACTTTGTCCATTATACATGCAGCTCACAGCGCATTTTATACCTGAATTGTTTGGTGACCTGTCAACACAGTGGCTCTCTCAGCATAAACTGTCTCACTCTCCTCTTGTCTCTCTGCACATCCAGCAGTGTTAAGGAACTCTTTCCATTCTGTACTTTTCCTGATAAGAATGTCAGATAGAGATGTGTGCTGTTTATGTGTTTAAAAGTGAACTTGTTTATTGTCATCATGCTTTAAAACATAATCTCCATGAGAGTACTTCCAGGTTTTATAAACTGCTAAACTCCCCATGCCTAGTCAGCTGAGAGAAAATATTTGTTGTTGAATAAAGAATACGTCTCCTCTTCTGGCTAATGATTTGGTGGGGGGCGGCGGGGGTGAGGAGGAGGTAGGGAAAAGGGTGAAGGCATTTTTTAATCTATAAAACTCTAGAATTCTTTTGACAAGAAGAAAGAATCTCACTAATTTACCTATACTTAAATGTAAATGCCACTTAGTATGTTTTGAGTATTTTTTGCTAAAATTCATTATAATGGTAAATGTATTACTATATAATAAAAATTTAAAATAAAAACAATGTCATTTATATACAAAGCAACTCAAAATGTTATTATTAAATGTATAATATAGTCAAAATATTAAAAAAAAAAAAGAAAAAGAAAAAAAGAATCTCAGTACATTCGATGGCAGTCTTTCTGAGAGGAGCCAGCTGTGTGTTGTAATGTTGACCCTTCCTGAACCTCAGATTGGTTTGGTATGCATTTCCTTAACACAGCCTTTCAACAAGATAGAGCACGAAGTCGGAACGGTCTTATAAAATCTAGACATGCAGGCTGTTCTATATGACAGAAACCTCAAGATGCTTCCTAACATTGCCAAGGCCCTTTTTAAAATCTATTTGTTCCCAGTTTTTATTATAAAGAGGGGAAATTTTTAATTATATGATCACTCATCTTGATTAATTTCATAGCCTTCAAATAGCTATAAGGGATGCCTTGTAATACACTATGGTTTTAACGACATTGGAGGGTTAAGGCTGTTAGATTTTTAGGGCATATAGGTGTGATCAGGAGGGTTTCTGGATGGCTGTGAGTTATGCTTCTGTGGCACTTAGCAGCAACTCCTGTTGGGTTGTTGTTAGAGACTCCTGTCTTCTCCCAAACTCTTGGATTATCAGTGATTTCAGCCCAATGCTGAGACCATCCCCTCGTTCTGTATACATATCTGCTGCAATAACAGCCATGACACTGTATGTAGCTCAGCAAATGTCACTTCCTCAATATGGACTAATTTAGCTTGAGTGTGTCTTAAATGTGAAAAGCTACCCTTCATTTTTATTAGGGGCTGAAATTTGATATTTCTGTATTATTAATACACGCCAATGAGAATGAGTTGACCCAAAATGAATAGGAACCAAACCTGTCCCAGAGGACCTTTCTGACTTGAAGCTTCCTTCTTAGTCTTGTAGCTTCTATCAAAGCGGCATTGGATCTATAGTTTTTTGCCTTAGAAAAAAGAATGGTGGATGGTTGCTTCCTTACAACAGTAATTGAACAGTATGTGTTCAGAAGTCTGGTTGCCTTCTATTTTATTCATCTTTTCAGGGTGCTGTTTCTATAGAAAGTATATGTCAGCAGGGTTTTCTGCAATGCCTGGGCAAGGACATTGGAGCCACAGAGCCAATAGAGGGAGCCTTAAGAGAGCTAAGGTTCTTGGATGGGAGGTAGTAGAGAAAGAGCTAGTAGAAATAATCTCTTTTCAATGGTGAAGCCAGAAGAATAGCTGCTGATCCTTGGGACAGAGTGGGGGGAGGCAGATGCCTGGAGAACACCTTGCAGCCATTGTAGTGGACTCAGCAGTGTGTGAGAACTTGAAGGCCTCGGCGGATCTCTTGGCTGTTCCTGCCACCTCCCACCATCCGCTCTGTAAGAAAAAGAAATGAGAGAGAAATGGTTTGCCCCTATTATTCAATAAACACAGCAAAATAAGCAGTTTTACATTTTCCACATTGACGTTAGAAACTCCCTCCCCCTACAGTGACTCAGTTTACAGAGCATGCGTGTATGTTGAATTTAGGTGCCACTTTTTCCAGCAGAAAAGAGCCAGGGGAGCCAGAACAGTATTCATCTCAGAATGTGGGAAGAGTGTTATAGAGCTGCCATGTAGCAATGTGGGGAAAGTGGCCCCCAATGGAAGGGAGCCCCTCTTTTACCTGGGACTAAAAGCCTCTGCCCTGCAAACCCCACAATTATTTTAGGGTTAACTGAGAAAATCATTAGGAAGAGCAAGTGGTATCTTGTTTCTGCATCTGTTCTACTTTATGAGTACTTGTATTTTATTATGATACAATTGAAACCAACTGAGAAATGAGAAAAATGAAATAAAATGGAGGTTATAGTAACCAGAACTCTGAAGGGAATTCTGAGGATTGTCAGTAAGATATGTTCAAGTGTAATCCTCTACTTCCACTAAGAATTAGGTCATATCTTTGTTGGGGAATAAGTATTTGATTAACAAGGGAAATCTTTTTTTGTTTGTTTGTTTGTAGTATGTGGGTAGCTCCCTGGCTGGGAATCGAACCCAGGCCGCAGCGTTGACAGCACCAGCGCCGAAGCCTTAAGCCACTACACCATCAGGGAACTCCTAACAAGGGAAATCTTAACTAGACTGAGGTCCTTATAACCATTGGATGAAACATTGTTCTAAAATAGACAAAGTGTAACGAACTGGAAGTTTCCAAAATATCTGTGTTTTAGTGGTTTGCAGGTGTTTGATTACTCTTATCACTAATAGGTGGAGCTGGTAACTCATTTCTTTATAGTAAAGTGTGTGTGGTGAAGGAATTTGCCAAGTGCCCCATCTGCCTGCACTCTCTGTGTGGTGGAGCCTCATCTTCTCAAAGAAGAGAAAAGATTTGACTCTTCTAATTATTTACTTATTTGCTTCTTATTTATGTAGGTGTCTGTTTATATTTTACCTCTTTGTTTTTGACTGAAATGACTCTTAGAATGGGAGTCTTATGGATCTGAGTAAATAAGTCTATTCTTCCTAAGTCTCCCTGGACCGAAGTTAATGAAATTAACTCCAGGACTGCAGATCACTGATATTCTTTCATAATGGCAACAGGCATTTTCTGGAGGAACTGCGATCTTACTTTATATTTATTTATTTATTTATTTATTTTGCTTTTTGGTATGTGGATAGCTCCCTGACTGGGAATCGAACCCAGGCCGCAGCGCTGACAGTGCCAGCGCCAAAGCCTTAAGCCACTACACCATCAGGGAACTCCCCTGCGATCTTACTTTAAAATATACAAAGACTGGCAGGAGCAGTGGTGGAGTGGGTGGAATGTATTTTCAGCACCAGATGCCTTTAAAATAATCAAGTCACTGTATGTCAGTGCCTGGTCTAAAGTGTACTGTGTTCCTGGAGCACAGTTCATCTTGAGACCCTGATTTTGGCCAGCTTTCAGCCTGGTGGGTGGGTCTCAGTGAAACACAGGCCAACATATTGCTTCAGGAACATCAGTAAGGTTTTAGCAAGAGGCTGGTTGTGTCCTCTTAGGAAATGACAGGTAAACTGGTCAGACAGTGGAAAATGTGATCAAGGAGGATTTTAGAAAATGTTTTTGTTGTGCTTTCATCTGGACAAGAAAAGATATCTCAAGATCAGTAGTCAAGAATGCAGTGTCTTCTTGCTCATCAACCTTAGCCCTTTTCCAATTAAAGAAAGAAAAATGTTAGGGAAAAAAGTGCAGCTCGCTTACCGTGTTCATTTAATTTTACATAAACACGCTCTTTGAGGCTGAAGCAAATTTGTGTGGTTTTCAACATGAAAATAAAATATAAAAACTGTTCTTGGAGTTATTTCTAAACGGAATATTTTCTAATCCTAGTGTAACAGAAATGTACGTGATCTGTTTTTAATAATTTTGGGGGGTAAGGTTAGGGCTGTAATCCACAAATTATCCCGGGGTAAACACTGCAGCCACAACCGCCACCGGCAAGTGTTCTTGGGGCAAACAGAAGGATTAAATGATACCATGAAGTGGGATTCTGTTTCTAGTGGAGATCATGTCAGGCCCTTATCTCCTGGCTGTTCACAGGCAACTCAGATCCTGTTAAGTGAAAGACTGGGGAGGATACAGATGGGGGATCTGTGGACACAGCTACAGAGTTATCATAGCATTCTGTGTGCTTCCTCAGGATTTCTGGCCTGTACTCCCTCCCTCCTCACCCTTCCTTTTTTCTTTCTGTCTCATTTTGTATTTGGCCTTTAGGAATATACTGAACTTTAGAAAGTATTTGAGCTATAACATATCCCCGTGACAAAAAGAATGAGCCTGGTTGCTTTGCAAAAGATTTCTATAAAAACTACCCTTTTATACTAAGAGGAGTGATACACATCTGTTTTAAACCTGTTGTTTTGTTCCTTTTGCTTTATTTTGTTTGCAGGCCCATTTTATTGTCATGCTTGTTGAAACTCCTGGTAGGAGCTGCTTACTAGCAGCCCTCTCTTTGGTGTGGCAAATATTTTGAGTTGGCTGACTCCCTGGAAGGTTAAAAACAAAACACTAAAAAAGCAATATGGTGAAAAGAAAAACCTGACTTCTGGTCCCCTGTATGGTGCTAACTAGCTCTGTACTCTGCCAGGCTGCTCCATGTACCTCAGCCACACTTTCCCATGTGGAAGTAGGTTTTGTATATGCTGTACTTGTAAGGATTGTGCAAGATGACATTAGTGGAGAATGCCTTTGTAAACTGGAATTGCTTTGTGAACAAAGATTACTACCTGATAAACAGTACCAGTTCTCAGCCACCAATAACCTGATTCTCCCATCTTGTGTTCGGAAGAAGCACAAATCTGTGAAGAGGCATAGCTGATATTTCAGTGTGAGTTGTGTGCACAAAGCTCACATACTGTTCCCCTGCCTTTTGATCCTATCTGCCTCTCTTTCTCCTTGCTTTAATGAGATGAACTGTTACGTCACACAGCAGCCGTGTTCTGAGTACAAAGTTACCTGTGACTATACTTGGGTTGGCGATCTTCAAAGATGCCAAGCTTCTGGCCAGAAATATTGTGTCCATTTTCTTTTTTTTTTTTTTTTTTTTTTCTGGCAGGGAGTGGGGTGGGGTGGTTCTCTGTCTGGGAAACAAACCCAGGCCGTGGCATTGAGAGCGCCAAAGCCTAGCCACTACACCACCAGGGAACCCCCTGTCCATTTTCTCTGTGCCTCCCCAGCACCTTAAGAATCCTTGGGTTTGGTTATGAACCAGCTGGAACATAGCATAGTCTGTCAGTTTTCTGATCCAAGTCCTTCTCACAGGTTGACAGTCACAAATTAGAATTATGAAGTCTCCGGGAACAGCTGCTAAAAAGGGAAACGGAACTGTGCGTGTTGGATTCCACAGCCCTCATACCTGGAATGTGCCCTTCTGTGGTCCCAGGTGGAGAGTAAGGACTCGCTTTGCTGTTCAGGAGAACAGTAATCTCTAGCCCTTTGCAGGTTCACCTTAAGGCCCCTTGCGATGTACTGAGTAACACCTGTGTGTGACTTTATCATGTGAGGGCTTTAGGCTTGGGAGGGTTTTAGCAGGTTTTCATCTAATTTAAACTTAATCAAATACTGCTGAGAAAGGAGATGGCTTTGGTTTTACTTTGAAATGTATGGTGCCTCTTTAGGAGCCAGACCTGGTCAGTCAAACTTGTGGTCATGGTACTTTTGCTTTAGTAGTTTAATAAATTACTCGATAATTCAAATGATGGATTAAAATTGTAATGTGTGAAGATGGTAGGTAATAGGCAATTAAAAGTAGACAACCAAAAAATGATGAAATTTTCCTAGCCATTTATTAATCAGCTCTTCACAGGTCACTTCCCTAGGAGACCCTAGCAGATCTTTGCTCTGTGAAATCTGAAGAAAGACATATGTGGGGATAGGGAGGGGTGTAGTGTATGTTGTGGTGTGCTCATTTATCTGGACTGCTGGGGAATGAAATCATAGATGAATCTGGTTGTTCTCATTCAAGTTGTTCCTGTGTCTGTTCATTCTTATTAAAACAGCAGTGATGTTAAAACCATTTTGTATTCTTTAACAGTGGTCTCTGACAGTCTTATGTATCACCTTGTGCCTGTCAAAAAGAAAGGGTCACCTCAGTTGTAAGGGACTCTGAGGAATAAGAAATCATTCCCTTTGCAATACACGTGGGAACGGTGATCTCAAAGTCAATATGCCAATGAATACTTTTGGCAGGGGATTTCCCAACCCTCAACAGAAAGTCATCCACAGCTTCCGGAACTGCATGTGTGTTTGCTACTTGAGAATTATAAAGTGCTCCTTGCCTTAGAAATTCCTGAGTCTGCTGATGCTTCCAAGTGGTGAAATCAGAATTTGCAATGGACACTGACTCCCAGTAGTGCCTTGTTCTGATGGCACTGTTCACTGATCAAATGCCAGCCCACACATTTTAGGGGCTAGGTGTATGATTTTTGTGTGCTAAATGTATGATGTACTCTATGACAGCAGTATTCCCTCCAGAGCCACAGTGCACTAAGCACACCAGTCTTCTGGGGATAGTTGGATCCATTCAATCTTTTGTTCACGGACACTTATTAAGTTCCTTTCTTGCACCAGGTACAGGACTTGGTACTGATAATAAAGAGCCAGCAAGATTTATTTAGCCTGGCTGCTAGGATGTGGCCTAGCAATTGACAATTAACATTAAGTGCTATCATAAAGATGCAGGTTATGAGTGTAGTGACCATTCCCTGTGAAAGTGTCTTCTTTCAGTAGGTTGAAATGAGCTGTGAAATAATACTATGTGACGAATAAGTGTGGTGAAAAGAGTGACTCTTTGACCATATCTAGTCTCACTTGCTCATGCTGGTCTTTGGCACTTAGGGCTCGAAATACATTCACTGAGCCTTCACTGTATTCCATGCTAAGCTCTTACATGTGTTAATTTACTTAATCATCATAACCACCTTATTAAGTAGGTACTGTCATCCCTACTTTACAGATGAGGAAACTGAAGTACAAAGAAGTTAAGGACCTTGCTGAAGATCATGGAATGGAGGCAGGATTCAAATTTAGGGAGCATGATCCAGAGTCCCATAGTTTTAAATGATGTGATGTACTGTGTCTGGGTGGGAGGATACCATCTTTTTTTTTTTTTTTTTTTTTTTTTTTTTTGCTTTTTGGTATGTGGGTAGCTCCCTGGCTGGGAATCGAACCCAGGCCGCAGCACTGACAGTGCCAGCGCTGAAGCCTTAAGCCACTACACCATCAGGGAACTCCAAGGATACCATCTTGAGGGTAGAGCTTGGCAAAGTGCTCTTCCCCTGACCCTGCCTGCCTGCTGAGCTTTTCTCTTTCTGGATTGGCTCCTCTCCCTAATGCTGAGCTGGAGTTGGGGAATGCAGCAAGAGGTCCCTATTCTTTGGCTCCAGGTGTGGACCTGGCTCTGCTTTTCACCAGCTGAATGACCTTGCCTCTCTGACATGCTTCCTCATCTGTAAAGTGGAGATGATGTTCCTTCATGGGATCATTTAGGGGGTTAGGTACCATGACATACAAGGTCGGACAACTGATTTCACGAACTCATCCTACAAAAAGTGCTACATACTTCATTGCTGAATACCACTACAGTCACCTTTGAAGTACTCCTCTTGGGAGGCTATGCACCAACGCCAGTGCCTCGTCCACCCTTCAGAGCAGTTTTGGAACTCTTTCTGGTATAGCCATCAGAGCTGTCATAACCTTGCCAAGATTATGACACCTTACCGAGCTGTTTACACAGTGCTGCCAACATAAGCACATGATGGCAAGTTCATGATATTAATTGTCAGATTTTGGGTCCAATGACAGCTCTGATGGCCATTCCAGAAAAAGAGTTCCAAAATTGCTCTGAAGGGTGGACTAGGCCCTGGCGTCGGTGCATATCTTTCCGAGGGGAGTACTTTGAAGGTGACTGTAATGATCAGCAATGAGGTATGTAGCACTTTTTCTATGATGAAATTAATTGTCTGACCTCATACTTTATAGTTTCTAGCTCTGAGTAAGCACTTAATAAAATGTTAGCAAATGTTTATTTTCATTGTTCTCTAGCCTTGAGAACAAGCCAGGAAACAATTTTTCAGAAACCAGATTCTAGGACCTAAGCAGGCAGGCAGTTTTCCTTTGGTTTTGACAAGACAATACTTTTATTCTGTGTATTTCTCTTCACTCTTTTGGTGTGAAAAGCAGAGAGGTAAAGCATCATTTGACACATGTAGGGATTCAAGCAAGAAACTGAGGTCCAATTGCAAAGAAATGCCTGGTATAACTCCGAGCCCTGTCTAAGGAGACAGAGAGGACCCTAAAGGGCGGAGGAGGAACAGTGCAAGGGCTGGTTCCCGAGTCGCATTCTCAGTTAGTTTATGTGTGTGTGGCTGAGGGTCCCTTGTCTGTAGGCAGACACATATTTTTTCTCTGCTTTAACACATATCTGCTTAGTTAGTGTTTATTAAACAAAACTTTTTCTTATGTGAAATAGAATTCGTGACTTGTCCAAAATGCAGAGGCAAAGGAGTTCTGTAACTGCACGCTTGTTGAACCCTTTTCCCCATCTGTTCCTGTGCCAGGCTTTCCAAAGTGTTTATTTGCTGATCGTTGATTCTCAGATCTCATGGCCGGCTCACTCTGTAGGCTCCGAGCCAGAGTGATGCTGCCACCGCCGCCACTGCCACCACCAGCCATTCAGTTTCCTGATATAAGGATGTGACCTGCCACGAAGCTTTCACATTCCTCCTTTCTTCCTGTCTTTAGTGTTGCACCTCCTTCTCCTGGTGCTTTTACCATGCAGCCATGTTACAAAGAGTTTTCAGGCACCAAGGTTAAGAGCCCTTACTACCGCTGCAAGATTTGAGCTAGCCGTGGAAAAGAAGATAATTGAGAGGGCTCCTGTGCCAGGTGGGGAACTTGCTAAGGCTCATGTGAGCATACACTACATTACCTCTGGAGGAGTAAACTGGGCCTAACCTGCCCAAGGACAGCGTCCCAACCCACAGGAACCAAGGCTGAAGACTGATTTCGCCTCCCACTGCCTTTCCCTAACTTAAGCTTGCTCTCCCAGCCTGCCCCAAGTCTGTGGCTGAAAACACATTTCCTTTTGTTGATGAATAAGCTCACTCTTTGTAAAATGTTTCAACTTGGGGACTGGAAAGGCTCTCTGTGCCTTCCTGTCTCTCCATTTCTCTTGAGGGTTCATGTTGATGGCTTCTGTCTTTGTTTTCACAGGGAACTCTTATGATCCATGACAAAGAAGTCACCCTCGAGTATGTACCAAACCTGGATTTTTGGTACTGCAAACGGGTAAGTGCCAAGAATTCCTTTTCCTAAAAGTAAGGATCTGGCATCACGGCTCCTTCGTGTATCCCGGAATGCTATCTAGTAGCATGCATTGCCAAGGGCAAAGCTCTTCTTCCTTGGTTCACTTCAGATGAACTGGAGGTCAGGGCAAGGTATCCATAGTTCCTACTTCTAGACTGCTGCCTGTGGCCGTAGTGAGTTCTGGGCCTGCAGTTGGAAGCACTTTTCCAAGGACATAATGCCATGCTTCCTATTGATGATAAACTAAAAGAACAACAGTCAGGAGTTCCCTGGTGGTGTAGTGGCTAAGGCTTCGGCGCTGTCAGCGCTGTGGCCTGGGTTCAATTCCCAGACAGGGAACTACCTACATAAAAAATAAAAAATAAATAAAAAAAGAATAACAGTCCCTTGCTCTATAACCGCTCCCTGGTTACCTTTCTTGGGAGTGATTACAGGAAAATTAAATTAGTGTTTGAAAAAGTAGATTGAGAGAGGTTGGTTCTGTGGGAGGTATACATTTTTTGGCTATTCAGAGATTTCTTTGGATAAAAATCTTTAGGTACCATGGCATTTTACCGTTAAACTCCATGTTCTTTTGAAATGACATATTAACAAATTTTGAGTGTACATTAGAAGTTCAGTTTAATTGCAATTGAGCATGAAAGTATAATTTGTCATTTTTTATTGCTAGTACTTAGTTTCAAAAATAATTATGAAAAATGTATAAAGTTTCTGAAAAATGATTCATTAAAAGTATCATAGAACTTTTTAAATAAAAGTCCATAAAAACTTTAGCTTGACATTTTCTTTTTCTTTCTCTCTCTCTCTCTTTTTTTTTTTTTTTTTTTTTTTTTAAATGTGGGTAGTTAGTTCCCTGGCTGGGAATCAAACCCAGGCCGCAGCATCAACAGTGCCAAAGCCTTAACCACTACACCACCAGGGAACTCCCTGACATTTTCTTAATCTCAGTGAAAGACAGTTTGTATAGCCATGGTTGTCATTAACCAGAGCACTCATATTTTGTGGATATACTCCCTTAAAGTGTTTATTTAAGAAAACATTTAACTTTCTAAAAAAATTGTAGTAAATGGGAGTTCCCTGATGGTGTAGTGGCTTAAGGCTTCAGCATTGACGCTGTCAGCGCTGTGGCCTGGGTTCAATTCCCAGTCAGGGAGCTACCCACATACCAAAAAGCATAAAAAAAAAAAAAATAATAAAAAATTGTAGTAAAATACATGTAACATCAGATTTACTGTTTTAACCATTTAAAAGCATGTATTCCATTGACATTAAGTACACTCACAGTGTTGTACAACCATCAGCACTGTCTAGTCTAGAACATTTTTATCACCGCAAAAGGAAACTTGGGTCTGTTAAGCAGTCACTCCCCATTCCCCTTTCCCTTAGTTCCTAAAAACCACTAATCTGCTTTCTATCTCTGGATTTGCCCATTCTGGACATTTCATATAAGTGGAATCATACAGTTAGTATGAATTTTGTGTCTGCCTTCTTTCACTTAGCATTTTTTCAAGGTTCATTCATGTAGCATGTATCAGTACTTTGTTTTTATGGATGAATAATATTACATAACTATACCACATGTTGTTTGTTCATCAGTTGATGAACATTTGGGTTGCTTCCACTTCTTGGCTTTTGTGAGTAAGACTGCTATGAATATTCATGTCCCAGTCTTTATTTGAACACCTGTTTTCAGTTCTTTTAAGTATATAAATTGCTGGATCATATGGTACTTTTGTTTTAACTCTGAGGAACCACCAAACTGTTTCCACAGACAGTAGCTGCACCATTTTACATTCCCACAAGCAATGTATAAGGGTTCCAGTTTCTCCATACTTTGCCAACATTTGTGATTTTTCATTTTTTAACAATACCATCCTATCCTTGTGGGTGTGAAATAATATCTCATCATGATTTTGATTTGTATTTCCCTAATGACGAGTGATAACTGAGCATCTTTTCATGTGCTTGTTGCCTCTTTTGTATCTTCTTTGGAGAAACGTTTATTCAACTCCTTTGCACATTTTTTAATTAGTTTGTTTGTCTTTTTGTTGTTAAGTTGTAAATTCTTCATGTATTCTGAATGTTGATCCCTTATCAGTACATGATTTGCAAATATTCTCTTTCATTCTGTGGGTTGTCTTTTTACTTTCTTGATAGTGTCCTTTGGTGCACACAGTTTTAATTTTGATAACATCCAATTCATCTATCATTTTTGTTTATTGCTTGTTCCTTGGTGTCTTGAAACCATTGCCAAATCCAAGGTCATGAAGATTTAACCCCTATGTTTTCTTCTAAGAATTTTTAGTTTTAGGTTTTATATTTAGAACTTTGATGTGTTTTAAGTTGATTTTTGTTCATGATGTGATTTGGTAAGGGTCCAGCCTCATTCTTTGGCATGTTGATATTCAGTTGTCCCTGCACCATTTGTTGAATTGATTATTCTTTCCCCATTGAATGGGCTTGGCCCTGTCTTGGAAAATAATTGACCATAGATCTAAAGGTTTATTTCTAAAGACTCTCAATTTTATTGTGTTGATCTGTATATATATATTTTTTATCTTTATGCCAGCACTACTCTGTTTTAATTACTGTAGCTCTATGGTATGTTTTGAAACGGGAAATTGGAGTCCTTGTACTTCCATACAAATTTTAGGATCAGCTTTTCCATTTCTGCCAAAAAGACCAATGGAATTTTCATACCATATAACATTTTAATAGTGATTGCCTCTGTGCCTTGGGATTATGGGTGATTCCCCCCTCTCTTACATGTTTCATATCAGCTATCATGCACCGTATTGTTTCTTTTAAAATGGGAGTGGGGAGTTCCCTGGTAGTGTAGTGGCTAAGGCTTTGGCGCTGTCAATACTGCAGCCTGGGTTCGGTTTCCAGCCAGGGAACTACCCACATTAAAAAAAAAAAAATCAGGGGAAGCTAGCATTAAAGAGAAAATTTCGACTCTCTTTTCTGTTAACTGGCATAAAACAAATGTTGATGTCTCGTATCAAGAGTTATACGGCTGTTGCTTAAAAGAACAGAATGGCTTGTTTACATCGTTCCATAAAATAACAGGCAACTTTTTAATTTCTGCACCTTTTTTGGAAAGGTTGAATTACCAACCTTGTGTATGCGATCTTTGGCCTGATACGGAATGTATTGACTTTTTAAAAACATTCATAGCAGTATTATTCACAATAGCCAAAAAGCGGAGACATCCCAAGTGTCATCATCAGATGAACAGATAAACAAGATGTGGTATAGCCACCCAATGGAATGCTATTTGGCAATAAAAAGAAATGAAGTACTGATATGTGCTACAACACGGATGATCCTCGAAAAAAACTATGCCATGCACAAACGATCCCACGTCACCTAGTTCCATGGTTTCCATGGAACTGGGGATGAGACTAAGAAATGAGCCTACTAGGTTTCTTTTTGGGTGATGAAAATGTTCTAAAGTTACATTGTGATGATGGCTGCACTATACATATAGTAGAAATCACTGAATCAAACTCTAAAGCAGGTGAATTTTATGGTATTTAAATTGTACCCATTGAGGTTAGGATCCTGGCTCTGCTACTTATAGCTCTGCTGTAATAACAAATAGCCCCCAATCTAAGTGACTTGAAACAGCAAGCGTATTCTTTGCTTGTAGTCCATGTTGGGTCATTGCTAACAGTTCTGCTCCATGGCATATCATTCTGGGATGCAGGTGCAAGGAGCAGGCCTGATGTGGGACTGGTATTCTCCTGGCTAAGGGAAAGAACAAGAGGGGCATTGCACAAGCAATAGCTCTTAAAGCTTCTGCCTGACCTTTGTAGGTCACGTTCACTCACCCTCCATTGGCCAAAGCAAGATACATGGCCAAGATTTACAGTGGGTAGGGGAAGTGCACTTACCTTACAGGGAGGCATCACAGTCACCTGACAATGGACAAGGCTGTGGGTATGATCCCCTTACAGAGAAGGGATCAATGAAATAATCAACCATAGTGACCTTACTCAAGCTGCTTAACCTCTCTAGGCATCAGTTTCATCATCTACAAATGGAGGGATGATGGTTGTCTGGATCAATAAGTGACAACATGTGAAGTAGGCCTGGAACATGATGTGTGTTGTTTAATCATTAGCCACCGCCGCCGCTGCTACTGTTACTATTACTGTTCTGGCTCTCCTCAGTCTGGCATACACTTAGTCACCCTACAAGGCCCTGCTCAAATAGCATGCTCTTTGGTTTCCTGCCAGTCAGTGCTCTGCCCTCATGGTACTTGGGAGCTCAGTGGCAAAAGTTCAGAGGCTTTGGGTTGGGCAACATGCTTGCCTTTTTATTCACAGGTTCAGACAAGAGAAACTCCAGTCACATTGCAATATGTTTCTTCCCTGTTTTGAGCTAGTGAATGTTCCTTTTCCTTTTAACATCCTCAAGATAGCTGCCAAAGGCCTGACCTGTTTATCGTCTTCTCCCTTCCTTGCCCCCTTTTTAATCAGTGTTTGAGAAAGGAATTGGTAATTAAACTCTCAGTGCTGGCCAAGCCTGAGTGAAGGTTCGGCACTAAATTTGGGGTGCAGACTCTGAATGGCAGTGGTTTTGGGGCAGTAGTATTGTTGTCTTGTCCAGGGCAAAGGCATTTGGGGCTGTTCCAAAGTCCAGATACCCTGTTAGAAGGCACCTCTCAAACAGCAGCTTAACCAGAGCTGTCTGCAAGCCCTGATGAGTGGGGGGACATCACAGTCCTACTCTAAGATGATCTGGGATACGGCTTATTTCTTTTATTTTTAGCAGGTGTTGGATATATGAGAGCTGTCCAGAAAAAAATGCAGCCATAAGTGCCTCTATTTTTTATATTACATGGCTAGATACTTTCTAAACAACTGTTGTACATAGTTTTTTTTTTAAGTTCTTGGTCATATTGAATTCTTTTTCTTTTGCAGTGTAAGACCAGCACTGGTGGGCACCGATCTTCATGTTCACTCTGCAAGTGCCCAAGGGAAGGTGAGTGGCAGTGGAGGTAGTGGTAGTGGTGGTTTTTATTTTGCATGCTGAGCAAAACAAATTTCATGCTTTCCTGGCTTTAGAGCAGTCATCTCTAAATATAAGTTGATCCACAGTAACGTTCTTTAAAGTTCAATGTGATAGCTAACTTCCCGTGACCTATTAGTAAATGACTTTGAATCTCAGAATCCCACCAAGGGAAAGAGATGGGCTGTGGGCTCCTCAGACTGAGATGGCTAAATGGGCAGCTGAACAGAGGTCAGTACAGTTGTGATTTAGAATACATTTAACAAATTAAAAAAAAAGAAAGAAAGAAAGAAAGAAATAGACTACATGGCATTAGTCCATGTGAACCACCCCCCACCCCCACCCACTCCACACTTCTTTGAAGTTATTGGGAATCATTTGTTATCAATATTATTTTCTCATTTATACTCCATATAAACATTTAAGGATCTGCAACAGAAAATATTGGTTAAAGTAACAATAAAATTATAAATGAGAGAAAAATCAGGATTCAGCATATATGAGGACTGTCCAGAAAGTATCCAGCCATGTAATATGAAAAACAGAGGTATTTAGGGCTGGATATTTTTCCTAACAGCCTTCATATGTTATTTTTTCTTTCATATGTTATTTTTGTACAGGAATAAACTTAACAGCTTCTTAGTCACTTGACTTGAAAGTAAGTTTCTCTAGAGAATCTTTAGGTAGGCAACCTTAAAGACACTCTCTTTAAGAGAGTTTTATTTATAAATAACAATAGTCCTGTAGTAATGACTGTCATGTTTCTGATATTATCCCCTAAGAAAAGCTAGGGTATGACCATACAATACAGTTCAGTACAGGACCCAGGTCACCTTCTAAACAGCCTGACTGTTCCACGGTTAGAACGAGTATGCCTACAAAGAGTTTCTTAGTTGAGCTATTGGCCTGTGGTGTGGATTCTGGTCTCTAACGAAAGCTGTGAAGCAAGTGTTCTGAAAATTTTGGGGAAGGCTCTTTATGTTCCAGACACCAAACCACCATGTGGGAAAGTGAGTAAATAACTGAGGGCTTTAGCTTGTTGTAGTACTTCAGATTTGGCAAAATTGTGTTTTTTCCCTCAAGAAAGACTCCTTTCTCAGGCTGTTCTAAGAAATGAATAGATGGTTTGGAAAAACCCTTGGGCACCTTATTATCACTAAGATGCTGAGACAACTTTAACCTGGAAACATCTAACACAGGTGCTCACTAGTTGCCTGTCACCACTGTTAATTTCTGTGAGTCACGTGGCTTCCCATGAACCCTCCAAGAGGGAATTAATTGCAAAAATATGTCCCTAATTAACTGGACAGATTATCCTACTATGGAAAGATTTTCAATGAATCATTTATATTTTGAAGGACATTTGCCCATTATAGAATTCTTGGATGGTTTTCTTCTGTGAACTATTTCATGTGCTGTCTCACTAGCTTTGCTTAAAGCCTGTCGAGGATTTTTTTAGTAGATATTTCTGAGGCTATTAAAAGCATTTCAATATCAGTATTTGGCAAAAAAGGAGGAATCACAGCAGTAGTGTTTTTGGATAAAACTTGCTGTTTTCTGTTTCTGTTCCTCTAGTGACAGACGCCAAGCAAGAATTAATAAGCTACCCTCAGCCTCAGAAAACATCCCTACCAGCCCCATCAGAAAAACCACCCAACCCCCCAAGGTCCACTGATAAGGAACCTGAACCCAGGAAGCGGGAAGAAGGACAAGAGCCACGCTTGGGACATCAAAAGAGAGAGGCAGAAAGGTATCCGCCTCCTTCTCGAAGGGAAGGGTTCACCTTCCGAAGAGACCGAGAGAAGGAGCCGTGGTCTGGGGAGACGCGCCAGGATGGGGAAAGCAAAAGTAAGTGGTTTGTGAAAGGCATGTAGCAGACTGACCACCACGGTCAGAGCATGGATGACTCATGTTGTGACCAGGACCCAGCTGCTTCCCACACCCTAGTAAAGCTGCTCAGCCTAACTGCAAAGGCTTCTGCTCTCTGCTGGCCTTGCTTTCCCAGTTGAAGGAATCCTCATCCTTCAAATAGCAAGTTGCTATTCAAATGTAGCAAGGCATAATTTTAGATTTCCAGATACTAGTGAAGAAAAGTATGAAGTACTCAGTTGACTAACATTTTGTTATAGAACCAGTCTTGTTATAGCAAGTAGCATCTGCAGTAAAAAAAAAAAAAAAAAAAAAAAAAAAAAAAAAAAAAAAAAAAAAAAAAAAAAAAAAAAAAAAAAAAAAAAAAAAAAAAAAAAAAAAAAAAAAAAAAAAAAAAAAAAAAAAGGTCAGTCTCTGAGGACTTCAAAAATTAACCTTTCCAGAGTTCCCTGGTGGTGTAGTGGCTGGGCTTCGGCGCTGTCAACACTGCGGCCTGGGTTCGATTCCCAGCCAGGGAACTACCCACATTTAAAAAAAAATAAATAAATAAATAAATAAATAAAATAATAACCGTTCTCTCTTTCCTTGCTTCGCTGCCATTTGTGCTTGCTTTGTTCATTCAGCAATCATGCTCAAACGCATCTATCGTTCCACACCGCCTGAGGTGATCGTGGAAGTGCTGGAGCCCTATGTCCACCTTACTACTGCCAATATTCGGATCATCAAGAACAGAACTGGCCCCATGGGCCACACCTATGGCTTCATTGACCTAGACTCCCACGCAGTAAGTTTCTCCTGCCTTGCAGTGGCCTGGAGACAGCTGGCTATAGAAACCTCCAGAAGGACCTTTTTATCTTTAAAATTCTCATGTGCTACCACCTCTTGTATCATAACCCCTCTTGTTCTTTCCTTTAGGTTTAATATTCATTCAGATGAAGTGACTGCCCTTAAAACTTAGAACTCTGAGTAGTTTTCCAAATCCATCTTTGTTTTGTGGCAAGGTAAAATAAAGGGAGATCTTAGTCACTTGTAAGGAATCTGAGTACCAAACCTTTCAAGAGTTTAGTGAGCTTGCTAACTTCTCAAACTTGTTTTGCCCATTCACAGGCAGTTCTATATTTGATGGTAACAGGACACTTCTCTTTTTTCCTGAGTGTTGCTTTAATAGATTCTTGTGGCTTGAATTTTTTAGTTGTGGGACCCTTTACTGTGGAAGTAATATGAAGAATGAAAATCATTGGTATTTCTTAGATTTCGTGCTCAGAAATCACAAGGGACTTGGTTTACTGGATCTATGTAAGAACAGTTGCAACCTAAAAGAAGATTTAAATTTCTGAAATTTATATCAGAAACTGACCGAAAATAAAAAGCAAAATCATGAATCTGAGTTGCTTATGCCATCTTTTCTTCTGGAACAAACCTTAAATCTGTGTAAATCAGAAAAAGGCATGCTTTCTAATTAAAAAAAGAAAAGAAACAGACGTCTACTCTCACCACTATTCTGATCCACCCTTATTAAGAGTTGCCCATTTTTGTCAGTGTGCTTTTCTATTACATTTACATCCAGAACATAATGTTTAGTAAATGTTTCTTTTGAGAAGGAAAGTTCTTGTTCAGTTCTCTTTCAGTATACTCTTTGGGTTCACATGTGTCTTTGGTTCCCCAGGAAGCTCTTCGCGTAGTGAAGATCTTGCAGAACCTTGATCCACCGTTTAGCATTGATGGGAAGATGGTAGCTGTAAACCTGGCCACAGGAAAACGAAGGTAGGGCAAAGCGGGGGTCCTTTGTGCTGCCTCCACTCACGGTTTTGGGAGGAAATTCCAGTTCCTGGCAGGAGAGACAGAGATAGTAAGACATGATGCCTTCCCAGTGTGGGTTGCTTCAGTTGTGTGTATATATGTTTTCTTCTTCCGAAGCCTGCCTTGTTCTGCCTCTACAGTTTTTTTACCCTTAAATAGTAGTTCTAGGTACTTTAGTAATTTCCTTCTTGACTGCCTGATAACTTTGGGTCCCAAATGATGGTACAGTTGTCCATGTGCAGAAAAATCTTGTCCCTTGGCATCCTAAGGAAGCGCTGTCCTGACTTCCCACTCCGCTGACTTTGTTCATACCCCCATAGCACTGGATCTAAGTCCTCTTTATTCCTTCACTTATCTTAGCCCAGAAGTGGTACCTGGGAAATGGCTACATCAGAGAGGCAGGCTTGCAGGGTGGGGATGGCTTTGTAGAAGTTCCACTGCTCCTCTCCTTGGATGTCTCTGCACCGCACTGCCAGACCTACCTACTGTCGAGGTTGGCTCCTTTCCTTGCAAAAGAAAGAAAAGAGTTTCTTGGCCAGTCTGTAGGGTTAGGCACTTCTCAAGTGGCTGTTGGTAACAGGCTCATGCTGTGTTGTATTGTTCGTTGCAGAAATGATTCTGGGGACCATTCTGACCACATGCACTACTATCAGGTAGGTTTCAGCAGTGGAGAGTGCTCTGTTGAAATCCTCCAGTGATTAGAAGAGTGATCTTGAATTCTCTCCAGTAGGTGAGTTAACAATGGCTATCAGAAGCTCCTTAATTTTAACTTGCCTTTCTGTGATAGGGTAAAAAATATTTTCGAGATAGAAGGGGAGGTGGCAGAAATCCAGACTGGTCTTCAGATACAAATCGACAAGGACAACAGTGTGAGTGACCTTCGTGTTATTTCTGCTACTCTTTTTGGCTTGACTACTCACTGAAATCTTTGTGGTCACAGAGTTAAGAGATGCTGTTGACTAGGTGGGTGCTTATTTAGAGAGAGCGCCACCTGCAGGTTCTGTGCCTGTTTGGTTGGCCAGCCTCATTCTCCGGCTGGTCTTGGTGAGTCCCCACCCAGCAAGGGCTTTATTGGACAGGGGTTAACATTGGCTCTGGTTTTATCTCCTCTAGCATCATCTGACTGCTACATATATGATTCTGCTACTGGCTACTATTATGACCCCTTGGCAGAAACTTATTATGACCCCAACACCCAGGTGAGTTTTTGGCTTTGTTTACCTTGTCAGTGATTCTTTTGTGAAGAGAACCTGTACTTTGTAACTTTGAATATTTCATCCCCTGGATTCACTGGTTGCTCATACATGAAAAGTGGAAATCTATGAAACTGAATATTTCTCCCTTCCAGGCAGCTACTTTGACTGTCTGTACTTCATGTCTAGTCTGGTGTTTTAAAAAGTCCAGATCTTGGGAGTTCCCTGGTGGTGTAATGGCTTAAGGCTTCAGCGCTGGCGCTGTCAACGCTGCAGCCTGGGTTCGATTCCCAGCCAGAGAACTACCCACATATAAAAATAAAATAAAATAAAATAAAAAGTCCAGATCTTATATTGAGTTGTATTTACTCAGGTGGATTTTACAGGGATATCTTCTATATTAACTGTTTCCTATGTGGAAAATCAATGCCTTGTGGCATTATAGTTAAGAACAGTGCTGCTCTGGGAAAAAGGGACAGTGAATGTCTGGTTGTGTCCTGGCCCCTAAAGTAGGTTTTTAGATTGTTTGAAGGATTTCTTCTTAGACTTGGGAGTGAGAGAGCTGTTCTGTCCCTTAGAAAGAAACTGCACTTGCTCAGACCTGGAATTACTAGCGAAGTGGAACATTCTGTAGACTTAACTGTTTCCCACTGTATTGCAGCAAGAAGTCTATGTGCCTCAGGACCCAGGGTCACCCGAGGAAGAAGAGATGAAAGAAAAGAAACCCACCAGTCAAGGAAAGTCAAGTAGCAAGAAGGAAACATCTAAAAAAGATGGCAAGGAGAAGAAAGACCGGGGAGTGACAAGGGTGAGAGGATTCATGAGCTGCTGTCTTCCACCTCATAACTACAGGTTAAAATAAAGAAATCATCAAGACATTGAGGTTTGAGATGAAAACTTGCTTAAAAAAAAAAAAAAGCTGGCAGTCCCCTTACTTCTTACAGCCCAGGGTCACTCTCTTTTACAAATGCAAAAGCTGTGAGTGGTAGAAGGGAGTGACTCAGCTCAAACCCCAGCACCTCTGCCCCAGTTCCACGTTCCTTCCCTTTTCAGTACCTGACTCTCTATACACACTTCTGTGGTGTTATTGTAGCAGGGGATACCATTTTATATTCCTTGTTCACTTTATATTTGGTCAGAACTGTTTTTTCCATGTTTCAATAATATTTTTTAATTATTTAATGCCTGACTGGTAAAAATTCACAGTAAAAGTATACAGTATACCTTTGTTTTCTTCATAATTCCTGCACTGTTTGTCTTCTTTCTAATCTTATACTGCCATAATATACAACATCTAGCATTTATTTCTCCTTTTAAATTGTTTCCTTAGGATAAAATTTCAAGATCAAAGCTGATGAATATTTTTACATCTCCTGACATAAAATCAAATTATTTTCCAAAGAATTAATATTGATTTACCTTGACACCAGTTATACATTAGTGAACATGGGTGAATGCTTTTGGTTCAATTAGTAACGTGTATCTTTTTTTTTTTTAACACTTCTAATACTGCTACTTATTTAGAGAGAAAGAGGAGAGAGGCTGAGAACTAGACTTTAGAGTCACATTGGCTTAAAATTTGGATTGTGCTTTCACTATTTACTTTTTCTAACCATATTCCTAATCATTTCTAGAATGAGGATATTAATACCTATCTGGGAGGATTGTAGTAAGCTGAAGAACATAATGCATATAAATGTCTCATCTGGTTCCTGACATATTAATCACTCAATATATACTAAATGTTATATGTTTAAAGGTTTTTGGGGGACTTCCCTGGTGGTGTAGTGGCTAGGCTTCGGTGCTGTCAGCGCTGCGGCCTGGGTTCGATTCCCAGCCAGGGAACTACCCACATTTAAAAAAAAAAAAAAGTTTTGTTTTGTTTTTTTGTTGTTTTTTTGTTGTTGTTTTTTTTTAATTTGAAACCATAGCAACATTACAGCTATTTCAGTGTAAGGAACATCCAAACCTGTGGAGAATTTTTATAAAAGTTTATTTGAGCCAAACTGACAACATACCGGAGAGCAAGATCTCAGATGCTCCCAGAGGATAGTTTTGCAGCTTTTGTGCATTTGAAAATAAAGAGGTAATGTAAGGAAGATTACAAGGAGATGGAGAAAAGTGAGGAAGTGGATTACAGGACAGGTAACAAGATTATGTGCTCTCTTAAGAGTTATTATCCCCTTAGAGGGGTTGTTACTTCTGGCATCTCAAAGGCATGTGAGCCTTGATGCACAAGAAAAATGGACAGGGCTGGCTGAAAACCTTTTACTAAAGAAGTTAAGGTGCCTGGAGTGACTACCTACCATGACCCGCCCAGTTAGGAACTTAGAATCTGATCATCCCATGAGTGAGGTTATTTCCATAAAATGTCCACAGGTTTGGCAAATCAGGCTAATTTCAACAGGGTTAAGTCTTAACCTAACTTTTACCAGTGTCATGAGAATTACCACGGGTTTGATCAGTTTCAGGAAAACGCCAGTGAGGGAACAGCTTCCCCAGAGGACGTCTTTAAGAAGCCCCTGCCTCCCACTATGAAGAAGGAAGAGAGTCCTCCACCAGTAAGGCTGAGCTGCTGCCCTGGTCTGGGGCTGGGGCTGGTTCCACATGGAAAGGGAAGTTCAAAGGCTGATGCCTCCTTTTGGTGTTCATCCTTTAGTTGTCTCTGTCTCATACACAAGGACTCTTTGAGTATAAGCATGAGGTAAATCTTCCTGTCTGTTAATAGGGATGTAACTGGAGAATCAGTGACAGCTATCTGTCCTCTTGCCCTCTACCCTGCGCTGTTCCCACCAGACTAGGGAATGCCTGGCCCTTTTTAAGTTATAATCTTGGTCTTGTTCATTCTTCTCTTCTAAATGACCAAGGAAGCCTATTTTCCTGACCGTGACATTTCGTTTCCTATTTTTTGATTGTATAAGAATCTCCCAGATGTGGAGTGCCTGACCAGAGTGACCAATGCTAACTAACATTGATAACCATTTTTTTTGATGCCTTAAAGCATCAGTTCCCAAATGGCAGTACACATACCCCTGGGGTTACCTGCTGGGTTGTTCAGGGGTATACAAACAATAACCAGTAATGGTGGAAAAACAAATAAATAAAGTAAAAAAATGTAAAACATTAGTTATAAAACTATAAATGTTAAGTTTGAATCACCAATAATGGAGACACTTCAAAATCAGATCACATTAGCAAATTCTGATTGGTGAGGGTGTGGCTACGAACTCTTCCCCCAACCACTATTCTACCCACAGTTCAGAACAATGAACTTGCGACATTTCTAGAACTTCCCCAAACATATAAATACATCCCTAACCAGACTGTTTGATCAGATTTTTTACAGACTGAGTAAAAGTATGTTGTCTTTAATTGTGATTCTTTCCAAGTAGTTTTTAAATTTAATGTTTAAATATTTGATCATCATTATTAATATTTAACTGTTAGGAATGTTGTAAAATTAAATCTGTGGTTTGTACTTTTAGTGTAGCTTTTCTTTCCTAACTTATTACCTAATTTCCACTATTTTACATTAAAATAGGCGTTAAACAGAATGCCAGTGTTTAAAAACAGCTGTTTTAAAAAGAAGGGGTACAATTTATAGAAACAGGTTTAAAAGGGGTACACAGGCGGCAAAAGGGACCACTGCCTTAAAGTGACAGTCTCAATCTAATCACAAGTGATTCTGATTAAATAGCTATATATAACTATAGTAACCATGCTTTATTTTTTAATTTTGATTGATCATAAGCCAGTGACCATGCATCATTATTTAACTGATACTCATTGCCTGCACAACATTATTAATTCAGTTTATTGTAACCCATCTCTCCTAAACATGGCTTTGCCTTTCCCTTACTCAGGAGCCAGCACTGTCTACCTAAGTACTTATCCTTCACTTGCTTAGTCCACTTCCTAAATCCTCTTTTGCCCCAGAGGCTGCAGTAGCCTTAATATAATTTATGGTTCCTTTTCTCCATGGTTATAGTGACTTGGAGATGGTATTTCTCTTTGTAATGTGTAACTTTGTAACTCTTTTCCTGTGTTCTGTTAATAAGTCAGCTCTCCTTTCTCTTCTTTCTCTTCACCATTCTGTTGCTAGAGTCACTTCTAGGGGAACTTTTCTGGCTTATCTCAGTGAGCAAGGTGAAAAGTCATGCTTTCACCATGTTGCCTCCACCTGGGAAATGAACACTGTGGTCAGTGGGCCTATTTTGAGCACAGTTCATTATTGAAACTAAAAGAAAAAAAATGAGATGCCCATATTAGAATATCCAGAAAACAGGCCCCAAAATACAGATTGGGTTTGGTGTTAATCCCTGGCTTTCTCCTTGTAGCCTAAGGTGGTAAACCCACTGATCGGGCTCCTGGGTGAGTATGGAGGAGACAGTGATTATGAGGAGGAGGAGGAGGAGGAGCAGCCCCCTCCCCCACAGTCCCGTACTGCACAGCCCCAGCAGCGGGAGGAGCCGACCAAGAAGGAAAACGAAGATGACAAGCTCACTGACTGGAATAAACTGGCTTGTCTGCTCTGCAGAAGGCAGTTTCCCAATAAAGAAGTTCTGTTCAAACACCAGCAGCTCTCAGACCTGCACAAGGTACTAGGGAAAGGGGCCCCGGCCTTTCAGACTTATGACTCTTAACCATCAGTGAGCATTTCAGGGAATAAGAAGGCTTATGTGGTTCTTCCTCGGCCTGTATCACTCCCAGTTCTGTAATTAAGTCAGTCCAATTCAAGAATGAATTGCTCTTCCACCTGTTTGCTGTTAATGAGTTGCTGTGTATGAAAGCTGTGCCCACCTTCAGAAAATTTCAGTGTGTAGATCCAAGGAGAGCAGCATGGCTGGGGCACCAGACATGGAGCCAGTGCTGGAGTCAGGAGGAGAAGGGGTCGTGGAGCAGGAAACACCACATGCTAGATTTCTGGTCCTAGCTCTCTCATTAGCTTAACTGTTGGACCTCAGGTCAGCCCCTTGTCTGCTTTGGTACTTGGTGACTTCTTCTGGTTTTGTCTAGATTTTATAGTTTTTCCCAAAGGTGGGTCCCATTCTGCCATCTCTTCATATAGCGAGTTACTGCTGTAAGTCATAGCACAGCAGCTCTTCTTGGGGTGTTAAATTGACAGGCATTCATCCTCCCCTGCAGACTTCCTATTTATATGTACTGGCCAAGGAGCCAAATCTGGACAAATGAAGCCCCTAGGTAGCCTCATGTTGTAGAGTGATTTATTTCACTCCTTCTCTACCAGATGCTGCCAGAGTAGGTGAGGGGATTGGCTTTCAACTTTCTTTCAATATGAAACCCAGTCTTAAGTGGCTAAAAGCTGAGAATCGCTCCCAGCACCTTTGGAGGCTCTGCAAAATTTAAGCTCTTTCTGACGATCCCTGTTCAAATTACCCACCAAGTCTCTCCAATCTTTGGACTGACACATTTCACTTTCAGCTCTCTGATGAAAATGCTAATAAAGGGCTCAGGAGATAAAAAGTAGTTGTCAGGAAAGAGGAGCTAGAGGTCTGGCAGGTCCACCAACTGAGCTCACCGGGGGCCCATGGAGAGCACACATGGCCCTTTTCCTTTCCTTGCGGTGGTGCCAGGTTGAGAAACCCATCTGCACAAGAGCTACTCTGGCCACGTTGTTCCTTACACAGGCCTGGGACCTTGTGGAGTGGAGCTGTGCAGGAAGGAACAGGGCCCCTCAGAGCAGTCTGCCTTTCAGGACCTTGGGGTTCCTTTTCGTGTTTCTCTGGGGGCTTGAGAGAGTGAATAGTGTCTGAGGCTCTCCTTTCTCATAATTTTTATCTTAGGTAAAGAGACAAATCACATTTCTGTCTCTTACATTTTGTTTTTTTTGTTTTTTGTTTTTTGTTTTTTTTTAAGTGGTGAAACAAAGTGATAGTTTATTGAGGAAAAAGTACACTCCAAAGAGGTAGGAGCGGGCTCGAGCAAAGAAAGTGGCTCAGGAGCCTGTCTCTTACATTTTGGATAGAAGTAGAATAAGGTTTCCCTTTGGGCCACACAACTAATCTGTCTGACAAGCCAGCATTAGACTCTGGGTTCCCATTGCTGAGCCTAAAGTAAGACCGTTAGGGGTTGTTGCTTGCTGCGTACAGTGATCACACAGAAGAGTTGATCAGTGGAAGGAACTACTTGGGAACAGCCTGGAGACATTTCTGGGACCACTTTTTCAAGACCTGTATTCATAGAAATCCTCTTTTCAGCAAAACCTGGAAATCCACCGGAAGATAAAGCAGTCTGAGCAGGAGCTAGCTTATCTGGAGAGGAGAGAACGGGAGGTGAGCTTTGGTGACCTGTGACTGTCTTGGCCCCAACTCCTTGCTTTCTAGTGTAGAATTTGTAGGCTATGCTAAAGACAACAAGGAGGCCCTAAAAGATGGTGCATACATTTCTCCAAATTTAATCAAAATACATTAAAGTAGGTGCATTTTATTGTTTATAAATTAGACCTTAATAGCGTTGATGTATTTTTAAAAGGTGGTGCTAGGAGTCTCTGGATAGATCAAATAGATAGCACTCATCTTTCCTCCCCTGCTTTTAAAATCAGTGAAAGAAAGAAAAGGAAAAAAAAGATAAAATCAATGAAAGCGTGTTGGGTAGGGTTACTGAAACAGCGTCTTTTGCTGCTAAAGGCTATTAGAGGAAGTAGCTTTCTATGGGAGCCAAATGGACTTGCCACATAGACTACCCAGTTAGGTGAACCATTGGCCCAGGTCAGGTATTCCGTGATGATTAGGAGTCCACCTTTGGAGGCCTAGTGGAGATATCCCCCGCCCCCGCCCCCACCCCCAAGGAAAACACAGCTGAGCCAAACTTACCAGCTGCTGCTTCCCAAAGTGACCAGACAGAGAAGCCCTGCTTTCTCAGGAAGAGCATGTGAAGGAGTGAGAGAGTCCAGGAGTTAACAGTTGAACTCTCTGCACAGTAGGAGAAGTATCAGGAATAAAGTGAAGCTTCCCCACTCCTCTGCCCCTCAGGTGGAAATCTCAAATCTTTTCTTCTGCTTACCAACAGGGAAGGTTTAAAGAAAGGGGAAACGATCGCAGAGAGAAGTTCCAATCTTTTGACTCTCCAGAAAGGAAACGAATTAAATACTCCAGGGAAACTGACAGGTAAGCCCTAACTCTTGACCAGTCTCTGCCTCTGACCTAATGATGAAACCGTCTCCTTCTCCGACTGTGCTGCTCTTGTACTGTCTCAGGGAGGTGAGGTTATCAGGAGCAGGTTCTGTCCTAACTCGGTGAGTATGAGGTTCACCTCTGTCTCTGCCACAGGGAATATGTGTGTCTGCGTGGAAGCTTGGCTGGCTGCTTAGCTGCTCAGAGCTAGAGCTGAAGTGACCATGGTTGGGAACCCTTTCTCTCCTGTCACTCATGCTGTGCCTCCTTCTGGGCCCATTAAGCCCATCACACTCTCGGGCTTTTTATCTAGGGAACCTCCATTGACACACATAGGTACTGAATAAGTGATTGACTGTTTATAGAGATATATGATCTCTAGCCTTCTGTGCTTGTTTCTAGTAAGGTATCCCCAAGTCATGAGTCCAGAAATCTATAGAATTTCTTGATAATCCACTGTGTACAAATGCTGCTCTAAGTGCAGGCAGTACTCAGGTGGACAGATATGTATTATCCAGGACTATTTGCACACAGGAAGGCTTAGTGACTCTGTCTTTTAGGGCAGACACAGCAGTCCAGTGGAGGAGGGGAGGGCATTTCAGTGGTAGGAACTGCATACACCATGGATGAAGGTCATGATGTATTTGGGAAGTTCCAAGTAGCTTGATGGGGCTAAACACTAGGGGTAACAGGGTTGAGTGATAGGAGAGGAGGCTCTTTCAACGGACAAAAGCCAGTTTATGAAGTTCATGCTCCTTGAATGCCATGCTAATACTTTGTCTTAGGGCAGTAGGAGCTTATGTTTATGAGCAAGGTATTGATCTAGTCAGACTTGAGCAGATCTGTGTGTTGGTAAGCAAAAGATCTAGAAGCCAGAGCAGATAATGCTGTGGAGAAGAGGGAGATGACGGGTGGAGAAAGGCCCCTAAGGAGGCCAGATGGGGCTGGGGCTCTGGTGTTTCAACTTATTTGCTCACAGCCCACAATAAGAAGTTATTTCTAAATTACACCCAGTAATCGTGTGTGTGTGTAACTGAAAACGAAATCTTCATGAAAAATACTTCCTGTATACAATGAACTCTGATATTTTTCCTCTAGTCATTGGGATTGTTAAGAAGCTTTAAGATGAGACCACTTACTCAGTGTAACATCCTACTGGGTCATTCTCTGCCATTTGAAATACAGTGCATTCAGACAGAGGTGAGGGAATCAACCACGAGGAAGAAGGACACCTTAACCCTGGGTCACTTGGGTGCGGTGCAGAAGGAGACCCTCCTTAATCCTCCATCCCCTTCACACCACATTCTACTGGCTCCCCCTCAACTCAGTCTTCTTTGCGGTTCCTCTTCCTTTTCTGGGTAATGCCAGATATTCTCCAGGACTCTGCCCACAGTGCTCCGTTATTCTTGCTGCTCCACCCTCTTGGCCTGGATTGTCTGAGGCAATCTTTTGGCTTCCCTGGGCTACAATGGAAGAATAATTGTCTTGGGTTCCACATAAAATACACTAACACTTACTACAGCTGATGGGCTAAAAAAAAAGGTCTGTGCATAATTTTCATAATGTTTTAAGACAGTTTACAAATTTGTGTTGGGCTACATTCAAAGCCATCTGGGCCACATAGGACCCTGTGGCCCATGAGTTGGACAAGTTTAGTCTAAGGTGCCTAAAGCCTCAGCCACCACTAGCATGCTAACAGGTCCTATGGTTCCATCCTAAGTCAGTTCTGTTTTCTGAGCTTGAAATCACTATTTCTTCCATTTACTTCCTGGGCATGTCCTCTCAGGCTTCCCACACTAAACAATGACTCAATATTATATTCCACATGGTAGTCCAGTCCTGCTAAACTTGCTATATTCCTCTTTCAGAGCAGTAACATCACTGCATCATGGTCCACCTGGTGTGACCCAGTCTTCTTCCTTTATCTCCTGCATTGTTTGTTAGTGGCCACATCCCTAATTCAGCCTTGCCCCTGCTTTCTAGCTCACCTCTCGACTGGACTCCTTAATCTCATCTTTACTCTTTGCTCTTCGATTTTCTGTCCATTCTCTACCCTCCCACCCAAATGACCTTTGTAACAGAAATCTCCTAAAACTCATCTTTTTGTAGAGGTAGACCTTGCCTAGAGGGAGGCCTGGTTTTCAGTGTTTTGGTTTTATTTGGTTTGGTATTTTTGTTTTTTGTTTTGCCTGAAGGATAAGGTCCAGAGTCATGATTTAGCAGGATATTCAGGTATTTTCAGTCTGGCCCCAGCAGCCTTTTGCCAGTTCCTATCACTCCTCTCCATATTCTTCCACTTACTGCTTGTGTCTCCTTTTCCTCTCATGCTTTCTCTCTAGCTCACAAACTCCTCATTTGTCAAGACCCATTCAGATGTACCCCTCTGTCATTTTGGGTGATGCCCCTTCAGGGTTTGTGTTCCCTCTGCTGTAGTTCCATAGCAGGTGTCTACTGTTGCCACATCCATGGCCAAGCTCTTCATTGTGCTCTAAGCGTCTGTGGACATACTAGCCTTCTCATGTCCTTGACCAGGGTCAAGTCTTGGTCATCTCTGTATCCCCAGGACAGAACCTGTCATGTAGATGGCAGGCACTCAGAGATACTATTTCATATACATAAGAGGAGGCAAACCTGAATCAGGAGGACAGAGGGTTTTTATTAGGCTCACAAACAGATGCCTTTGAAAGTGATGGTGTCTAAGTATGTCTGCCTTTGCAGTGATCGTAAACCTGTTGGTAAAGAAGGTATCGACAATAGCAGCAAAGGAGGCTGTGTTCAGCAGGCCACTGGCTGGAGGAAGGGAGCAGGCCTCGGATATGGCCATCCTGGATTGGCTTCGGCAGAAGAGGTGAAATGGCTTTCATCTTGATGGGGTGCCATGAACCTAAAATATACTTAAATTCCTCTCACTCTGTGGCCCAGAGCTATGTCCCTGCCTTTTAACTGGGCTTTCTCTACTCCTAGCTAAGGACATGAGAGCTGAGGAGAGCCCATCGGTCTTGACTGCTAAGTGATAGCTAGGCATGCTGTCCCTTGCAGTTTGGTTGGTGGTGGGAAGGGGAGAGACAAATTGTAATGGGGCTCATCTTATTCTTAGATGGAAAAAGAGGTGAGGCATTATGGGAATTAGGTAGTTGGAGACTGAAGGATCATTTGGTGAAAAGATCCAGGGAACCAGCCATAAAAAGTACAAAGGCATCTCTGAGAGGGATTGTCATCAGAGGTCTCTGATGGCTAAAATTCGAGGAGCATCAAGTTAGTCCTGGTTCCCAGGAAGAGCTTTGCCCCTCAGTTCTCAGGAAGACCAGAGAAGAGAGAGAAGGTGGGAAGAGGAAACATTGCCCATTTTGTGTTGGCTTAGCTCCCCTTTAAAAATTACCAACTACAGGAGATTGGCTGCTCATATTTCTGGTTTTCAACCCTCCTTATTCACGTTTGGGTGTTTGTTAAACTTCTAAAAAATTCTCCTATATCCTGCTCCTGGTTGGCCCAGAAGTGCTTGTCATCAAGACCAGCCCTGAGGCTAATTTAATTCATAGAGCTCACTTCATTATTTACCTTTGTTTTATAGACTGAAGGCCAGATGAGGGGACCCAGTATGGGGGGTCCAGGAAGAACCAGCAAGAGACAGTCCAATGAGACTTACCGAGATGCTGTGCGAAGAGTCATGTTTGCTCGGTATAAAGAACTCGATTAAAGAATGGAGACAAGTCCCATAGGACACAACCTCCTTCTTGATTTGTTTGTCTGTCTCCTTTCGTTTTGTTACTGTTCTTGCTGCTAGAACTTTTTTAAATAAACTTTTTTTCAATGTGATCTTTTGGGTTGTTAAATGTTTCTCCCTGGATGGGTGGAGGGGAAAGAGTGCCTTGCTATGGACCCATGTGCGATGAGCCTGAGTGGAGAATGCTACATTCAGCCTGGAAGCCCTGCCTGCTGTCAGCCTGCCAGGTTGCACTGACCTCTGAACACCAACCTGTGTGAATATGTTCAGATTTTTTAAAAAAATTATTTTCATAATCAGCGAAAATAGCATCTCATTGTTTGCCCTATTTCTTCAATAACTGCCAAGACTGAACTACTTCCATATATTGGTTTTTCACTCTGATGACCTTTGAAAGTCCTCTTCTTGCTCCCCCATTGTTGGAGGTGTGACAGTTGTGAAAATTATACAACTAGGAATTACACTTTTCAGATGTCTCAGGATAAGAATATTTCTTAGGAAGAGAACTGCATGTTTTTTTTGGTGTTTTTTGTTTGTTTTGTTTTGTATGTGGGTAGTTCCCTGGCTGGGACTCGAACCCAGGCCGCAACGTTGACAGCGCTGAAGCCTTACACCACTACACCACCAGGGAACTCCCTGTTTTTTTGTTTTTTTGTAGAGGTGAAACAAAGAGATAGTTTATTGAAGAGAAAGTACACTCCAAAGAGGTAGGAGCAGGCTCGAGCAGGAAAATAGCTCAACAGCCAAGAACTGCATGTTTAGAAGAGCATTTTCATGGTGTTAAAGCGGGAGTTTGTAAACTTCTATGAAGAGCCAGAGAGTCAGTATTTTAGACTTTACAGTTCAGATGATCTCTGTTGCAACTGTTCAGCCCTGTTGTAGTGAGAAAGCAGCCTTGGGCAATATAAACAAGTGATTGGAGCTGTGTTCCAGTAAAACTTTATTTATAAAAATAGGTTGTAAACCAGATTTATTTTAGCCTATAGGTTATGATTTCCTAACTCCTGGTTTAAAGTCATAGAGAGAATAGAGTTCCCTGGTGGTGTAGTGGCTTAAGGCTTCGGAGCTGGTGCTGTCAGCGCTGCGGCCTGGGTTCGATTTCCAGCCAGGGAGCTACCCACATTAAAAAAATAAATAAATAAAGTCATAGAGAGTGGATGCATCAGGCAGGACCAAGGAGGACTCTAAGACACTTCTAGGAAGACATACAAATGGCCAACAGACATGAAAAAATGCTCAACTTCATTAGCTATTAGGGAAATGCAAATCAAAACCACAATGAGCTACCACCTCACACCTGTTAGAATGGCTAAGGAACAAGTGTTGGAGAGGATATAGAGAAAAAGGAACCCTCATACACTGCTGGTGGGAGTGCAAACTGGTAAAATCACTATGAGGACAGTATGGAGGTTTCTCAAAAAAAGCGAAGAATGGAGTTAACATATGACCCAGCAATTCCACCTGCAGTTATCTACCCAAAAAATTTGAAAACCTTAGTCCGCAAAGATACGAGTACCCCAATGTTCATCGCAGCACTATTCACAGTGGAATATTACTCAGCCATAAGAAAAGATGAAATCGGGCTATTTATAACAACATGGATGGACCTTGAGACCATCATACAAAGTGAAATGAACCAGACAGAAAAAACCAAGAACTATATGATTTACTCATATGGAACACAAAGCCAAAAGCAACAAAGAAACAAAAACTCACAGACGCAATCCATAGTTTAGTGCTTAGTGGTTATCTGAGGGTATGGGGGGTGCAGGTGGGAGAGAAGGGACCGGGTCTTAAATATATGGTGATAGAAAGAAAACTGACTCTGGGTGATGAACACATACCATAAGTGATGTAGAGTTGTATACCTGGACCCCATTTAATTTTTACTAACCAATGTCACCCCAGTAGATTTAACAAAAAAAGGGCTCTGTAAAAGGAAAGGGGCAGGGTTGGCATTTGGGAGGGGATGGGCAGTGAGAATGGAAGATGTAAGGGAAGGTGGGCATTCAAGAAAGAAAACATTGGAGTTCCCTGGTGGTGTAGTGGCTTAAGGCTTCGCTGCTGTCAGTGCTGCGGCCTGGTCTAACTGATGATACGCAGGTATCTCTGTGGTGCACCTCAGTACTTTGTATCTCACCTTCAGTGAGTAGGTTCAAGTTTGTCCTGAGCCAGTAAGACTAGGTTTTCCTTTTAACTCTGTCATCCTGTTGGGTTTAGAGTGAGCTATGGAACACATCAAATGCTTCATTATAGAAGACTCTTAATTGATCCAGTTTATTGGCTGCCCAGCAGAAGCACTATTAGGTGATTAAGTGATCATTTTATGAATTTTCTGAGAGTCTTCTCTACTTGTCACTGGGGCTATAAGCAAGATCAGTGTGGGTCTCTGTGCCTATAGGATTCAGTCCACTAGGGAATATGGACATTGAGCAATTATTGACAAGATGACAGCCTTGAGGGAGAAGTACAGCAAATACTGGGATGGTCTGATAGAGACTTGATACTGTCATTTGATGGCAGCAGGATCTTCCCTGAAGACCTTAGACTTCAGACTGGTTTGGGCCATTACCTAGTGTTGTTTCCTTAGTTTTATTTTGTCATTTTAATGGAGATTTTGTTGTTGGAAATAAGGTCTAAAGTAATACGTTTTGAAAGCAGTACTTAAGGAATTGATGAAAGCAGAAATAGGTGTGGAAAACGTGTCACCCTATGATAACCCCGGGAAGTTCCCCGAAGCCTTTGATCGGAATGCCAGCTGCATAGAATCTTGGGTAATTTTCTTCACTGTTACATCCCTAGCACACCTGGCACAGGACCTAGCACAGTAGGCACTCCATCAAAGCCCCCCCCCCTTTTTTTTTTGGTGATTCCCTGGCTGGGAATCAAACCCAGGCTTTGGTGTTCAGAGCTCTGAATCCTAGCCACTATACCACCAGGGAAACCCTCAAAGCCCATCTTGACAAAATAAATTATTTTAGTTTCTTGGTATAGGCAAGAGTTCTCACATAAATCCTTTTTTTACTTTATATTCTAGAGCAGTAATTTCCAGCATGGGATCAAAACATATGACCTAGTTTGTTCTTTTGCCAAGTGGTGGAAGATTAAGGATGGGGGCCGGGAGGAACTAAGATGATTATTTCATTAAGAGAATTTTTCTTACATCAAAAAAGTTGGAAAGGCAATCTCAGACTATCTTTTATTCTACATTGAACACATGTGGCTTTATTTAAAACAAAAGACAACTCACTCTGTTGTCTTTCCTTACTTAGCTGGGGACTTGAACTTTTCCAGACCCACATCAGCTGCCAGACAGGCCTTTGGGTGCACAGCTCTGAAACTCAACAGGGTAATGTCCATAAAGGTCAGCAACCTCTGAATGGAATCCATCTTTTTTACTGGGCACCTCCTTCTAGGTACCATTTTGTACCATTTGTGAACAGCCATAGAGCTTTTATGGCTGGTGAGGAGCCCAGCCCAGCAACACCTCAGGGCTTCTCAGAGATGCTTGTTGAACTGCTTTGAGTGGAAGGCACTTGACTGCCAATGGCCATTAAGTCCTGCAGGTTCTGGATTCTTGTCATCTGCATCATCCATTGCAGGGTTGCAATTACTCCATCTGTTTGGTTTTAAATATAATTAAATATTTGAGTGTCTTCTGTGGATCACATTTACTACTTTTTTTTTTTTTT
>PVJL010002565.1:0-191209 GCA_004026885.1 Lyroderma lyra | reverse complement strand
CAAAGAAAAAAAGAAATGAACAAACAAATAACCCATGGACACAATCGATAGTTTAATGTTTATTTGGGGACGAGTGGGTTAGGGAGGGGAGAAAGGGGAGGGGGTGGGAGAGGAGTGGGGGAAGCTAAATATAAGGTGATGGAAAGAGAAGTCACATTAGGTGGTGAACTTATTATACATCAAGTTGACAATGCACTGTGGAATTGTATGCCTGAAACCTATGTTATCCTTGATAACAAATGTCACCCCAATAAGTCTAACAATAAAAATGAATTTAAAAAAAAAAGATGGAAATAGAGTCACAGGGAGGTTGCCATTTGCCCATCTTCACCCAGCCAACAAGTGCCAGTCCTAGAACTAGTTTTCGGATTCCATCCCACCCCATCCCCCACGCTGGGATGTCCAGAGAAAACCACATATCCATCGGGTGCCTATATAAAACCCAGGGACTACTCTGACGGGTACTTATATAACAAACATAAACCAAGGGCTTCCTGGATATCATATTGAGGAAAAAGGAGATATGTTACGGAACAACTTCCAAAAAAAATTGTATAGAAAGTCTAAGGAACGATAGGGACTTAAAATCTACGCCTAATCCAGTTTCCCAATACTGCCAGCATGAATCTTATGATAAAGTTGCCACGATCTTAGTATGTTTTTCTCAGTTCTTCAAAGTACAGTGCTCTGAACAGGAAAAAAAAAAAACTTGCAATCTCAGAAGAGACGATAGCATTAAATATAGGCTCATAGATCGTATGAGTTTGCAGTGAATTTGAACAAAATCAATTTAAATAATATTTACAGTGTTAGTTTGAGTGGATAGAATTTTAATGTTTTGCTTGGTGCTATCATTTTAAGTTAGAAGGGGAAAAACAGGAAAGCAAAAGACTACAGAGAGACATAGGATAATAAACCCCAAATGTAATAATAAAATTCAAGTCTAACATATTTCACTTTTAAATAAGCTAAGTGACAAATTTGATATAATGGCTGAAAATTATTATAAATTGAATCTATTGGGAATAAATCATGTGACTTTCAACACATGCCTCTCTTCTTCCAAGATCCACTCTGGACAAAGCACTGGGGACAGGGGCTGGGGTAGGGTGAGGGGTAATGAAGAGCCTCACACATGATATACATTTTGCATACATGTAAATTAGACATTGAATTCCATAGCCAGAATGGTCCTTACCGATCAGGAACTCAGTTCCCACCTTTCAGAAGAGAAAATTGTGGCCTAAAGTGAAGAAATGCCCTACTCATCGTGGTATGTGGCAGAGATGGGACTAGAATCTGGACTTCCATATTCCCAGTGACAACTCTGTCACACGAGACCACACATTGTATTTTCTTTTTACATGTACTCCATTCTCAAAATCTTACAGAATAAGTATATATTAGTTTCATGAACAGAAAAAAAAAAATTAATGAAGGAAAGATATGCTTACAGGAAGCACAGAGAAGGCGGGCACCACAGGTTGCAAAGTGTTCAGGACGGAGAAGAGATTGAGAGGGAACTGGTATGAAAGATGGTGACAGAGATGGCATTTGAGGTGAGGGCGTGGTGCAGACATATCAGAGCAAGACAATAGGACCAGAGCACGTAGGATGTTCTGCGGACTGCTGCACTAGAGTACCGACTGGGGAGGCTTTGAAGAAGGACATTCCCCCTTGTGTCATACTTTGGTAAATTCTGGGTGTTTGATATTCTGGAAGAAAGGGAGGGAGAGGGAAATAGAATGAAAAAAGGGAGAGAGGGGAGGAGGGAGCAAATGGAAAAAATGTAAGGGGAAGGGAGTTGAAACTAAACTGTGGAAATTTTGCACTGTTGATTCTTGGAATTTAGACTTCATTTATGAAATTACATGAAGTTACTGAAGGTTTTTGATCAGGGAATCCACTTGTTTTGGATTATATTGTAGAAAAAGCATTATGGCTGCAATAAAAAAAAAAAAAAGATAAATTGGAAGATGGAAATATGGCGGTTTGAGATTTCCAGAACTTCTCATAGTGTTGTTTCATAACTCTTTACTGTTGATATTCTAGTTAAAGTTTCTAATGCTGAATTAGCAAACTATTTTGAACATAGTTGCTCAAATTTTTCTGAATTGCTTTTTTCTTAATGTTTTATAAGCCTTGAATTTTAAAAAGTGTATTGGAATTAGCTTAATTGATTATATTAAATCTGAACAAAAATTGTGGGCTTAAAAGCTGCAGTTTATTTTAACAAAAAAACATAGTTAAATAAAAATATCAAATTTTAAATGACTAAAAGCCCCATCTTTAATATAAAACCACACTGTAATATTTTCAAAGCCCTGAGTATGCTATTATCAAAATACAGCATTTACATAATTTTTAAAAAGCACACAAAGTCTTCCAGCACAGAATTTTAAAAAACAATCTTCTCCAGTCAAACTAACGAACACGAGGATCTAAGAGCGGACAAGTTCTCACTCCAGCCAGTGACCTGTGTTCTGCTCTCAATCTTTTAGGACACCGCTGTTCTCATGGAATGAGGTCTCTAGAGACAAAAATCCCCGTAAAGCCAGCCCTCCAATCAACCAGTGGAGTGTGGAATTACATAATTCCTAGCCTCTGCATCAGTTCACGAGAGGGAGGATGGATGTGCAACGTATAGAGATGAAACCCCCAGCTTTTGGTGGTCAGACTATAGAGCTCTAAAGTTGAGGAGAAGAATAAGGGATGGCCTGAACCGGGACTGGTAAATAAGGTAGGGTGAAATCTCATGAAATAATTAAGTAACAGAAAAGGAAGGAGCAGACAAAAGCCAACCAGTGAGAGACAGATCTATAGAAATTACCCAATCAACCATGTGGCCTTTAGAATGAAGGGATCATTCATGTGTTGCAAAAGATTAAGTGAATCTGCAAGAGCCATAAAACCTCACTTAGCTGGAAAGAGAATTGAAAGCTGCACAAGAATTCAGCTAGCATGCCAACAAGTATCTGGTGACATGACCAGGAGTTCAAAGATGCTCTTGAGTGAGAGTCCAGTGCGTTTGGGGAAAATGGCTTCGGAGCTCTTAGGAACAAGTCACATAATAGCCACCCTATAAATACAAAAAGGCCAAATGGGTGGTGAAGGACTTACTGGGGGAGAAATACACCTGAACTGACACAAATCATGAGAACGTAAATCGTCCAGTACAATTAATGATGATTTCATACCACCTATTGAACTCTTCAGTAAGTCAACCCTTCAAAGCCATCAAAAAGTTTTGCAACGTGGTGTTCTTCATCCTGGGAAAACAATCTGCTCCAGGGTACGCCTCATTTTTTTTATTAATTGAGTTCCTTTTTCTCCTACTCACATTAGAATTTTATTGATAAAGTCAGCTCCATTCATTATGACTCCACAGAACCAAGGGCATGGACCTGGTCTTGTCTTAACCACTGAGAGATACAACAGGAGTAAAACACACGTGTACACTACACACGTGCATACGCACACACGAAGAAGTCGTGTAAAAAATCCATTTGTGAAACTAAGGGAATTTGAGCCTTCTTGTTTTGAGGATTCTGGAAGTATCTCTTGAGAAAAATCACATTAAAAATGCATCTGCCAAGGTGAATGACTAATTATTTTTGGAACACAGTGAATATAAACAATGAGGCTGGAGCTCAGACTTAGGAAAGAAGAAGATAGGTACTTTCCGAATGTCGGGAGCAGGCAAGCAGTAACTCGGCATACAAACAAAAACAGCCAGAAACCATAATGACTACAATTAAAAGAAGCCACCCATGATGACATGTCTGGGGAGAAGTCAGATGATGGCAACACAATACTCAGTCAAGACGATGCTAAATGGTCAATGAAGATGTATTTGAGAAGGATTTAAAGTTAGAGGGTTAAGAAAACCCAGGAATCTCCATAGAAGTTTTGCTGTGGTCCATTGCTATGGAGATTACATTCACCCCATGTTTCTCTCAGAGCTGTCCTCTCAGTAGGAAACACGGGGTGCAAACTCATCAGCACAGTGACCATTTTCCTGGAGCAGATGGGGCACAGTAAAGGGTGCAGAAGATGAGGATTCAAGGATTCCAGTCTCAGATTTCTCCCCAACCCTCTCAGGTTGGTGTCCTTCCTCAGTTCAGACATTAACAAGAGGGGCAGACATGTAACATTCAGGAAGTGCACAGAGGTTAACTAGCCTGCTGCCATCTGTCTTCCATTAGGAACAGTTGTTGGCCTTGGAGCAACACCGAAAGTATTTCCCTGGGCTGGGCAGTGAATATACTCATCTAAATGGCTGATGGCTGCTCTCCTGTTTGGGTCAACATCCTCCTCTCACACGGCCTTTTTATGCTGACATCAAAGGAAGGATTCTACCCTCCCAGAGGTAGACCAATGGACAAAAGGGCCACCCAGTCTTGCACACTGCCAGGCATTCAGTGCTAGGCTGATGACTCATGTCACAACTCAGACAGAGGCAAGTTGGGGCCTCAGCAACAAAGCCTATAACCAACCAGGTGATCGCTATTCTCTCCATCTGAAATTTCCTTCTTGCACACTTATGGCCCACTATTACCCAGCCTTCAGGGCTAAGCTCAAGTGCCACCTCCTACAGGAAGCCTTCCTGGCTCTATGCAGCCAGGATATAGTTCTCTCTCCCCTCAGTTTCTCTGATCTATGCTTCTCCTGAAACCTATGCAGTGTCTTCATTAAACTCAGTCATGCTTAAGAGCTCAGATCTGGAGCCAAATTGCTTGGGTTTGCAATCTTCCCTATGTGTTGCAGTTTCATTACTTGTAAAATAGGATAATACTAGAACCTACTTAGCTGGGCTGTTGTGAGGACAACAGGTAGGCAAGTGCCTAAAGTGCCCTGCACAGAGTAAGAGTTGCATAGGTGCTTACCATTACAATTACTACACTAGTGGTATAAACCTGTAGTGCTCAACCACCTCTACTACACAGTATCTCCTTGAGGTCAAGATCTGTGCTTGATTTGTTTTGTCCCACACAAAGTATAGTGCAGTGCTTAGGACACAATAACATGAATAAATAATGACTATAACATTCATTAGGGTTTTTTAAAAGATGTTTGTGTTTTAGGAGCAGACGTTTTACGCAGCCGGGAAGGGAGGTAGCAGGAGCTAAGAGAATTGGTCATTCCCTAGGCCAGTTTCTGCCAAAGCAGCCAGGGAATCAAGGAACTGAGTTCAATGGACGGGTCAGATTCAGCCAAATGTCACCATGGGGCCAGGGGTGGGTCTTGATCCGTAGAAAGAGAGTGGCAGTGGGAAACCCCCACAGAAACAGAGATAACTAACGTAAGACAGAACTAAGCTATTTCGGAGCTATCTAGTTAAGGCCAACACATTAGTATAAGAATGGTTTGTAGAGCCCAGGAACCAATAAAATCCAGAGCAATGTGACAGAGCAGACTGAAGTTTTGTGGTCAGAACGAGGTGGATTAAAATCCTGCCTCCACGTGGGGCCAGTTACGTGACGGTGGGCCAGTGCCTAAGCTTCTCCGTAATATGGGGAAAATGATAATACACATTCAGGTTTCGTGGAAGGACTAGCAATGAGTTGGACCCATAGCAGATGCTCAACAATTGGCACTGATTCTTGTTATTGTTGTTATACTTGGCAGGCTAGGGAGTGACCTGTGAGCATAAGATTCAATTCCAAGTCCAAGGGGTGGTGGGCTTGGCACAGCCTGGGACGATGCTGGACCAGACAAGCATGGACTCAGTCCGTCCTGCTGGTGAGCACAGAAGAGACAGAGGCAAGCATTTCCCTCAGCCCCTCCATCTTAACATTTTTGCATACCAATTGACCATATACATATTCTTTGATCCATTCCCCAAGAATAGCGCCACCATCATTACTGGAATCACCCAACCAGAAAGCCTAATCCTGTGGGGCTTCCTTTGAAGGTAAGTTAAGCTGGGGGCTTAGGCAAGGACAGGACAGAAAAAGAGAAGCCAGCTAAAGAGTAGAGATATTTGGGGCAATGAGAGAACACTTGAGTTGAAGTGATATAATTCCACAAGAGCTTGCTGAAAAATGAGAAAAATCACTCAATATGCTTTGCCAAACAGCTCCTTTGATTGATTCTTTTTTTAAAAGCCTGAACCAACCAAGTTGACCAGTTATCAGAATTGTGTAGCCAAAGCCACAGACTGTGTTGCTCTCAGGAATAATGGATTACTTGAAGCAAGTACTTCTAACAGGCCGAAGAATGACACTAAAAATTCTAAAGGGAAAGGTGGTGGAAATAAAAATAAGCAAATTTTCCAAAGCCTTTTCTACCTATATATACTGGAGGAACAGCAGAAGTCCTTTAAGATTTATGTAAAGATTATATTCATAGTCACAAACAAGGAGGGACCCCAAAGAGCATGGAAGAATTTACAAGTATTTTTCCAGCAATCAGATTGCACAGAGTTGGGGCTATTTGGAGGTTCTCAGAGCCAGTGATTTAAAGATATTGTTCTTTTATTTCAGGTATTAGCAGTTGGTGGAGTTCTGGGCTTTTTTTTTTCCCCCTCCACCTTTTCTTTTAAAAAGACATGGGACCATGATAAAAATTAGCTGAAGGGAAAAAAAAAAAAAAAAAAAAAAAAAAAAAAAAAAAAAAAAAAAAAAAAAAAAAAAAAAAAAAAAAAAAAAAAAAAAAAAAAAAAAGACAAGAAAAGATAAAAAGAAAGAAAAGAAAAGCACATTGCTGCTTGGTTTTGTTTTGTTTTGTTTTGTTTTCTTCCTTCTTCAAAGTTGCTTGTAAGCCTTTGCCTATACACTAAAATACATCCTCGTTTTGAACTGGTTGCCAAGAACTGAAACTGAAAAGGAATGCCAGGGAGGGATGATTAGCCTTCAGGGGCAGGATGGTCCACAGAAAGCCATCGATGCAATTACAACCAACTCCTCATTGATCTGCCAGGCCCTCAGGCCTCTGCATGCCCTAACTTCATATGACTGCACATCCCAGGGGCAATTTAAAAATACATAAATTTTATTTTATCAAAGCAATTCATGTTCACGTTTTAAAAAATAAATACTACTAAAAGGTCTATAATGAAAAACGGCATTCCCTTGGCCCACCCCACAGTCTGGCCCCAGGCAACAACTTGAAACCTCGAGTTATATCTTCTGTATCTACCTGCACATCTCTAATAATACACTCACAGTGCTGTTCTCTTGATTCACCTTTTGAAGCTATTCATTCATGTTTTGGCATTTTAGTTCATAACTTAGCTCTCAAATCAGCTCACCTCTTCTTCCAATCTCCCCATGTGGATATTGTTTCAGTTTTCTATTTTGGGATAACAAGTCACTCCCAAATTAGCAGCAGAAAGAAATAATGCTTAACGACCTCTCATGTTCTGTGTCTGCTGGGTGGTTTTCTCGCTAGTCTTACCTGGCTGGGAGCCGGAGACAGGTGGGGCTTTCAATAGGAGCTCCTCCGTTCTTCTCCAGGTCTCCCTTGGGCTTCCTTGGGGCATAGCGGTCTCAAGGCAGCAGTCTAAAAGGAAGCATTTCGAAAGCCTGAAAATGGAAGCTACAAGAGCTCTTAAAGAGGGGAGGCGGGTTAGGGAGAAGGGACAGGGACACAAATATATGGTGATGGAAAGAGAACTGACTCTGGGTGATGAATACATAATACAACACACAGACGATGCATTGTAGAATTGTACCCCTGGGACCTATGTAATATTTACTAACCAATGTCACCCCAACAAATAAAAAAAAAAATCCAGCCTCTAAAGGCTCCACCATCAGTTCTACCACACAGTATGAGTCAGCGCAAGTGATGGGGCAAGCCTACACTCCAGGTGAGGGGAAATCAATGCCACCTCCCAATGAGAAGAGCTGTAGTCACCTTGTAAAAGGCACGCAGGACCAGAGATAGTTGGAAATAATATGCCATAACTATATCTAAATCCACTTAATCAATATCAGTATTTAAGTTATTGTTTAAATATTACACACAGCAGAGCCAAGCTCAACAGTGAGGACTCAGTTTTTCACAATGTACTTAACTCTTCCCAGAGTTAATTACCTTGTTGTTGTTGTTTCCCCTTGTTTGTTTCTGGCATAAGTAGCCTCCAAATGTACCTATCATTAGTTTCTTCATCAGATCAATCAAATGTTCATTTTTCAAATGTATTGGACTGCCAGGAAAACCTCTTTCTCAGAGGTCTCTATCCTCCATCCTCCCACTGCAAACTGAAATGGTTTCTCTCTAGATCTGTTACACAGCTGTCATCTGGTGACTTCTCTTCATCACTTTGCCATGTTGGGGTTCACTTTCCTGAATGCTTCTTTCTTTAAAAACAAACAAACAAACAAACAAACTTCATTTTGCACATCTCCAGTAATTTGCTGGAATAAATATGTTGAGGCCTTCTATTCAAAGCATCTTTAATCTCTAAGATTAAAAAAAAAAATCTCTGGGACATCAGGCACACAACGTTGAAATTATGACTTGACAGTGTTCATGATGCTGCAGAAGAGTGGGGACAGTTTCGTGAGGTCAAGGTAAGGGCAGACTTTTAAAGGATATGTACAAAAGGGGGAAACAATGAAGTTGACCAACTGGTCAGAAAATAATAATTGGATTTCCATAATTCTTGCAGTGTGTGTGTGAAGCACAACCAAAAGGACTGCCTTCGGTTTGTAAGATGCATGAAGGGAATATTGGAACTAATGTCATAATTTTTATATGAAAATATATAATAATATAATTTTTAAAGAAAACTGAACCTCACAACACATATTTTGTTTCTATATCTAAAAAGAATCTTGTCAGTTGGAGAAAGAGCAGACAAAAGTGTGGATTTGAGGAGACATTCTCCCTACGCACTGAAAGCCTGTTCTCTCCTTCTGGATAGAGGGGACAATTGTAATTACTGCCCCTTGAAGTTGGGCTTGGCCACATAATTTGCTTTGGCCCTGAAAGTGTCACTACAAGTGATATGTATCATTTGGAGTTTGAAATAGTTAATTTTTTTGTGTATGACTTTTCCACATGATCTTCCAGTTGTTGAGAGCATGTGAACACATTTTGATACTTAAGTGCAACATTAAGATGATTCATGTTCTTTGTTACAGCAGCACAACCTAACCTGAGCCAACTAAAATGAGAAAACAAGCCAAATACTGGTGCAGTGATCATAAGCAAACATTAGGGTGTGTTTAATGTGTTTCCTAGCCTAGAAAAGTTACATCCCATGCAATGCATTAATATATATTCATTAAAAGCAGAGTCTTTGGAGTCAGAGAACTAGCTTTGAATCTTGACTTCACTACTTACCATTTGGGTGATCTTGGGCAAATATTTAGCTCTTTTAGTCTTGGCTTTCTGATTTAACATTTCAGATATTAATGCCTACTTCATAGATTTGGGGGTAATAAGGTCAGATCATGTAGATCTGGTATCCCTGGTATTTTTACACTGTTACTTTTCAATAAATGGTGGTTATCGTTATTATTAAAAGAACTTCCCAATTCTGTCAGAAATCTTGGAAAACTCTGCCAGAAATCTTGGAAAAACAAGTATGTTTAAAAATATGTAATGTATTCAATGTCTATCCCAAGTAGTTTTCAGGAACAAATGATAAAATTGAATATTTGTAAATGATAGGAGAGGGAAAAAGAAAGATGAGAGAAATAATATTTCCATGAAACACAGATTCACTTGCGGCTTTTCTTTTTGTAAACTATGGCGATAAGAATGGTACATTTGGGGAAAACTATAGATACACTGTACCTGACCACACCAAAACATTTCACAATGTTTCCTTTTAATAATTACAGATAAAAGTATAAAAATGCAGATATCTTAACAATATAGGACAGTGGATTTGTGATTGAAGGATCAATAGTACATGTCAATGGAGGCCTGGGATGGGGCTCTGTCTTGGCCCTATATTGTTCGTTCATTCATTCATTCATTCACTCAAATTTCACTTATTGAACACCTACTATGTACCATGTCTTCTACTAGACATTGGAGATACAGTAAGAAATAAACTGTTGTTAATTTTTTCAAATTGAGGACTTAGATGAAGGCATAGAACGTTGAACCAAATCCTCTTTGACACAAAACCGGCCCAGAGAACAAATGCACTGAAAAGTATGATCTAGATTCAAAATGATGTCAACAGATTATAGCAGATCAACTTGGGCATTTAGTCATGCTGCTACTGAGAATTTCTTTAATCTCTCTGAGTCTTAGCTGCCTTGTGGATAAAATGGAAACAATGATATATGCTGATTGATTTGTTTTGAGCTTTAAAGATAATATATGTAAAGAATATAGCACAGTGATTGGAATATATTAGATGCTTAAAACGTAATAGCTTTTATTTTATATTTTAAATTTTTTTTCAATTAAGTTGACATTCAATATTATTTTATATTAGATTTAGGTGTACAGCATAGTGGTTAGACAGTTACGTAATTTGTGCAGTGATCCTCCTGATTAGCCTAGTACCCAGCTGACAATATACATAGTTGTTGCAACATTATTGACTATATTCTCTATGCTGTAGGTAATAGCTTTTATTAATGTGGGAAATGTCTTTCCACAAAGAGTCATTTTTTTTCACGCATGCAAGGATTCTCTGACTGTATTAGAAGGCCAGGAAGTAAAGTGAAAGGCAAAATTCCTCTACGTCCACATAGGAACTTCTGTTCCCATCATTTCAGGCTCATTACAATTATTGATTTTAAATCAACATTTTAAAAAATTTGATGATATTCCTTTCATCAGGAAATTTTCTTACCCTATTGAGAAGATCTTCTTCTGTAACTGAACACAGGTGAGATGAAGAAGAGAAGTAGGAACAGTGTGAGCAGCCTGGTTTCCTTGGCAACTTGAAGGATGAATAAGCTGAATGAAGTGAAATAAAGTGAGATTAAGCATCTGCTCTGTCCTCACTTCTTCAGTGAGGAAACAAGTTCAGAGGTGTTAAGTGACTTTTCAAATCACACAGCTAGTAAATACTAGAAACGAGACTCAACTCCGGGGTTCTGCGATCTTGGTTCCCCAGCTCTCTCTCCTCCACCACACTGCCCCCAGCATGCTTTTCTGCCTATGATGAGCTGCAGAGTCCTTAGCATTACCTCAAAATCTTCTACTCACCCGGGTACGTCATACTTGGCTCACTCCCACTCACCCTCCCTGGAGAACAGCCCATTCTACGGGGCCTTTGCTTTGTTATGTCAATATAACAGCACTGCAAAGTTCAGGCAATAAATTTTTTAGCTATTCAGATCTCACCATCTTAACAACACTTACTGTGTTTACATGTATTCATATTTTTAAGTAATTATAATCGTATTCTACATATAGTTTTGTTTACTTATTCATTAAATGCATTATTTATTGAGTGTCTGCTATGTTTCAGGCACCATTCTCAGATTGAGAAGTATAGCAGAAAACAACAAACTTATTGATCTCACTGAGATTATACAAGGGCTGTCCAGAAAAAAATCCAGCCATAAACACCCATGTTCTTGATACTATAATACATGGCTGGATACTTTCATGGAGGAGATAAACAATATAAATAAGTAAAATATTTTGTATGTTCGAAGATCAATGCTAAAGAGAAAACAAAACAAAACAGGCAAAGGCAGTTGGAAATTTGGGTGGAGATAAGAGGTGCGGTTTAAATTTTAGACAGATGTCAGGAAACACTTTGCTGAAAAGTTAACAACTAAGTCAAGACCTGAAGGAGGTGGAAATGTGAGTTCTATGACTGTGGTGTGGTGGGCAAAATTGTAAAGTAATTCCCGTCTGCCTATTGGTTTGATTTCCATGATTATGTGAAGTTACATGAAAAAGGGGATCTCACTAACTTCAAGATAGGGTGAGTAGCAGGTGGGACTCATTTAATTACATGACCCCATAAAAGACAGAGTCTTCTCCAGCGGGCAGCAAAAGAGAAAGCTGAATTTATCGTGTGAGAGAAACCCAACACAAGGACATTCCTCCATTTTGCTGAGATGGAGGGAGCCACACGGAAGGGCCTGGGAGAAGCCTCTAGGAATTGGCAGTGAACCCCAAACTACAGCCAGCAAGAAGATGGGTCCCCCGATCCTACAGCAGCAAAAAGTGAATTCTGCCAACAACTGGAAGGAGCCTGGAGGCCATTTCTTCCCAGAGCCCCCAGATGAGAAAGCTCAGCAGGCCTTTGCCTTGATTTCAATGTTTATGGGGCCAAATGTAGAGAAGAGAGGACATATAGGTAAGGGCACTGGTTCGTGCTTGTATTCCTAATGATAATGATATTTTCCTTAGCTACAAAGTATTCTCATGTGCGCCACAATTTACTTAGACCTTGCCCTCTCTAATGCTGTTGCTTCAAGTCTTTTTGTTATTAGATGTGGCATCAAGAAACACCTTCACATATACAGCGTTTTTCCTTAGTTTGCTAATTTGACTTCCAAGAGCTTGTTATTTTATAATAAGGGATGGCCCTAAATTTTCCTGGACCCTTGCAAGCATTGAGTTTTATCATTCTTTTTTTCCTACTATAATCAGCAAAGAGGAACACCAATTAAAAATATTTTTCTATGACTCCAAGATTGAAGATTTCTACCAATTTGTTTCCTCATAGCCTTTCTGTTGATTGATTTTTGAAAGAGGTAATGCTGCTTATTGAGCTACTGACAGGAGAGGCCATCAATTGAAGGAGTTTGCAGACTTGATTTGGATCCTAACTTGCTCTTTAATCCCCTCATGTCTCAGGTTCTTCACCTAAGAAATGAATACAGAATCTGGCATTGTATCGGAACAATATTTATAAAGCATTTAGAGAAGTGCCTCCTGGAATTTCTTCCTATTAACCCACATCTATATATTTTCTTTCAAAACAAAAAAAGTGTTATATAGTACAAAGAACTCAATTGAACTAAGAAGTTCTCAACCATCTTATTAGCATGCCATGAAACCTTGAGAAGTCACTCTATCTCTATGTGACTTAGTTTCTGCATCTATATAATGAAAAACTTGAAATAATTTTTTTTAGCTAATTCCTGAATACTATGAGTGTCTATGATCTCTTATATAAGTATTACCCACCAAGTCAGATATGAGACCTGGTAAATCCTATCCTTTCTGCATAGATACAGTGGGTCTACATTTTACTCCAGAATTAAGTATTTCAGACCAACCTCTTCAGATACCCCTTTTTATAGTTCCATATGTCATCGTGTTTTCTATCATCTCTTTAAATAGTTATGCCTTAGCTGCTACTTTTAAGGTGGAAAATTAAACCCAGGTGTTTTCTTCTTCTCTACCAAAAATATCAATGATCAAAGAATTATAGACATTAAAAATATATACTTATACCACTGAAAAGCATACCCCAATAGATAGCCCTCTGAGAAATTTAACCAAGGTCTAAAGAATCAAAGCATAAATAACTGAGGAGGGAGAAGAGTGATAAAATCACAGACCCAAAAGACATTTAAAAACTCACAAATGAATAAAAACTGCTACTGCATCTATATCTGCATGTAATTTTATATTTTTAATATGCATTTAAAACAATTTAATGTCTGTAAATTATCCCATTACATTTAATTGTTTTAACCATCCCCTTATTCTCGGATATATAGATTATATTCTTTTAATTCTACTACAAATATTTTTAAAACTATCTTTATATAAGACTCTTTACACAGCTGGTAATTCTTATGAAATAAATTTTTTACAAGTGGAATTTCTGGGTTAAAAGGTATAAACTATTTTAGGCTTTGTAATACATCTAACCTAACTGGTTTGTAAGAAATTTATACCTATTTATACTCCAAACAGAATTGGATGAAGGTCCACCTGATGGTATCTTTGCTAACATTGGTTATTTTTAAAACCTTTGCTAATTTGATAAATTACAATTAATTAATTGTTCATTTATTTGGCTTTCTTTGATTGTCAATGGGGATGAACTTATTCTTATATTTTTATTGTCATCTGTATTTCCTCTATGCTTTCTTTAGATACCGAGCAATTTTGGATATTGTTGACACTGTGAATGTCATATTGTAGAAGCTCTGGATTCTTTTATATTTCTCCAAAGACTGTTGATTTCTTTAAGTAGGCAATTAACTTTGCTCCAAACTATAAACTGTCTCTTGGGCAGTAACTCAAATCTCGGTTCAGTTATATTTAGCTTTAACTATACTAAATAATTTGTAATCTGTTTTGTGTATGCATGGTTCAAGGGTCAATGAGAAAGCTAGATAAAGTCATATATGTTTTTATAGTCACATATATTTTAAGTTACACAGAACTTAGGGCTTCCCTCTTTGGTTCTCACTATCCCTCATGTTCTAGAACCAATGGTTACTCTGAACTCTGTTTCCTGGTTCTTTAAGGAAGGTCAGTTCCAGCTTTTATGTCTGTGTTTTGGCCAACCTAAAAGGCACAGACCAGAGTCTGCCTTCTTGCTAAAAACCATACACACAACCAGCAACACACACACACAAAAGGAAGAAAACACCAAGTGCTATTATTCCCCTTTTTTCAAATATAGACTTTCCTTCAAAAATGTGCCTGGGTTTGTTCACTCTTAAGGCTTTTGATAGATTTTTTTAGATTTTTATTTTGGAGTTTAGAGTTGTTAGCTGCAGAAGAGTTAGTCTGATATGAGCTTACTTGGCCATTACTGAAAGGAAAACCTCAAAAATATAGACAGTGCATTTTCACTTCCACAAAACGTTGTTGTTGATGTTTCTTTTTCCACTCACCCCCCCCCCTTTTTTAAGATGCAAAGTAACTCCCAAGTACACCTCAAATAAGCAAAGTTTCTCAGAATTCTAATGCTTCTCTTTGAACATATTTGGGGAACGTTGCTCCTGGTAACTAGAGCTGCCTAGTTAGCTGCAAGCACATACAGGAAACGACTTCTGAGCTCATATTGAACAAGATAACAATGGCACCAGGGGACTACAGGCCCCAGAAACCAATTAAGTCTGAGGTAGGAAAAGGATTTTCTCCAACTGCCTGGTGGAGACCATAAGCAGAGGCTCTGACCACAGAGAAGTCAACAGTGGCCCCACGTTTTCTTCTTGAATCTGAACAAGGATCAGTGACTGGGGGGATTAACCTAATATGAGCCCTGGAAGGCTTTCCCGTTTGCACTACCTCCTGCTTAGTAACAATCGCTCATCTGTGTTTCCCTGGCACAAGGAAATATGATACTTTGCAGCTAACAGGTATTTGTTAAGAGCTCCATATTCCTTTTCATCCTGAAAGAATGTCAGAACTTACTTAATTTAACCCACCCTTTTACTTGTCAGAAACCCACGGGGCAAAATGGGGAAGACTCACCGAAGATAACAGGGGAAGGAGCAGGGCTGCAATTCGAATGCAGGTGAGCTGACTCTTATTCTTGCAATCTGACTCTCAGCTCCACATTCAGTGTTTCAGAGGCATTGTGCTGTATGGTGTGACCTGAACCTTTCTGAAGGTTAGGCTCTGAAGTGTTCTGAGTGGAAGAAATCAGTCTACTCCTTATGAGATTACAATCTCCTCAATTCAGCAATATGACAGTATGATCATTGCATTTAATGGCTGGCTGTTCTCCCATATCGAGTTGGCAAGCGAGGGCATGTGGTCTCCCTTATAATGCTGCTCACCTCGCCTCCCCACCTCCTTTCTTCCCATTACTATCTCTGTGACTCTGTGATGTCCCTCCATGCGTGTTCCACAGGAGTCATATGCAAGAGGACTAGTCAAGGTGCAAGCTAAATTGCAAAAAGAAATGGGCCAGGCCAAAGTAAGGTCAAGTTTGAATTATAACTTCCAGCCCTTGTGAAATGTTTGGATTTTCATATACAATAATTTCAATCATTCACCTGTCTAAAAATACATGAACATGTCCTTACTCATCAGCCTTCCTCAGTTGTGCTACAGGAAATGGCACTGAGTCATTCAGTTTAAAGAAAAAGCTTCTCCACATTCAGAAATACCCTCTTTAAGACCTTGATACCAGCTCAGGCAAATCTCTTGGGACATCAAAGTCTTCAGCACGGAAAAGTCAGAATAGATGGAGTTTCACATTTTAAGAATTGAAAAACAATTAAATAAATAAAACCTGCCTATCTTCAACAGCCTGTAGGATTGCTCTTGTCTCCAGGCGGGAGAGATTCCTCAGGTGTTCCCCACTTTATCATAGCATTCCTCACCTCTCCTTTTATCTTTTGCCCTTCTCCTCTTTCCAAGATCATAAATCAACAGACAGGTCTTCATTCTTCTTTAAAAGAGAAGGAGGGAAGTCTAGACTTCTCCTATTTCATGGCAAAGTGAACAACCTGATAAATTTAACTACCTGCTTCTCAGGTAAAACCTGGAACTAGCTCAAAGCCTGGTGGGCAATCTGTGGCCAGCAATTCTGCAGCACCGGTCCAAAGTCTTTTCCACATTCTTCTGCACTGAAACACCAGAAGGAAGCCATGTGGGAAAATGGTAGATTGGTTCAAGAGACTTCAGATTCCAGAGAGGGGTCAGAGTCAAATCCAAGAATGTGTGACAGCTGAAATTGTCCATGATTTACTAATTGCTGAAGGCAGCGACCTGGCCATAAAGAGTGAAAGGCCAAAAGGAAGGCTTGGTGCCCATTGCTGGCATTAGGTTTCTGTCTAGAGGAGGAGAAGACAGCAGAAAACTGAAAAACATTTGGAACTAATTAGCGGGAATAGGAAACTTGAGGCTAAGAGGTGGGGGTGGGATCAGAGCCTTATTATTCCTTAAAATAAGAAAGAGTTGGTCAATTTCACCAAACACTCTGCTTCTTCTTACCTTTCTTGTCCTCAGCATAACTTAAACATAGCTGATTAAAGCCTCATCATTCAGCTTCCTGTTATATTAAGGATCTTATCTGCAGAATAATACAGCTTAAAAAAAATGAAAGGAATCAGCAGATATTACTGTTTTCCTCAAGAATGTTCTGGACCTGGGGGTGTGGGAGACATCAAGGAGAGAATGGAATTTTGGAGTCAGACAGACATGAACTCAGATTTTTTGCTCCAGTACTTATAAACTATGTGACCCTGAGAAAGTTAGGTATGTCCACCGAGAAAGACCGGCAATACCAATTCCTTCACACAGCTGACATGAAGATAAAATGAGAGAAGGCTCCCACCCCATCATGCTCAGTATGCAGCTATGCTCATCAATTAGAAGTCCCTTTTATTATGCCTTATAAAAAATACATTTAAAAAGTCATTTGATCAATCCGCCATTCCAGAAATCAAGGCATACAACAAAGCCACAGTACTTAAAACAGTGTGGTAGTGTTTCAAGAATAGGCATGTATGTCACTGGTACAAATTAAGAATCCAACAAATTGCCTTATTCATGGGCAGAAATAAATTCAAGTTGAATTAAAGACCCATATTTGGGAAAATAAAACTGATTTTATGGCACAATGAAGGACTCCTGGAGTTGGAAAGACTTCTTAAAATCAGTTATGCGGCAAAAACAGAAAGGAAGAAAACACAGAAGTCTGAACATGAACAAAGGTAAAAAGAAAAGAGATAATCTGGGAAGAAATAGTCACAGCTGTAAAATATTCAGATATCAAACAGACCAAGGATAAGCATCTGAAACTTTCAAAGAATTCTTACACATCCATTAAAAAAAAAAAGGTCCAAAAGCCAATGAAAATATGATTTAAAGGACACATATGGTACTCATAGAAGATACAACCAAAATTACCTATGAAAACATGGCTCTACCTCATTAATAATCAGAAAATGTAAAATAAATTAACAATGAATTACCATTTTGCTACCAGTTTGGTAAAGATTAAGAAGTTTGATGATATCAAGTGTAGACAAGCAAGGGGCAGGGTCAATGGAGGGGGAGAGAAGAGTAAAATTAAACATAGCTGCTTATGATCCTGAACTTAACATTCAACCTGAAGGGCAAGATGGTGGTACCTACTAAATTACCTACTCTAGGCCCCAGCAGTTTCTTTCTATCTTTCTAGCTGTACTGAATTAAGACTTGCCTATAGATAAAAAAGACTTGATGCAATATTGCTTATGATATGAAAATATTTTTAATATTTATCTACAAGGAATGAATACAATTCCATAAACCCAAAGAATTACTAGAAAATGTTCAAAAATATTTATATTAACATAGGTCACTCACAAAAACCCCAGACACTGATATGTTATGTTTCCTCCAATATATATCAATAGGTATAAAAAATACAAAGAATTTGAGAAACTCTTTCATGAGACAAATTTATCATAGAGTATGCTCGTAATAATGATGGCAACACATCAGTATGGAGACAGGAGTTTTCAGGGAACCACAGTTTCATCTGTAATGGTCTAAATGCTTTAAATTATAACTGGTTTATGTATTATTTGCAAAAATTTAAAATTAAATATGTACAAATATTGAAAAAGATGAAACACAAATATCTTAAAAATGTTGATGTTAGTTCTTGGGGGTAGGATCAGGACAGAGTATCAGTAATTATTGTTTCTTCTTTGTACATCCCTATAATTTAAAAAATACTTTCAAAGAAAAAAATGATCAACATTATCCAATGATACTCATAAAATCCTAGGTTATGGCACTAGATACCAAGTTAAACTGGTTCAAAAAAAAAAGTTCTTGCCCAGTTTTGCAAGCACAATCTCATTTAACTCTTGTATTAATCCTGTGAAGTAGGTATTATTATCTCTACTGACAGATAAGGACATTGAGGTTCTAAGAAGCTAGATAATTTGTCCAAGTTAAAACAACTACAGTCTCTGAGCTGACGGCCCAACATACGATGTTTAGACACTAAGGTTAGTAATTAGTACTATAATAGCATGTAATAGCAAGTATTACATGCTATTATAATTGTATTGTTTTCTTTAAAATAAACAATAAAATTACTTTATTTTTACAAATTGTAAAGCTGCTTTACTGCTAAATGATTTTGAAATCTAAGGAAGAGCTGAATTAAACAAGTTTTAAAAATAAGCAGACATTTTATGGACATACATGCATTTAAATATTGAGGTCAAACCAACCTATTTAAGAAAAGAGTATTACCAGTCCCAAATAATAAGGCTAGTGTGTAGAAAAGTCATTGCACAGAAAGGAAAAATCCTTTGTTCAAACTTAATATCCTTATGCAGTGTGACAAGGCAGCATCGAAGTCCACAGAACCGACTGTTAGCTAGAAATAAGTGTATTAGCAGGATCTCAACTCCAACTAGCCTAAGACCATGAGAATTTATTGGCGTACATAAACTAGTTTCAGACACATCTGCATCCAGAGGTTCAAACAGTTATTAGATCTCTCTCTCTACCCTGCCCCCTTCTTTCTCTCTCTCCCTTTTTTTTTTTTTTTTTTTTTTTTTTTTTTTTTTTTTTTTTTTTTTTTTTTTTTTTTTTTTTTTTTTTTTTTTTTTTTTTTTTTTTTTTTTTTTGGTGTTTTTAACTATACTGTAGATATGTGATAGCGCATGTAACTTTCAAGTTCTCGGAGTTTCCATAGATATCCTTCCTTGCAATCTCAAGAAGAAAAGAGACTCTCTCTTCCTCTGAGTGAGGCTCTGAGGACAAGTCAATCATACCATGGCCATCTCTACAGCTAGTGGGATTGGTCAATCCTGAGTCTTCAGTTACCATTCCTCTAGCCTCAGGGGAGATGCTGCTAGTTCCACTCAAATCAAAGAGATCTCATTGGATCATCATAGAATGGGTAAAAAGACATTAACCAAACCAAAGGAATTCTGGGCAGACATAAAACATATGGCCACAGTACAGTCGCAGTTTTTGACAGTATTAGGTGTGTGACGACTGGAAAGCCAGTGAGCTGAACTACAGAAAAGGGGAGACATTCATCACAGCTACCTCTCAGTGTTCTCCTGAGGATTGAACAGTGGCTAGAGAGAAAATGTACCCAGCACAGCATCTGGCAGCTAGTAAATGTCTTATAAAGTTTGTTTCTTAGTTGATTATTCAAAGGTGAATTGTTCTGAGCTACTTACATTACCTCATCACAGAGAATTTATCAGTTAGCAAGTCTGACTGGACAACATAGCAACCCCATCAAATGGGCAATGGAATTGTGAGTCTCTTCCAAGTTGCCCTTTGCAAGTCTATTGAAAGCCAGAAGGCTGAATGACCTAGGAGAGGTAATTGCCGCAATCACAAATACTACAGTGACACTTACTGCACATCAACCATGTGCCAAGTAGTCTGTTAAGTGTTGAATGGGTGTTTTTCTCATGTACTTTTTACCATAACTAACAAAGTTTGCATTATTATCATTTCCATTTTACAGATGAAGAAACAGATGCAGTGAGGCCAAGGAATCTGCCCAAGGTGTAGCAAGTGACAAGGTTTGGACTCCCACGTGGTTGTATTTGACTCCTGAGCCTGAGTTCTTAACCATGCATTGTTCTGTGTCATGCTGCCCTGTGCAGCCTCATAATACCCTGAGGAGAAGACTCAACATGAAACAGCATTTGGCTGCATTCCAATCCGTCAACACATTCATCACTAGATGCACAAAGAGAGCAGGTAGGTTGGATTCGCTGTGCTGAACAAAACAATTCAGGCAAATACATGCACTGACCTTTAACTTGATTTGGAGATTTAGCATCTCCATCCTGAAGACTTTCCTAACGTCTCAGCTGCTGTGTTTAATAGGACATTTTGTTGATGGGGTCAAGAGGGATCAGAGAGAATTTATCTCTTCAGTTTCTTCTTCTTTCATTAAAAAATGTGTTTAACTATAATGGTTCTGGAGCCATTTCTCATTGGTAAGATTATCAAGCTGCATACTGATTCAGAGAAGTGTTGGGACGCTGGGCACAGATGGCTTTAATTATTTGGGCAGCCACTGACAGATGTGATGGTCTAGGTTTCTGCTGCCTTGGACAGGTGTAGGCTATAGGATTTACCCAGAGGGAGTTGTGGAGAGCCAGAATTGGATAGAGCTCTGTGATGGCCCTTTATTTTGTCTTAATCCACCCCTAGGTACATAGTTATCATATTTCTTTGCCTCAAGGCATGGTCAAGTCAGTCAAAACCATCAAACCAAGTTTGTGTGCTGAAAAGAAAATCTCAAAGAGAGAGAAAACAACACTGTTAGCAACTGGTCCCAAATCCTGCTTAGTGCTTTCACTCAGAAGCCTTTCTTCTCCTTAATTATGGCTTCATAATCAAAAGGATATATGTACATGCCCCTCATTCTGGGTCAAAACAAGCATGCTTACTTCTCTGATTATAGGCCACACAAATAATTGCAAAGACTTGATTGTCAGCCTGGGAATGCCTTCATTATTTTCTCCAACATTTTTATTGAGCAAATTATGGAGAGTAGGAAGAGAAAGTAGACATACTACTTGCTCTTAAGGAGCTAATGAGCTTTAAGAGAAGGTTTCAGACCTCTGAGCTGATATGAATAAGAGTGTTAGCACTTACTATTCAAGGCACTGTTGTAGGCTCTGGGGATGCAGTGGTGATTAAAATATCCCCTTTCCCCATGGAGTTGCCATTCTGACTGAGAAGATGGACTATTAAAGACCCATTGCTTTATCTCTCCACACACACATATACATATAAATGTATATATATGGATACATTTGTGTGTGTATATATATATATGTAATGTATTTGATGGGGTGAATGTCGTATACGGATTGTTAGAACAGATTATATCTAAGGGACTGTGACTAGGTGTGTATGTGAGTTCAACAGAAACTCTACCAAAAAAAAGATACTTAAGTTGGGCTGACTATAAGAGAGAGAGATCACCAAGTAGAAAAAGGAGAAGAATTCCAGGTCCTGCTACTTAGTTTGAAAAATCAAGAGTTATGATTTAGTACCTATGATGGGCTGAACTGTGTCTCTCCAAATTTATATGTAGAAGTTCAGTACCTCAGAATTTAACTGTATTTGGAAATAAGATCTAAAAGAAATGATTAAATTAAAAGGAGACTATGAGGGTGGGGCCCTAATAATCCAATAGGACTAGGATCCTTACAAGAAGAGAAAGAGACACCAGGGATAACGGCACAGAGAAAGGGCCACGTGGGGACACAGTAGAAAGGAAAGAAGCCTCAAGAGAAACCAACCAACCCCACTGGCACCTTGGTCTTAGATTTCCAGTTTCCAAAACTGTGAGAGAATACATTTCTGTGTTGAGGCTCCCCAGTTTGTCATTTGGTTACAGTCACCCTACCAAACTAACTGCCTCATGTTCAGACTGGAAGGAGAACAGTGTCCCCTGCACACAGAAAACTTTCAAAAAATATTTACTAGATTAAAATGTATGTGAGTTACACAGCTGACCCACACAAAGCACTTCACGTCTTCAGTGATCTAATTTAACCCAGCTACACGATGAGGTAGATCCAGTAGACTCTCCGTTAACCAGAACTCAAGCTACTGGAAAAAAGAATTTTGTGGTTGCTTGAGTTCTGTTTAACAGAGAGTCTACTTACATTTATCCGGCATCTACCCATCCCCATGGGTACCAGTTAACTGAGAATCTACTGCATTATTGTTTTTTTAAGGTATATTCTTTTTTTATTGTGAGACTTATTGGAGTGACATTTGTTAGCAAGAATCACTGAGGCTTGGCGTGGCTAACCAAGGAAGCCAGTGTCACATGGCTGGTAAGTGAGCAAGTGCTTGAACCTGAACAGTCTGACTTGATAGCAGAAGCTCATAGCTCCCACCTGTCTCTGGGGAGTGGAAGGAGATGGTGATGTAGGAGGACTGCTCCTCCTGAAGGGCCTTGGTCATGGTTATGAAAGCTGAGTTACCAGGAACCAAAAGCCTACGTTAGTACTCAGGAAACCTGTTGTGCAATGGTCTATGTTTATTCAGACTGACTCTGAAGTTATTCACAATCCATGCACACAACTCATCACCCTGTACCTCACATAGACACAGCTCTCCCAACCACTGATCTCCCCCCTTGTGAAACACACACACACACACACACACACACACACACACACTCGCCCCAAACTCCTCAGACAATACAACTTTTTAAGAAGTCTTTTGAAGAATGCCTTAAAGGATTTGAATCAATAATCTCCTCAGATCCTAAACTGGAACTCCTCAGTTTGCTTTTTAATGATATCTCCCAACTCGGCAATCACAAGTGCTTCTTACTGCTTGCTCCTAGCTAGTTTACCCTATTCTTCCCCCAGCCCGTAGAGCATGTGGGGTTTTTTATGTTTCTTTTTTTTTTTTTTTAAATAAAGAAACAGACATGGAATTAAACCTCAGTGTCCCATGTGCTTCATTATCCTGGCTTGTTGGGAATGTGTTAAACATACAGTGTGAGTTTTCATAAGCAGCAGAAAAGGATCAAAGGACTTACTTTACCTACGGGTTTTCTTTTCTCTCCTATTTTTTTTAAACTGAGGTTTGGGTGATTGCAATCGCACTAGGTAGTTGGGCTGACACAATATGGGATGAGAGGTCTCCAGCAGTAGTTTTTATTTCAAGAAAAGAAAACTTTTTAAGTTGTAAAATGTTCTTAGGTGTCTTTGATTTATTTCAGTTGAATTGCAAACCGGGAATTTTCAAAAAAATATGCTTGATGTCAACTCCAGGTAGTTATATCAATAGAGTGGATTGAATAAAGTTATATAGTGCAAAGTTTATGCTTGCTATTGCTATGCTACTGAGGGTTTCACATACCAAAAACTTGACTTTAAATGGAATACTTAAAATTACCTTCTTTTATATACCAGGTCAGACAATTAATTTCATGAACTCATCCTAGAAAAAGTGCTACATACCTCATTGCTGAGTATCACTATGGTCATCTTTGAAGTACTTCCCTTGGGAAGCTGATGCCAGTGCCTAGTCCACCCTTCAAAGTCATTTTTGGAACTCTTTTTCTGGAATGGCCATCAGAGTTGTCATGTCCAAAATCTTATGTTGGCAGCACAGTACAAACACTTGGGAAGGTGTCATAACCTTAACAAGTTTGTGAACTTAATTGTCAGATTTGGGGCATGCTGACAGCTCTGATGGTCACCCCAGAAAAAGAGTTCCACAATTGTTTTGAAGGGTGGACTAGGCACTAGAGTTTATGCATAGCTTCCCAAAGGGATTACTTTGAAGGTGACTGTAGTGACACCCAGCAATGAGGTATGTAGCACTTTTCCTAGGATGAGTAAACAAAATTAATCATCCAACCTCATATATTCCCACCTTAAAAATAACATTTTCATATTGCTCACCTATAAAATTTCAAAGTGCTAGTTCTAGGAGATATTAAGGAAGAGGCTGTGGATTGGGAGAATTTGAATAAATCACCCTGAGCTAAGGTATAATGTGAACATGGAGTTCATGGAGAAACCACCTTGTTCATTTGATCCTATCTTTGCAATAGAGAGGAATCTTGTTTCTCAAATTTTGGATCTTCTCTTGGCTATTTGGGTTTTCAAAGACTAAACTAGAGTCCATAAAATTTCAAATTGCGTCATAGCACATATCTGTAATGATGATTCATTAGAATCTGGTTTATGTACAGGACTCTGAGACATTTTTTTCTAGGTAATACTTTAAAAACTACATTGCTTTTAAAAATCCAGTTTTGTTGACTAAAAATATATTCCTTTTGTCCTTTAATCTAGCAGGTATTATTGGGATATCACTTTCACCAAAAATGGTTTGGATATTTGCAGATTCTTTTATCTTTGATGTGTATTAACAAATACTTTTTTTCCTGTGTTGTGACATCAATGAAATGGTTAACATTTCAAATGAAAGCTCAGTGAAAAATACTTGGGTATAAAAAAGGTCAGGGCTAATCACCACCTTTAACAGATTTTTGTTGAGTTTCATTTATTATTTTATGCATAATTTAAAAAGTTATTTTCAGACTGTGCCCATAATCTTTGTACCTTGATTTTATTGCTTAAAGTGATTAAAATTTTTGCATTAAAATCCTAACAAACTATTTTACTTTCTAAATCTTTATGAAGGTGTAACCTATATACAATGACTCACCCACATATATACACTCATGCAGCCATCGTCCTAGCCAAGACATAGAACATCTCCATTGACTACTCACTTCCAAAATGACCCTGTGCCTCCTTTACAGACAATCTTCAAATAACCACCAGTATACTTTCTGTAAGTAAACAGCTATGTTATTTTATTGCCTTTTCTAGAATTTCACATGAATGGAATCATACAGTATGCATGTATCTGTTTTCTTTCACTCTGAATATTGGTTTTAACATTTAGCCTTATTATTGTGCATATCAGAAGTTGGTACTTTTTATTGGTAGGTAGTATTCCATTGTATAATTATTCAACTATTTTTTTATTCATTCACTTATTCATAATCATTTGGGCTGTTTGCAGTCTGTAGCGATCATGAATAAAACCGCTATAAACATTCTTGTAAAAGTTTTTTTTCTTGGATTTATGTTTTCATTTTTCTTGGGTAAATAACTAGGTGTGGAATTGCTGCATGGTAAGGTAAGTGAATGTTTAACTTTTTAACTATCAAATTGTTTTCTAACGTGACAGTACTATTTTGCATTCCCTTCAACAATGTATATAGTTTAATGGCTCCATATTCTAGCCAAAACTGGGTATTGTCAGTCCTCTTAATTTTAGTCATTCTGGGGGATGTGTGGTGATATTCCATTGTGGTTTTACTTACACTTCTTAATGCCTAGTTATGTTGAGCATGTTATCACATACTTTGTAGACTTTATACATCATTTATTTGTGTCTGTTCAAATATTTTGCCTTTTAAAAACTGGGTTGTTTATTTTCCTGTTATTGATCTGTAAGCACTCTTTATATATTCTAGGCACAAGTTCTTTGTCACATGTAAGCATTGAGAATATTTTCAATGAATCTATGACTTGCCTTTTTGTATCTTTATAGTGAGTTTCAAAAAGCATATTTTTTCCACTTTGAAAATGTCCAATTTATCATTTTTTTCCCTATTATAGTTAGTGAAGGATTTTGTCCTAAGAAACCTTTGCCTACTTCAAAACTGCAAAGATTTTTTTCTCCTATGTTTTCTTTAGAAAACTGTATCATTTTCATTTTTATGTACAGATTTAGATCCATTTTGAGTTAATTTTATATGTGATATAATATAAGAATCCAGGTTCAATTTCTCCCATATCGGTATCCAATTGTTCCTACATAGGTTGTTGGAAAGATTATTCTTACCCCTTTGAGGTACTTTGACATATATGTGGGTCTATTCTGGACACTATATTCCATTTCATTGAGCTACATGTCCATTATATTATAATAAATTACCATTTCTTGATTGCTGTAGCCTTACACTAAGTCTTGAAATCAACTAGTATATTCCTTTCAACTTGTTTTACTAAATTGCTTTAGCTATCATTTTCTGCTTTCCATGTAAACTTTAAATCATCTCACTGACCTTTCTTTTTTAAAAAGGGATTTTGATTGGGATTTCTTTGAATCTATTGATCAACTATGAGGAATTTAAAAAATAATAAATACAGGGTCCAGCAAAAATAATCCCCTTTACTTCTTTTATGAACACAAAAACAGCCTGCGCAGCCAAATTAGCACACACATTTATACATATATATGCTAAAGTCCACAAACATGTAAACATGTCATAGTATAATTTGTGAAATATATTTTAAACTACCCAGATTTTTTATACTAGATCTTTATACCCAGATCTTTATACTAGACCCTGTATAATAATACTGAACCTTCCGATACTGAGATGGTATATGTCTCCTTCATTTAGGTCTTATTTAATTATTTCAGCAAAGTTTTGTAGGTCTTGGTGTACAGATCTTGAACCTATTTTGTTAATTTGATCCTTAAGTATTTCATGGCTAAAATCAACTTTAATTGCTCTATAATATTCCATTGAACTAAAGTGCTGTTATTACTTAAGCATTCTACTGTCTACCGCATAGGTTGTTTTAAAGCTTTTATTCTAATATAATATGGAGATAAATATTTGTGCAAGCCATTTTTTTACTTTAAAATTAATTTCTTTATATATATTTTTTTATATGTGGGTAGTTCCCTGCTGGGAATCGAACCCAGGCCGCAGCGTTGACAGCGCCAAAGCCCTAGCCACTACAACACCAGGGAACTCCCCAATTTCTTTATATAAATTTCCAGAAGAAAAGTTACTTGGACAAAAGGCATGAGAGTTTTTCAGGTTCTTGAAACATCCTGAGTAGCTGTTTTTTCTGAAAGATGAATTACAAAAAGTTTTTCGGATACTCCACTTTTTCTTCTCTATACTTAAGGTGAACAGAGTCAATCTATATATTCTCCAAGAAAGATAGAGGAAGAAGAAAAATGTTTAAATACCTAGGTAAAAAGAAACAGAACACATCCACTTTTCTATCACCTTGCTTTACAGCTGAATATCAGATCAAGCCAAGTTGTTGCAGATGATGCCTTTATATATTAAAATGGATGGATTCTTTCTAGCAAGGAATTCTTCCTGGGCCTCAGATTCCTCACATACAAAATGAGATTGTTCGAAGTATCATGCTTTTCAAACCCTGCACTGTAAAACTTCAGTGTTTTGGAGAAGGGAAGTTTGTGGCGAGCATTTAAGCTGGCTGGTTTTGGGTCTGCCTGCACCTCTCCACAGAGAGAAGGTCTCCTGTCAGTTGTGTATAATGTGATTCTTTTTCAGATTTGTTTAAAAATAGGTATCCACTAATAAAAACAATTGGGAAAACCACTACATTTGATGCACTCTAAGGTATTTTTCAGTGAAGTGTTTTATTTGAAAGTACAGTTTCTACCAGGGTTGTCTACATAAGAAGCCCTGGGGGAACTGGGGTTCCATGATGACAAATAGGCCACAAAACACCCCTGCATATAACTTCAGTCCACAGGATACCAGTTCTGGTCCAATGCCCAAAGAGACTGGAATCAGAATTCAGATTCAAATTCAGATTTCTAAGCACCTACCACTATACACTAGATATACTACTGCATTCTAACATATGTTATCTTATCCAATCCTTACAAGAAATCCATATTATTATCACCATTTTGAAAATGGAGAAACTAGAGTTCAGCTTAGTTAGAACTGATCAAGACTTGAACTCAGGTCACCTGACTCTGGTCACCCACAGGATCCCAGATCTGTAAACAGAACTAGTCCGAGGCTGCGCACCAGACATGCATTGTGAAATATGTCAAGGGATAAAAACAGGCAGGAAGCTCAGAGACTGACCAGAAGAAGCCAGGACTGGAACATACTTTCATGTCTACTCACCTACCAAAAAGATCAAAGGCAAAGCAGACCATTTAAAATCTACCTCTGTTTCTCTCTTAACTCTGTGATCCTGAGACAATTCCTTAACTGCTCCGAGACTCAGTTTCCTTGTACATAAAGTGAGAGCACTGAACCTCACAGGGTTTCTATGAGCATTAAACGAGATGACAAAAAAGGAAATGCCTAGCTCAATGCTGACACACAGGAAGTGCTCATACCCAAAGTGCCACGCGGGCGGACCACAAATGCGTCTTCAGCTACAGCAGTTCTGATTCAAGCCCTCAACAGACAGAGGAGAAGAGGACAGAGTGGCCAGGAAAATAAGATTATTATTGTTTCTAGGCAACCATGGAAAAGGAATAATGTAAGGGCATTTCTCATGAGGGTGCTGCACAGGCTACCTCACAGAAAGACTCCCTGTCAGGTTTTAAAAGTAGGATATAACCATCAATGACCATAGATAGCCTTTTGATAATTTACAATTACTCAAAATTCTTCCCAACCATTGTGTGTGTGTGTGTGTGTGTGTGTGTGTGTGTGTGTGTGTGTCTGCCTCTTTCTCCTTTCTCTTTTCTTTCCTTCCCTCCCTCCCTTCCTTCCTCCCTCCCTCTCTCTCCCAATTCTCAGAGTGGTCAATGAGAAAGATAAGGAGAGATGTTTTCAATTCAAATGTATAAACGATTAGACTGAGGCTCTGAGAAAACTGAGGAAATTATATACAATCACCTACTTTGGGCTCAAAGACCCTATGGGTTGTAATCTCCTTGAGGCCAGGATCTATATATCATGTTTTCCTTGTGTACCTTCCCAAAAAAGTCTTCAGAAAATAACTCTTGAGTGAAATGCATTCGTCTAAACTAAAGCTTGCTTATTCAGGAGGCTCAGCCATTTTGCTCAGAAGCAGAATCTGAGATTAAATTTCAAGGTCACAGATGCCATGGAAAGCTCCTTAAGTTGGTACATATCCATTTAGGAATAACTTATTTCAAATGTCTCTGTACATTGTCATGTCCCATTACTAAGCCATTCTTCTTTTCTTTCTAATTTTTAAATAATGCATGTGTTGCCTTTTTTTTTTTTAAGAAACAGCATAGAAAATAAATACTGATTGAGGGAAAATTTTCATTATGAAAAAGAAGCTTAATGTTAGCTCATCCTCCTGATTGGCTTTAAGTTGCAAGTACAATTAATTGACCTTGAACATGACATGTTTTAAAGCTAGAATGGGTGAAATTTTACTAGGGGCATATTTATCTTATGGAGAAATGCAACTTGCTGTCTCAGGATATTATCTCAGTCTGGTATTATCTCTGATTGAAGGCAGGAAGTATTGTCTTGCCTATTAAAAATACACTTCATTTGGACCCAAAATAAAAATATGTCAAATGTGAAGAGACCCATAGTTGAACCTTGACTCCTCAGATTTACAATGTTCCATTACAAATATCACTAAAACTGCTTTGTGTCTCCTGATGAAATAACCACAATCTCTCCTTCCCCAGCTTGTAAAAATTAAGATAATGCTGCAGGCTCTTGACTTCCCTAGAAGAAAAGGTTTGCAAGGTAAATGCTGAGACTCCCCTCGATTTGTAGCACCACCAGTTGTTACTACTAAAGTCATAAAAACAGGACAGAGAAGACATGTTTTGCTTCTGACAATTTGAGGATTGGGTTTTCCAATCACCTTTGAACCTTTTGATGTTCAAATTCCTCACTGGCAAGCATTCCGAAGCGTTGAGAGGCTGCTGAAATCTGAGAAGTCTCCTCACCAGAGACACGTTGAGCTGAGCTGAAGGCTCACAGATGTGGCTGCAGCCCGGCTTCCGGAACTGAATGGGGGAACCACAGTGAACTATTTAGTGGATGCTCCCTTTCTGCTCTGCTCATCCCAAGACCCACTTCTATTCAAGGCCCCCTCTTTTTCCTTTTGGGGAGTAGGTTTGGCAACCAAGAGGGTTTATCTCAACTCTGGCACTTTCTGATGAAGGATATGTTTTCCCAGCCCCACCTTGGGGGCGGCATTGACAGCCTTTCTTGGACTATGTCACTCGCAGCTGGAGAAGCATCCAGCATGGAAATAAATCTCTCCCAGCTTGCTCACTCTTCTGCATGAGGCTGTGAGTAGAATGATCAATGCAGAGCTGCAAGTCTAGTTTGCTCAGTGAAAGAGAGAGGGACTGCAGTTTACAAAGAGCCCATTTAAATACCTAAATCCCCTCAGCTCCCTCCTTCGAACTCACGGACTTACTCTTAAAGTTTCAACGGATGTATCTACAAATGGTGACTTCAGGGAGATGGCTGGCTAATCCAAAAATATAACCTCAGGAGATCCTCCAGCTTCTTGCAAATGGAGCCCTGTATGTGTTTTGTCACCTCTCCACCTTAATGGCCCAAGCTGCCTGTTGTTCCCCCTGATGGAAGGCAAGCCCTGGGACAAATGAGACTGAGGGATTAGCAGAGCTCACTGGGGCACTGACAGGTGCAAGAAGACAAATATTCATTTGCTAAGATGCTGAACCCCTGCTGTAGGCCTTGAGCTGGCAACCATTCTCTCTCTCCAAGAACTTGAAGGTATTTCTGGGGTGGTGGGTTATTTTACACAAGCCAGAAATCTTTGTTGGGCTTTTCGTGTTGTGCCCTGCATGCACTGTACATTCCAGGAGGTAGCCTGTCTCTACGGCAACTGGTCTCTAATCTTCACTGCCTATGCTTTCTCCCTCTAATAGATTGTCTGGGAGTAAGGGTGCAAATTATCTCCTCTTCGTGTCCACAGCCTAGTGGCTCCATCGTGCTGGAAACAGCTTTCAGTAGATACTGTTAGTACATATTAGATCCATAATACTTGGCACATGCCTTGTAATGGCTCCCTGCCACCAGCTTCTTCCTCCTCTATTCGTGTTCCTTCCATCCTAGCACGGAGTGATCATTTCAAGCTTAGACTTCACTGTGTCATTCTCCTGCTTAAAAACACTCAATGACTCCCAATCAATGACAGCATGAATCTAACCCTTTGGTAGGTCCCAGAGAGGAGCTGCTCCATCATCCTGGTATGAAGAGGACACAAACTCACAGCCAACAATGATGGGCATGTAAAGCCAGTGAGAAACAAACCTTTTTTGTTGTAAAGCCCTGGGGCATCATTTATTACCTCAGCCAAACTTACCCTGAACTGAGTGAAACTGTAAGGTTTCTCTGAAGTCATCTTGTTTGAGACATAAAATGACATTAGGAGAACCATTAAGGACCCATTGTGTCTTCAAAACAAGGAGAAATGTTTTGAAACAGTATACTTCTAAGTTCTAGCCTGTTCTATTCCTTCACAGAACTAGTAATTAGAGGAATTAAGCATGAAAATCTGACTCCATCATAATTTAGTTTGAGAAGTCCCCTATATTTGAGAGAAAGAAATTTGAATATCTAAACAACAATCCAGTCAACCAACAACTATGTTTCCATGATCCCAATGTATGATGTGATTTCGAGGACAAGGAAAGAGATTTACAACTTAAAAGTTTCTGCCATGCACCAAATATATATATGGAATGTCCAGAAAGTATCCGGCTGTGTAATATGAAAAATGGAGGCATTTATGGCTGGATTTTTTCTGAACAGCCCCCCACCCCCCCCACTACACACATACATACATATACAGGGTGCCAAAAAAGGTCTATACATTCTAAAAGATGTCATCTATGTATTACTTTTCAAAGTTAAATTGAATTATAGTAGCAATATGTTGTACGATGTTTGCTCAAAAGATGGCATTAATCAAATGAATGTTAGTGTCACCATGCCACAGGCAGGACAGTCAAAGAAAATGGTGAAAACACCATTGTCATTTGAGGAGAGCAGGACCATTTGCCAGGACAATGGATAAGACAAAGAGGTACAGTTGAGTTTTCCCCATGTTCTCCTGACTTTACACCCTTGACTTCTACCTATGGGGGACCTTAAAGGCTATGATGTACCATAGAAAACTGGCTACCCTGGTGGTACTTTGGGAAGAAACTGAAATGGCATGTGCAACGGTACAAGTGGGCACTTTGGTCAACGTTGCTCAAGCAGTATTCTCTGTAATCAGAAGTGTCTAGACACTGATGATAATCACTTTGAGTACCTCTTGTAATTGCAGAAGTCAAATGTGACCTTGTATTCATCTTTTGTTATTGGTATACATTGAGTATTATAATTTTAATACAGTTCTTTTCTTTCTTAAAATGTGAATACATATTTTGGCACCTTCTGTGTGTGTGTGTGCATGTGTGTGTGTGTGCTGTATATACGAGGTCTGACAGGTTCGCAAACTCAATCTAGAAAAAGTGCTACATACCTCATTGCTGAATATCACTATGGTTACCTTTGAAGTACTGCCCTAGTCTACCCTTCAAAGCAATTTTGGAACTCTTTTATTGGAATGGCCAGCAGAGTTGTCACTGTATTACCCTTATGTCCTGAATGTCATCAAAATGTCTTCCTTTCAATATTTTCTTTATCTTTGGGCAAAGAAAAACATCACTGGGGGCCTAATCAGGTGAGTAGGGAAGGTATTCCAAAAACATTATTTGTGTAATGGTTAAAAATTCCCTCACAGACAGTGCCTTGTAAGCTGGTGCATTGCCATGATGCAAGAGCCATGAGTTGTTGGCTAAAAGTTCAGGTCATTTTTGTCTAAATTTTTCACGCAGCCTTTTCAGCACTTCCAAATAGTAAACTTGGTTGACGTTGGCACAAATTCATAATGAACAATCCCTCTAATATCAAAAAAGTTAGCAACATCGTTTTGACTCCTGATTTGAGCTGGTGGAACTATTTTTGTTGTGGAGAATTGGCTGACTTCCATTGTGCACTATGATGCTTTGTTTCAGGGTTGTATTTGTACACCCACGTTTCATCACCAGTGATAACACAATCCAAAATGTCGTCTTGCATTTCCAAAATGTCTTGGCAAACTATGACTCTCCTTTGCTTTTGTTCATTGGTGAGCTCCTTTGGGACCATTTTTGCACACGCCTTTCTCATGCCAAGATTTTCAGTTAAGATTTTCCTAACTGTTTCTCTACCAATGTTTACTTGGTCTGCTATGGTTCTCATAGTCAGCCAATGATTTTGATGCACAATTTGATGAATTTTTGCAATGTTTTCATCAGTTCTGCTTGTTACTGGCTACTCTGACCTCTCTTCATCAGTGATGCTTTCTTCCCCTCAGAAAAACATTTAATCCATTTGTACACTGCCGTTTTCTTCATGGCATCATCCCCATCAACTTGGGCTAACATGTTCCTGATTTCACTTCCACTCTTGCCAAGTTTAACAAGAAATTTAATGTTTGTTCATTGCTCCAATTTAAGCTCCAACATTCTCACAGTGGCACACAAAAACACACAACAATAATGAATACCACTCAGTAAGACAACTCCACATGTCAACAGGAACACAGCTGTGAGACACAGATATACCAAGGTTCTGAAACCTTACCAAGTTGTTTGTACAGTGCTGCCAACGTAAGCGTGCGTGTGTGTGTGTGTGTGTGTGTGTGTGTGTCTGTATTAACATATATGAATGAAACAGGGGTTTCAGCATGCACCAAATGTGGATTCACACATGTCCAGATGTGTCTGACAAGTACGGCGCAGGACAGCCAGATGCCTTTTTGCACAAGGCATGGGGATTTTCCTGGGAGAGGACTCAGGGGAGAAGGAGCCAGCCAGTGGAGGGCACTACCATTCAGAGACAGGTGTGGTGGCTGCTGGATTTATCTCCCAGCATAACCCTCACAGGATTTATCGTCTCCAAGTCCTATGGAATGGGGAGTCTAAAGGAAACAACGAATGGATTGCCTTCAATAAAGGTCTGTGAGACATCAAGACTCACAAAGCCCTGCAAGGGACTCTGTAATGGAATGTGACACAAATCAGGAGGAGGGACCTTTTTCTCTACCTTGCCCTAGAATGTGTCAAAGGTTCCAGGCCCTATTCTGTTTCAGGAGTTGTTTACCTGTTGTTAACAGCAAGCAGCAAATGCCCGACTGGCGACATTTGAAGATGAGATCACGTGTACACAAAAAGCCTAAATTAGCTGTAGAGCCAGCTTTACTATTGCTGATGTAATAATCCCATTAATATCCACCTGGTCAATCAACAATTATGTTTCCAGCACCTAATCTATGCAAATAATGCTGTTACAGGCTCAGTGACATTGTCAGCAATAATCCTTGATCTTAAGAGACTAGTCTCTAGTCCTTCACAGGTTGACAATGATGGAAGAAACTCCATCTAAGCATTCATTATCTCATGTAACCATTGCAATACTTCCATGAAGGAGATTTTATCTTCCTTTTAAAAGCAGAAAAAGCAGGCCCAGAGAGGTTAAGTAACTTAGCTAAGGTAACAGAGCTTGTAAGCAGTAGAGAGAAGCAAGGCAAGTTAGATAAGATGACATGAACAACTAATGATCAATGCAAGGCAGCACTTCTGCTTTTTACAGACAAACAAACAAAGGTAAAGAAACAAACAATAGCAGTTGTACACACCTTTTTTTCTATGATTCTTTGGTGGAGCTGTCACCAACTCTTATGCCCTGGGGAGAAAATCGCTGTCAGATGCCACACATCTTGCTCACTGACCAGTAGCTTCTGTAAGTCATGCCAACCTCAGCCTCAGGAGTAATCAAATCTGTAACTGATATTCAGAAAGTAGGTATAGGCTTAGCTGAAGTGGATTTTGTATGTTAATTAAGTGTTTTATGGAACCTCTGAGATCTCACATGACACTCAGTAAATATTCCTTCCTGAATCCACAGAATCTGTGAGCAGGTTCTGTATAATAAAGCAATTTCAATGTCCTGACAGATGGGCCATACAAATTGGCTGTGCGGCTATGACTCCAACAGATTACATACAATGAGAAATTTGAACAATAAGTGCTTTCTCTGATTGTTGCCTATGTATTGGTCACTTTCTAGAAGGGGAGAACTCAATAGCTTTCAGCCTCAATTACAGATTTTACAGAGGGGGTTCCAAGATACTCTGCAGTTCTTTTGTCCTGGCATTATGCAAAAAGGAAAACAAAAAGTACCTTCCAGTTCTGCTCCTTGGTTCTTGAATGAACTACTTAGCCCACTAAAAGCCATTTGTAAAGCATTTATCAAAAGAATGGAAGGGACAAATTCCCCCTTCTCCTCTTGAGTTCAGAGCCTTCTTTCCCGTGATTTCTCTGTAAAGAGACTGATCTGGGTTCTGTTGCAACTTCAGCTCTTTCATAGCAGGAATGCAAATTCATGGAGTGAGTTCAGGTACATGAATTCACTGGGTTCAAAATGTGCATCACACACACACACACACACACAGAGAGAGAGAGAGAGAGAGAGAGAGAGAGAGAGAGACCAAGAAATGCTCTAAGCTTGTGATGTTAAACATGTTTAGACAGGTAAGTATCCATGAAGCAAAATATTTTTAAACCATCTACAGAGATCTTTTTAATTTGAACAGAACACACTCTAGGCTTCTAATCTGTGATTTTTTTCTACCTCGAACAACTGTGGTAGGGAACAAAATTTCAAAATTGCCTAAGCCAGTCACAAAAAGAAAAATACTGTATGATTCCACTTATATCGGATACATAGAGTAATCAAAATCATAGGGACAGAAAGTAGAATGGCGGGTGCCAGGGGCTGGAGGGAGGGGAAAGGGGAGTTAGTGTTTAATGGGATTGAGTTTCAGCTTTTCAAGATGAAAAGAATTATGGAGCTGGAGGGTGGTGATGGTTCCACAACATTATGAATGTATTTTAAACAACTAAACTGTACACTTAAATAGTTAAAATGATAAATTTTGTTATGTGTATTTTACCACAATACCAAAAAAAAAAAAAAGATCCTATAGGAGAAAAATCAATAAACAAAACTGAAAAGTTTTAAATTTCCTTTTTTGCTACTTTACCTTCATCCAGAGTCATCATCCTCTGCCTATACTGGCTGGTATATGCCCAAATGATGAAAGGAATCTTGTGTAGCTCCACAATTAGATAAAGGCAAAATTGCCTATGGAAATGACTGAACCCTTAATTAGCTAATTGCAGGTGCAATTGGCCACTTGCACCACCAGATGAAGGGCAAGTGGTTAATTGAGCCCACAAGTGACCTACTCAATCAGAACTCACAAATGGCTCATCAGATGAGGTCCCAGCCAAAATGTGTCTGCAAACAATAGCATATGCAAAAACTGCACAAATCAGAAGCAGCAGTCGGGCTGTGCTCTGAAAATGAAACCCATAAAACACAAGGTAAGTGAGAAAATGATCAAATTAAGGAAAATTCAATAATGAGCCATGATCCTGATGGGGGGAGTGAGAGAGATGGGGGATGCAGCGATTTGGGGAATCAAAGGTCATAGATACTGGAAAGAACATTTGCTTTGTCATCCTTATTCGCTCACCTGCAAAACTTCCAGGATAACTTGTCCTTTTCTTGCATTGTCTGTTCTTATTCATAGAGGGTATCCAGAGAGCTCCCCACAAAATCTCGTACAGTATAGGGGCTTGGAAAAGGTAAGTGAACGAAGAATGGAGGAGACTGTGTTTGCACCTAGAGGGCAAAGAGCGTGATAATACGGAGAAGTTTCTGTTGGGCTTCCCCTAATGAACATTTTTGTCTGACTGTGTCATTACCACATGCAAGTTAACTAGTACGAGGAAACATTATGAGATTGTTGATGGAAGCAATAATAACAGTTTGTAAGCATCAGGTTGGGCCCGGTCTATGCCGGTGTAGAAACCCCAAAACAAATGAAAGTTCTAGGTTATCGCTCCTTCTTGCCCATAAAAATTATTTCATCCTGCAATGCAACCATCTCCACAAAAGCCTCCCCCTTTACCACTTAAGAGAACAAAAAGGCTGGAGAACTGGGCAATGATACAGGTGTCTCTCATTGCCTCAGCTGGGTGCGTCACAAGTGGCTTCTGCCCACATTTCTTTGTGCGGAATAGTCACATGGTCCAGCCTAAGTGCAAGGGCTGGGGAATACAGGCTCCTATGTGCTCAGAAAAGAGAAGAATGAAATTGGGTTGGGAGAACCTGTGGTATTTTTTTTCTGTCAGAGGCTCCAAAATCAAAGAAGTATAAAAAATAATCTATCCATTTGGAAATTTAAGGATACCCCTGATATAATGCTATAGAAGTAATAAAAATTAAATGTAGAAATGATTCAGAAATGAATTAAAGGAGTCTTTCGTAATAATACACGTAAGCCAAAGTGATATTCGCAAGGAAAAGCAAAGCCAACAAACTCTTCATGAGAAGATAGAATTACAAAAAATGAGCCAGACCTTCATACCAGAATCTTAAAGAAGCAGCAAAATAACACAAAAGCGATGTGATCTAGGAATTATTGAAGATTTACAAAAATGATGAAACTATATTGTACAAGTAGATCTTATTAAGAATTTTAAATGTGCTGTTTATAAAGACAGGGAAAGTCGAGTTTTAGCCAGTAGGATTGCAAGGAATAAAGTATGGATTCCTATGAACAATATAAGAGACATAATACAGATACTGAGGAGATAGCAAATGTCATAAGAGAACATACCTAACAATTTCCACAAATAAATCTGAAAACAGATGAAGATCGAGGAAAACGGCTAATCGTGAAACCTAAAAAAAATAATGTTTCCTTACTTAAAACTTTTTCTTTTCCTTACTTTTCTTTCTTAAAAAATAAATAATTGCTCCCAAGTTTGGGCTGTCAGAGTTCAAATTCAACACTCTACTAGCTGCGACACGTCGAGTAAATTATTTAATCCCGCTGTGATTCAGGCTCTCGATTTACACCTACTCACAAGAGTATTGTGAAGATCTGGCATGCAGCAAGCTATCAATGCGTATTCCTATCATGCTTTAAATGGGACTTCAAGCACATGGTTTTTAAGTAGGTTGAGAAAGATGTTAAAAAGTAGGTAATCCATATTTACATCAGTTATTCTGGAGCACAGAAAATATTCTATGATGTCGTGGTAACTTGAGGTAAGTGATATGGGCACAGGAATAGACACACAGATCAACAAATCATAAATTCAGATGCCTTGAAGAGCCGCACAGGACTATAAATGAGAAAATAGGCTTGGTATAAGAAAGACCATGCATGCATTCCTTTGGGGGACAGGGGAGTCCATCCATTGGATAGTCTCAGTTTTAATAGAGGCATGGGACCAAGAAGTAGCTTTCTCCCATGAGAGAAACAAATGGACAATCATGAGAAAATCATCCTCTGGCATGCTGGGGGTGATAGGGAGCAAGAGGGACCCTGAGAACACGGGGACACAGGCCCCTATTAAATGGGGCCTTGACCTCTGAGCGGCAGCCACATGCTAATATGCAAAATTAAACACCCAGGGTAACCTTATCATCTTGTTTTTTTCAAAAGGAAAGTTCTCTTTTATAAAAAAATATGGATCTATTTATTTATATATGTTAAAAGATAGTGTTGGATCCCTACTTCATATTATATGCAAAGCTAAATTTCAGGTGGTTTAAAGGGATAAACTAAACTTAAAATAATATTTTTATAATCATGGACTCAGGGTTTCTAAGCAAGGTACAAATAAGGAAAAGATTAACATTAAGCTACAAAAAATTAAAAATATTTGCATTGCCAAAGACACCAATAGTCTTAAAAGGCAAGTAACAGTCTTGGAGAAATATGTGTAAAGTATAAAACCAAAGATTAATATCTAGAACAGTGTTATCTATTAAGATTTTCTGTGATGAGGGATGTTAACATTCAGTGTAAATTTGTCTGGTCACTTCTCTTTACATTCATGTGCATATTCAGATAGGTATATATGCAAATACTTAGCAATGATAATAGGATCATTTATCACGTGCCATGCACTGTTCTCAAGGCTTTTCGTACATTAATTTATGCAATCCTCATAACAACCTTATAAACGAGGCACTGCTGTTATACCCATTTCATAGATGAGGAAACTGATGTACAGATGGGTTTAGTCACTTCTCCAAGAACATGCAGCCATCAAGTGTCAGAGACACTATTCAATCTCAGACAGTCTGTGGTCAGAGCCCATATTCTTAAACTTTACACTAAATTTTCTTGATTATTTTTAACTTTGTTTTGTTAAACATAAGTGGTATTTTATTGCACATATGCTTCTATAAATGATTTTTTTTAAATGATATTTTTCACTAACAGTCTAGCTGGCATGTGCCCTCACTGGGACATAAGTTTCTACATTATTCTTTTCACTGGCTACATGAGGTTTCACAGTGTAGATGAGAGGTACCATAACTAATTCAAACACTTTGACACTGTTAGACACTTCAGAGTTTCCAGAGCATGTCCCCCAGAGGTCACCATTCATACAAACTACAAGGTCAATGGCATCTACTGGAGTTGTGTAATGCATTGCCCGTGTGATTCCAATTCCTATTTTTTTCAGTAATGTAATACAACTGGTGTTACAATAAATTTTCTTGTCCATCTTTGCCAGTATTTCTCTAAGCTGGATACCCAGAAGAGGGATTGCAGAGTGAAGGGAATGACTGGTTAAACAGTGACAGGTACTGCTGGAGTGACCCTAAAAGACCCCATCATTCCTCTCCCACAAAGAATGTTTGAAAGAACTTCGTCTCTTCCACCCTCACTAAAGCATACATTGCCAATCTTTGCGTTTCTAGTCAATCTAAAGAATAAAAATTGGTATCTGATATTTGATTGCTACTGAGCTTCAGCATCTTTTCACGTTTACTGAATTTTTACATGTATTCTTCCATTGATTGTTTTATATTATTAATTTATAGAAGCATATATAGCCTACATCTGCACTGTCCAATATGGTAAACACTAGCCACATGTGGTTATCTAAATATATATTAACTAAAAAGTTAAATGTTAAGTTCCTCAGTCCCACTAACCATATTTTAAATGTGTATGTTCTCTAATAGAAAGAAGCTGTGGAAAATAGAGTAAAGATAGAAGAGAGGAAGGAGATAATTAGAAACTAGGAGGGTCAAGTATATGATAATAGAAGGAGAACTGACTCTGGGTGATGAACACACACTGCAACACATACACGATGCACTGTAGAATTGTATGCTTAGAACCTATGTAATTTTTGCTAACCAATGTCACCCCAATAAACTTAACAATAAAAAAAAAGAAACTAGAAAAAAGTAGAGAAAGCAACATGATTACAGAAAGTACCATAAACATAGAAAGCTAGAACTGAAAAAAACTTGGAAATTATCTAATCCTATGGTTTTCAAATGTGATTTGTGAAATCCTGGCATTCTGTATAGATGCTCAAATCTATATATTTAACATATGATAAACATGCTTTAGGTGTATTCTAAGTGTTCTAAAAGCAAAAAATGCACAGACTAAAATGTCAACACAGGTGGTCATTGAAATTTTAACTCGTTCTGAGTAAGAACTTAATTTTTGTCTGTAATGTGTGTGTGTGTGTGTATGAACCTGTGTATATGTGTGTATATGTGTCATTGGATAGGAAGGTTCGAGCACTGCCTTGAACTTTTTTTAAAAACGTCAAGACCAGGTGGTGAACTTATTATACAACAAGTTGACAATGCACTGTAGAATTATACACCTGGAACCTATGTAATTCTTGCTAACAAATGTCAACCAATTAGTTTAACAATAATAAATAAATAAATAAATGAACAAAAAAAACCTCAAAACCGAGTATGTCAACTCTCATAAATTTAAACAAAAGTAAGCACGTGACCTCAGCTTATGCATACAATGACCATGCAAGGCAGGCCTCTGTGACATCTGCTCGGCACATGCTCCCATCCTAAATTAATAGCCAACTGTGCAATAAGAATGAAATGCAAAATGTATAGTGTCAAAACAATGTGTTATAGATAGCATTAGTGCTAATTTTAAATCTTGGAGGCTGCTGGTTTGACTTTTTATTGAGAATGTTGTTGCAAATGTCGGGTTATCCTTGTCTCATTTTGTATTTATAAATGTTCTCCTTTCCTCAGGAGATGTAAAAATACCCTTAAAGCTAGAAAAAATGCAGTCTCTGGTGAGAGAGAGGGGGAGAGAGAGAGAGATTAAAAGGGTAAATTAGATACGGCATATTACCATCTATTGATGCATCAACTAATGTCAACCCATTGAGAATAATATAAGGAATGAAGGCAAGTACTGACGACTTTCACACAAACTCACTCAACATCAAGAGACTAGCATGATGGCTGGAAAAACTGGAGAAGCCCATGTTTCTAACCAGAAAACTGTCAAGTCTGCAGTATGTCTTATGCAACCAACTACTTCAAAATTGTGTGATGGTCCCTGACAGCTTAGTCATATCTAAATAAAGATAACAAGCAATAAAACGAGTCTTCCTACTTGCTTTGTCAATATTAATTGAGCAGTTTTAATGATACCAAATTGAGGCAAATTGCATGTTAGTGACATTATAGACACAGATTGAGATTCTATGGAGTAAAAGTTTAAAAACCCAGTACTATCTAACAACCCAAGTTAAATGTGAGAGGATAAGGCTGTTATAAATATACACATACACACACCTGGTTCCCATTTCTGATAATACGTCTAGAGAGGAGTGAAATTTTTGACATCCAAAATACATGATGGATTAATGAAAGTAGCCAGTTCTGTGAACTCTTTAATGACCTTTACTACTCAGACCGTGGCTTTCAACATATTATTTTTCTATGCTGGGTTCATGTAGATGGAAAAAAAAAAGATATTTTACCCTAAACTGACCCAAGTGGCTGATATGAAAGTAATATCTAGGAACAACATAGAGGTAATGGCTCACTTTAAAGCTACCAGTGCACTGTGTTCTAGCCAACTAAAGACTCCTTAACAGTATTGTATAGTCAAACACTAGGTGTTAAGTTCTCACAAGTGTGCAAACATCTTTCTAAATAGGATTGGGTCAGGCCATATATATAATCAATTATATTAAGGTTCAGCCTTAAATCTGCAAATTTCTAGGGTTGTTGGTAATTATATTGGCAGTATGTTCCACAATTAGCTTTTTTTTACAGGAAACTTATACAATGAACTGTAGGCAAGGTGCTAGTACAAATATTTCAAAGATTTTAAGGGAGAAAAAAATGTTTGTGTTGGTCAGTGAATAAATTCCATCTCTTAAGTAGCTCACAAAAATATAGCTGCCTTTCAGAAGTCTGGTATTTTCATGCTATGACTGCAAATAAAGTGCCAACACGGAAACTGAAACTTCAAATTTACACTAAATGGAAAACAAAGCAGTTTTTATAGCCTTGAAAAATGACAAACGGAGGTGTGCTAAGGCATCTGAGATATTTTAATGACATTGCCTAGAAATCTTATATTGTTATCAGATAGATTTGAAAAGTATTTCCTGCCGATGACATTTCAACCAGCTAGATTGGAGTCCATTTATGAACACTTCCCCAATGAAACACTTACCAAGTAATGAAAATGAACAGCTATTAGATCATGCTCGTGATTCAGTCTTGAAATAAAAATATCCTATTGCTTCTCTTTCAATCTTCTCTAATTATTAATGGAAGAATAAGCTTATTCATTAAAACACTGTTATCTTTGGTAAAAAAAAAAATCTGTATGTGAATCAGTTATTTTGTGTCATAAAACTAAAACAAATCAGTAGAATAATTGGATTCTGTCACCAATTATGATCCATAACCCCTGATTTCAAAATTATGCTCATTAACATCTAATTTTGAAATATTTCAGTTGCCTTTATAATATTTAATAAGAATGCATTAAATAAATGTATGTGCATATGTAAATATACTAAATACATTTTGAAACAAAAAATACACTATAAATACTGCTTTTACTCTTCATGTATTTGTGTTCCTCATATTATTTTGTTTGAAAAGAAATACAGTTGGCGCTTGATCAACAGAGGTCTGAACTGTGCAGATCCACTTATACATGGATTTTTTCCAATAAATACTGTAAAAGTACTTTCTCTTTCTTAGGATTTTCTTAATAACATCTTCTTTGGTCTAGTTTACTTTAATGTAAGGATACAGTCTATAATACATGTAACATATAAGATATGTGTTATTATCGACTGTTTATGTTATTAAGAAGGCTTCTGGTCAACAGCAGGTCATTAGTAGTTCAGTTAGGGGGAAGTCAAAAGTTGCATGTGGATTTTTTACTGTGCAGGGGTCGACGGCCCTCACCTCTGCATTGTTCAAGGGTCAACCACACTGCACAGAAGAAAACAAAGCTGAGCGCTCCAACTCCATGTTACAGAAAAGGTGTGCAGCCGGAGAGACAGTGTGTGCCCTACAACAGAACATGGTCCCTAGGTTCTGACAGATTTGGGGCTTAATCTTTATCACTTATTTTCTCTGCGCCACTGGCTATATTTCTTAATTTCTCATTAAGTTTCAGTTCCATTATTTGTTTGATGAAAGTAATAATAGTATCTATCTCAAGGGTCGCTATTATGGTTAAATTAGATGTAGTGAATTCTCTTTTCAAAGGAAAAACAAAAACAAAAATGTCCCGCCTAGGAAGGTGAACCACAAGTCAATAGAACAGCCTGGACGACCAGTTAGCTGCCCTAGTTCTAGTGTTCTCTTCATTACATGCAACAAACTCGTTCTCTTCATTAATTGCAACGAACCCGAGGGAAAGTTCACCTTGGGATGAAGATGCATTTGGTTTCTTCTTCCTCTGCAAGGAGGAAGAGACAGGGGTCCAGATGGGTGAAGAAGGAGAAATTTTCAGATGGAATGTGGACAATGGTCAAAAAAAAGAAAAAAAAATTTTAAGTGGGGGGGTCAGTGTATCTATTGAAAACTTGGGATTTTGAGTGGCATGAGAAAAGTGAAAAAAACTTTCATAGGCAAAGAGAATCCATTAAAAATGAGAATAACAAAATCTATTGAGTTGAAGTTTCATTTAAATTTAGAGACTTGGAAAGAACATAAAGCTTTGACTGCTACAAATAAATTCAAGCTTTGCTCCATAGTAATTGTGTGGGCTTTGGCAAGTCTTTAATCTCTCCATACCTTTCTGGTGATTACATTAGACACAGAAGATGAAGTTCAGGCTGGTTGCTGAGACCCCCAGCCCAGAGATGGACACGTGGTCCAGATCCTACTAGACCTTGAGCTCCTTTGAGACCAGGAAGAGCATCATACCCACGCTTGTTGAGTGTTGAATAAACCCTAAACTCTTGTTTCTTACACTCTTTGATCTGAACATTTGATCCTTTGTTCTGGTGATTGTCAGCCAATTTATTAAGACCTCCTGCTACACCCCTTGGGCTATATTACTACTCTCAGGCTTTGCTTCCTGAGAATACAATGGGAGTTATAACCACTTTGTACAGGTATCATGAGACTTAGCTGTCACGCAGGAAGAGCCTTCAGCGCAGTCCCAGCACTTAGACACAAATTCAAGTTTCAGTCTCTGTTATTTTTGAAGTGTCCTCTCTGTGAAATGGGATAATAATGCAATTTTTCTGATGTCTAACATGAAATTTTTTAAATGAGAAAAGACTTTATACATTATAAAGTGCAACTTCAATGTTGTTTAACACTTTCAGTAGAAAACAGTTCATTTATGTATCTTCAGTGAAACACAGAACAGAAACGTCCAGTGCGAGAATGTGACGTTTTCTCAGGAAGTTGTCAAGCTGAAGGGAAGTCTTCTTACTCAATGAGGTTCTTCCACCTGTGCTCTAGAAATCATTCCCTCTACCAATTCCAGGGTGGGTACCACCCCTGGCAGATCAAACTGAAACAAGCAGCACGCGCATTTAAATAAGGACTCAAAAAAAACCGGCTAGAGGGCTCCATGTCCCAGCGATGCCATAGAGGAAATGCCTGTGCTGGGTGGAAGACAGGGCTACAGCAAGGGGATATTTATCTGCTTTCTGTTCAAGTACTTCTAGTCACTCGGTTTATAGGGCACCTTCATATTTCAAAAGATATTTGTATCATGCTAAAATCTACCTCCACACTCCCTCCTCTGGAGCCATCTTCCATCTACAATGGGAGACTGCCAAATATTTGGAGACAGACAACAAGCCTTCCCTCCTTTGAGTATGTTATTTGTCATCACACAAGGGAGCTTGAGGGAAAGGTGGTCAGGGGTTTGGGCGGCATCTCAGGCAGGTTTTAACCACAGCCTATACCTTGATTGGTCACTTCAGGTCCAAAGAAGCTACAGGATGTTACTAAACCACCCAAATCCGCCTTTCTCTTGAAATTCTCCTGATCTTACTCATATTTATGGATCCCACTCATTGTCTACGGAGTATTAAGTAACACTTTGGTTAAAAAAATTTTTTTTAAACTTGCTCTGTGTGTGTGTGTGTGTGTGTGTGTGTGAGAGAGAGAGAGAGAGAGAGAGAGAGAGAACCTTCTTACACAGTGAATAGCAACAGGAATTGAAATTTTGTCTCATTTTTTTACTCCCTCAGCTGAGGTGTCTTTTTGTCGACCTTTTGATTTTCACCTCCAATCCCTTCTCATTCCTTATTTTCTCATGTCTTCCTTCCTTCCTAATTAACCATTTGAGAGGTTTCCAAAACCATTTCATCTTTTCCCTAAATGGGGTAAGAAAATGGCACAAATAGTCAAGATGGTCTCAAACAGAAAGAGAAGGGTAACGGGACAGTAGAAGCCCTCAGCCCCCGCGCTCTGGAACGACGGGAAGGCTGGGGTTCAGTTCTGCAGCGAAGCACACCCCTGTTGTCTGCCCCGAGGTACCGCTAACTGACTGCTGCCCGTAAGTGCACCCATTGTCTTCATTTCTCACCTCACTCTTAGCTTAGTCACCCGAGTACAACATACCAGTCATCTGCAAAAGTTTCTTTAGACCCACTTGACAGACACCGAAATATCTGTCAAGCCTCTTGGGATTTCTCATTCTTACTTGTAAACTGATAAAACTAGTAACAATAATCCACTTTATGTGAATGGGCTTTTATTAAATGCTTTATATACATGACAGAGGTCCTTATCACACTCCCATGATTTACACAGAACAGATAATCTTGACAATTATCATTCTGCAGATGTAGAAACCAAGGGTCTGGATGACTGTGGTTTCCTGCACAGGCTGGTCATGGTAGGGCTAAGACTCTAGTGGAGTTCTTCAGATCCAAAGTCTCATGTGGTGTTACTTTACTGTATTACTTATATTATTTATACTACTGATTCCCAAAAAAAGCAACAGTATAGCCCACCATGGAAATGATTACTTTCTAAATACAAAGAGTTTTTTTCTAAATTCTTCACCCTTGCTTTAAACAAGTAACATCATGAACTATCTCTGAAAGTCTTTAGTCTGAAATTCTCTCTCTTCTTCTAAATCTAAGTAGAATGCATTGTTTACGCCCACTTTGATTTTAACTCATGTTCATTCATTTCCATTTTTTGGGGGGGATTGATATACCACAGTGTCAAATATTAGGAATTCAAAGTGGAGTAAGATGTGGTCCTTGCTCTTGAAGAGTTTACTATGTAGTATAGGGCATAGGGAATTTTTAAATGGTATAAAAAAGAATGATGTTTATAATCATAATTGCTAACATTTATTGAGTACTTACTATGTTCCATGCACCAAAATAACCACCTTACATATATGGTAGAAGAATTTGCAGAATGTGTTATGATTTATACTTTTTATGAATGTATATTACCTTCCCAATTTGATTATAAACTCATTGAGAACAAAAGGTTTCCTTCTTAGTGTTTTGCTTACCTAATATAGATCCTCAATTAAACCAAAATGAACCAGTTTATGGTGGCAAGCTGGGAATTATAAATAAATGAAACTTCAGTACAATAAAAATTTTTTCTACATGTTTTAATGACAACTATTGCCAAGGGACAAATATATTATTAGAAATCATTCTGACTATGGTTGAGTGGGGACCATTGAAGGACAATTGCAATAGCATTTGAACTTAATGATAGCTTTTTTTAATAATAGCTTTTAAATATTTTTATTTTTTAATTATAGTTGACATACAATATTATATTAGGTGTACAATGTAATTATATATTTACATATTTCATTAAGTGATTCCCCCCAATAAGTCTAGTATAGCTTTAAATGCCTAAAAGTAAAAAAATGTTAGACATCAAACAATATTTCACACCAAGAGTATATATTGAAAAGTAATCTTACAAGGGAAGGAGTAAACGATGAAAACGAATTGGGGTATGGACCAGTCTTAGCTAGATTATCATTTGATAATGTCTGGACACAGTTTTTGGTTGTTACAGTTGGGGGAGGGGTGCTAATGACATCTAGTGAGTAAAGGTCAGAGTTACTGCTCAACATAGTGCACCTCCACCATCAAAAAAATTACTCAGGCCCAAATGTCACCAGCATCAAGACTGAGAAACTCCAGATTAAAATAATAGCCTTACAACATGCCCACCGTCTTTGCTTTAGAATCATCATCCTCCCGAGCCCAGGATTTAGGTTAACAGAATAACATGCCTAAGGGAAGAGAGAGCTTTGGCATGTCTCAAGAGTAGCAATTAAATGGTCCAGTGCTGAAGTGACATGCATCATTTCTACTCAAATCCATTGGCCAGAACTAGTCACATGGCCCCACCAGAGCAAAAGGAGTTATAAAGTGCAATTCTACCATATGCCTCCCAACAGGGAAGAAGTGATATGTAATGATGAATAGCACAAATGAGTAGTTTGAGGGACAGAGGGCAGGGATTAAGAATAATACTGGGCAGAATTATTGCTGTTCTAATGACATTCCAAAATTCTAAACTCAATGCAGTTTCCACTTAAAGAAAATTCTTGCACAGAACAAAGTACATTCATAACAAGTGTGATTCAGGGGTTTTTCAGCTAGAAATCGTTGGAAATAATGCCTACTTCACAATGTTATTGATATGTGGAAGCAATTACACACTCCTTAATTGCTAAGAAATATCCCTTAAATGATTGTACCCCGTCTTTCCTTTGTAGAGTAGGTATAAGAGCAACAGCATAACTAAAGAATAAGGCTATCAAAAATGGACTACTTCTCCTGCATTGTGAAAGAAAAGAAAGAACCACAAGTCACATGTCATATGTGACACCAGGATTGCCTCAATTCCCTAACTCCACTCTCTCTCTTTCCTTTTTCTTCTATCAAACTGTTGTTAGACTGGGCTTTCAAAACTGCACATCAGTCCATACTGTCTCCTTACTTAAAACCCTTCATTGCCTTTTCATGACCCTCAGTATACAACTCTAACTCCTTAGCACGGAATCCTCACCTTTATGATCTCATCTGCTCCTCTCCACCTGAATCTTTCTCCCTGTTGCCCAACCACTTACTTTTTCCCAAATACAATGTTGTCCTCTCCTGCTCCAGGCCTTCTTGCAAGCTTACTTCCTTTACCCATTGGTCAGGCAAACCATACTTTATCTTTGAGAAGTTCTCAGCTATCACTCTCCTCAGGAACACAGCTATTTACTTGATTCTCTTCTCCACTTTATTTAAATTGCTTCTACCAGGGGCTACATTTCATTCTGTATCTACAGAATCTAGCACAGGGCCTGGCATAGAATGGAATCTTAAATGTTGTTTGAATGAATTACTAAAATATAAATTTCATTTTACTGTGTCTTCACAATGATCATTTTAAATTTTGCATATCATTCAACCAATAAGATAACTAACTTAAAAATTAAAACAAGATAACTATTTTCCTTTAGAAACTAGGAAAAAATATTCATATAAAGAAGAAAAATGTCAACACACAGATGTTTCCTACAGTATTATATAAAGCAAAATTATTGCCTTCCTTTCTCAGAAGTAGCTCTTAGGAAGGGACTAAAACTATAAATGACTGAATAAAGTTAGACAAATAGACAAGAAAGGGGTTTTACCTTTTTTTGTTATTAGGAATTTCCAACTTTTTCACCAGAAAATTCTACCTTTATTATTTGTCCTAGAATGGTCAGATCTGGACTTGAATCTCAAGTTTGCCTAAATCATTATCTCTCTAAAGATTTTTTTTTTTTTTTAGGAACAAAGGACTTAAGCAAAGCACCATTAGTTTAGTCCAAATCTGTCACTTTACACAGTCCTGTAGGAATGGATCCTACAATAATCCCGTTCTAGAGCTGATGAAATGCAGGCATTGAAAGGCTGAATAAAACCAGCTAGTATGTCAGATTTCAGCCCAGGAAGTCTGATTCAGAGATCATACAATCTTTATACTATAATTTCTCCTATAACAAAACATGTGTATTTTAATGGCTTGAAAAGCTTTATCTCTGAAAGAATGGATCTCATAAAATGGGTTTGAAAAGTAATTGGGAAAATAGAAGCACTTCAGTGGACATTTGTCTATTATTTTGTTCATGTCCCATCTGAGCCCTCATCTTCCTTTGGAGAATTCCTCATCTTAAGAAACTTGGTGGGAGGCAAAGATTGCCTTCCACGATAATGAAAATAGTTCCCCTTTCTTTCGAGGGCAGATGGAGGGCACACAAGGGAACGAGGTTCACCCTGGAAAAAAATTGATCTGTATAATTTTCAGGGATTTAAGCTTTCTGATTTTTATACACAGAGAGAAAAAAAGCCACAAGTCAACTGAGGTCATTCCTTTACAAACATGACTCATATGCCATCTAAACCATAAGTTATGAAATGGAAAACTAAGAAGAAGTAGCCAGTTTGTCAGCTCTACCTGAAGAACCTCGCAGTAGGAGTCATCCTTGTGCACTTATTATTGAAGTACACCTACTCGAAAGACCTAGCCTCTTTCAGAGATAGAGACTGAGGAAGGCCTGTTATCTACATACGGTAATGGCTTCAACAGGCGTATAAGAGAACCCTCCTGGCACTCCCTTTCTTTCTCAGTCACAGTGGTAGTAGGTATTTGCTAGTAACTAGCTGATCCTGCAGGAGAAGAAAGCATGAAGATAATAAAGATAATTTTAACTATGGTTATTTCAGCGTCTTCCCCTGTTATCAGATTGGGAGAAAGACATTCACTGTAATGACTGTGGCAGTGAAATCAGTGTCAGGGAAGATGAGGCATGACAAGTTCCTAGAGGGACCACTTGACTCAATGATCACTACTTTAGGACAGTGTGTTTTACCCCAACCAACTAGAAAAATAGGCATGTCATAGGAGCAAATAAAAAATAGCATGGATTTTAAAGATTCATTGATATATTTATCCAACAAATACTCACTGAGCAATGTGCCAATGATGGGCAGAAATCAAAACAGCCCCCAATCTTGGGAAAATTAGAACCTGGTGAAGGAGGCAGGTGAGTTAGTCACAAAAGCTGAGATAAGGGCAACGAAAGAAAGCATCACAGTTCCTGATAAGCCTAGAACAAAGGCAAGTGAAGGATAACCTGAAGGACGGGAAGAGCTAAGTAGGTGAAGGCAGGATGTGCGCATAACAGGAAGGTGGGTGCAGATGAAATCGCGTGAGCCAAGGCCTTGAAATGGGTGGGGATTGGGACAGATTGCAAACATGGGACAAAGGCCAGTGAGGCTGGCACTCACAAGGTAAGTGACAGGGTGGTGGATCAGGCTAGAGAGATCACTGAGGACAGAGAGTACAGTCGTGGGAGCACGTTAGGTATAGAAAACAACAAAAGTGTGTGCGAGCTTCAGGCTGCTCTGCAGTTACTTTCTGGTCCTGTCAGAGGGACAGGTACCTTCTTCTCAGATGTTGTGGGGGTGGAGGGTACAGGGATAGGAAATGCAAAGCACTGGCTTATTGCATACCTTGCAAGGTCAATGGTACTGCTCCTAATTTGCCTATGAGGAAACGAAGGCTCAGAGAGGTGAACAAGGCAGTGTTAAGTTGTAATGAACAGACAGGATCCAACTACGGTCTACTGGGACGCCATCTCGGTGGGAGATTCCAGAAGCCAACTTCGTTTTCTCTACAAGTTTGCCGATGGCTAGTCAGGGCTACGTTCACTGACTCTGTGGGCAATCGTTTCTACTTTTATTGCTTTTTAAACTTGACCTCAGTGTAATGTCCTTTAGGCCTAGCCTCTTTGTGGATCTTCAATCCAGGGTCAAAGCAATTTGGCACGGTTGGCTTAAAATGATCTTCATCTGGTCACCCCATCAGTCACAGGTACATTCAGCACTCAAATGCAGTCAGCTTTCCCTTCGCTCATATGACTGGTGAACCACTGGTCCACGCCAGTCATAGTCTGCATAGTAAATTTAGTGCACTATCCTCAACAGGTTATTCTCATCCTACCTCATCTCTTTGGAATTTGCAGGGAACCCAGAATCTGTCCAAGTTGAAACAGACCCACTGCAACTTCCCACTAAAAGAGCTTTCATTAGAATAAGTCCTTGATACATCCAAGGTCTTAGGAAATCAGCACATTCACTCTAATATCACTCTAATATAATTTTTCCCAGAAAAAGAAACAATGAAAAACTGAGACATCTTAAGTTGTGCTTTGATAATTCACTTAAGGAGCAGGATTTGCACAGAGTGGAGTGCTGCCTGTAGTGTCATCACGAGTGTGTTTTCCCTATTGCTGCACGGAGTGTATGGTGGACTCATTTATGCCAGGCAGCCAGAGCACTGTCAAATGTGACATGTCATTCCTTAACGAAGCCAAGGGTTCGGCTCTCTGGCAAAGGGACGGTCACTTCCTTACGCTTATTTTCTATTCCCTTTCAGCACCAGCTCTTGCAGTTGATGTTCTTCTTTTTGTAGAGTTTTCTCACAAAGAAATACTATTTATCACATTATAGAAATTGCTAATTTTGTGTGAAACCACAAAACTGATTAAAACACAAAAGCTGGGTGGTTGGCGAGGTTCATGGACTGAGTGGCTTGGTCAAAACACAGGCTTTGCAAAGCCATGTGATTAAAGGGCTATTGCAGCAAAATGATATATCACCCCATATCCTTGCCCTGCAAGGTCTCTTGTGAATAGCTGAATTCACAGCTACTAAATTCACAAATGCTAATGGTCTACTTTGTTCCCCTAAGTTTTCACCTAACTTGCATTTTGCTTTATATGTAATGATATCCAAAGCTCCAAGTCCTTTGTGTATACTATGTTCTCAGCTCAGCCTGTCTTAAGTCTCCCTTTGAGTTTCTGTCTTTTGACTGTGAACTTGCCACATGACTTTAATCAATTTATCATTGACACTGACCTTAAATAGCACCCCCAAAAAATCCCCATAGCCATTTCTGATTATTCTGTTCATCTGTTTCTACTGAACAAATTTTATCTGACCAAGGATATAAACAAAGCCTAGATGGTCTAAGGATCTAGTTTACATGACTCTGCGTGAAACAATATGTATGTTTTCATTTTTTTCAAGTGACTAAGTCATAAATTTAACAAACTAATATATGTTCATGAAAATTATGAGTAGTGATATAGAGAAATGATTATGACATAGTATTAAGTGACAAAACTAGATATAAAATTGCAAGTACAGTGAGATTCCAACAGTGTAAAAAAGGTATGCTAAAATATTCCAATTCAATCTACCAACAAATTAATAGAAATCATCTCTGGAATTATGAATAATTTTAATTTTCCTCTTAGAGTATTTTGTATTTCCAATGTTTTTCATAAACCATAAAAAAAATGCTATTCAAAAGCTCAGTAGTACCTATTGAAGCACCTTAGTCTTAAGAAAATTGCAGAGCCATTCCTTAAAACATTGCACAAATTCCTCCACAGTTTCAAAGGCTACACATCAGGGCCGGCAACTTGAGGAATTTAATAAAGGACAAGAAATGAATCCCAACTTCAACTCCCCTGCAAATATGACAGGATTTTAAAATGTGCCTGGAAAACTGCATCTGGGGGTTTGCCAATTCCATAACGTTTGGGACGTTTGCTGAACCCAAAACACAGCCGGGCCCACCCATCCATAATGAAAGCCCTCCCCCCAAATGAATTCATGGCTTTGTGGCACCATCTGTCTCATTCCCTTATTTACATAATAGGGAACCCTGCTCTGACTGCAGCAAATGAGGAGCGACAAAAGAATGGCGAATGAAGGAAGATGAAATGTATACATGTATACATCAGATTATGGATAATATGGTCAAATCCCTCCAATTTAAAATTTTAAAAAATTGTTTTTCAAAACGCATCACAATGTCACCTGGGCTTCTTTCCAGCTCTCAGAACCTCCTCATCCTTCCTCCTTCTGCTGCATCTGCAAATCTCACTAATATGGCTTGTTTCACTCCAAGAGTTCGTTTGTCACATTTTATTTTATTAAGTATTTTATTTTCCTCCTGTGGACGCATTAGAATGCCAGTTAGAGAAAGTAACATAAATCAGTTACGTTTGGTAGTCAGTAAGGATGCAGAGGAGAAATAGGCAGGCTCATGTTAGCTTGGAACTTAAAAAGAAAAAAGATTGTCCCCAATATGGAGCTTCCTTGAATCCTTCTCATTTTCCTCCTATCCGTCTCCTGGGAAGTTTCTGTCCTAATAACGGGCACATGAGCAGAGGATCTATTCACAGACAGACAAAGGGCTGAGATTTTAATATGCAGCAGTCACTCCAATTCCATGTTTCGTGTCCCTTACTGCAGGAGCTGGGACAGGGACGGCCTCTCAGTGCCCACAGCAGCCAGAGGCTGTCCTGGTCTAAACGCCTAGTGACTTGGATACCTATTCAGTCTCTGCCATTAACTCTTAGTGACCTTGAGCAAGTCCACATCTGAGAGCTTCAAGTTCCCAATCAGTACTTGGCTGACCATTAATGCCTGCTTGGAAGCTGAGAGGATGCTCTTCCCATGGACCTAGATATTCCATGTCTACGCTTACAGGCACAGAAGAGGGTGGAGGGGTTCCTTCAGTACTGGGGCTCATGTTTCACCAGGACAGAGCACCCTCAGTCCAGAGAGGGGAAAGAAGCCACAGTTCAGAGGCATACACTCTCTTCTACCCCAAGACAAGCTCTTTGATAGCCAGAGATAAGGACGGAGCATCCTCATCCCAGCACTGACAGTAGGCACACCTCAGGTTGCAATGGTGAGAGGCTAAAGGGGCTTAATCAGCGTACCACGGGCAGCTCAGGAACCACACTGGTCTGCAATAGACTCCTCAGCCACTGTCCAGTTTTCCCAATCAGAACGCATGGGGATAGGATCAAGGAATCGGTGTACTTATTATGTTCTCAGGTAATTTTGATTTGTAGCCAAGGTTTGAGGACCTCTGGTTTCCATAACTCTTGCTGTGATAAAAGGAAGACAAGCACATCGCTAGGATAAATAATTTCTTAGTTCTAACGTCCAAGAGGAATTTGCCACATACATGTCTTTATTGGGGGGTTACTGATCAACAAAGTAGATAAAACTGGCAACAGCTTTATTCCTCACATGCAGAAGTGTGTATGTGGACACACATTACACCCAGTGGCAATCAATACAATGCCAGCACCTAAGCAGGTACCTGGTGCAAAGGTTTCTGCTGGGGCTATACTTACGAGGTTCAGGCTGGGCTTCTAATTGATGCCTGGCAATGCACTAAGGGTAATAGCAGCCCCAACCAAGAGGCTAAAACCCATCCCCACAATCTCACCCACTAGCTAAAACCTCCTTCCAAAACAACAAAAAAAAAGGAGTGCAATGATGATAGTATTTTTCAATACAGATGACTCAGATTTTCTCAATCTTATATGATGTATGAAATACAAATAACTTCAGAGAAGGTTAATGATGTGTAACAATCCAAACACAACCTCTGTTCTTTCCTTGCATATGCAGCCTGAAGGCACGTCGCCAGACCTCTGTTCCAACCAGATGCCCTCTGCTAAGTCCCTTCTGTCTACATGGGATAAGCTGCTGTTGTAAACAATAAAGGAGTATACGTATTAGCAAAGAGTGTGTGGCAGCGGGGACATCTGGCTTGGACCTCTGGGCCTTCCATTTACTAAAACCCTTGAAATATTAAGAAAACTGATCATCGTCTGTAAAATGGGCTGATAATGACCTACCGGAAAGGGTTAGAGAATCAATGAGATAAAGGACATGAAAGGTCTAAGGAAGCAGTAAAAAACCAGATGTGTATTGTAAGACATGGTTTTGTGTTCCTCTGAGTTGGCAGTTGAGGTGAGGTGATGAAAAATTAAGAAATTAAGTGAAATTCAAGTTGTTGTGGAGACCCAAAGGTGGAAGGGATTTGTCCTGCCTAAAGACATCATACAGCACTCTTCTTTGGAAAGGAGATAGGAACTAAGACTGGGGGGGTTGGGTGGAAGTCTTCTAGAAGAACAAAGAGAGATGGCCTAGGTGGGAATAAAAATTATTCAGGAAACCAGTGTGTAAATTGATATGATTGGTTCATAAGGTATATATTGAGGTAAAGGAAGTATAATTACAGAAGTGGGGGGCGGGGGTTTGAGGATCCTGCTAGTGAGAGATTTTATCAATCTGTGCTGAAAAGGAAGGTCTTTCCATTGAACACACTGAAGGATCAACAAAGGCTTTATAAAGGGGGGTGCCATGATCAGATTTGGGTGTACAAAGATCACTCTGGAAATACTGATTAAGATGGGCTGGAGCAGAGTGAGACTGAGGCAAAAAGAGCAGTCAAAGATGGTGTTATAGGAATCTTGGTAAGGAAAGACGGCCACAGCAGTGAAGGAGTGGTGGACACTGTTTGAAAGATGCTAAGGAGGCAAAGGAGGCAGGACTCAGTGACTGGGTGAATGAGCAGGGAAAGGGTAATGAGGAATCGGGGCCAGTCTCTCAGGTTATAAGTGCAAGTGAGTAGGTAAATGATCTGCACTTTGACTAAGAGAGAAAGAAAAGAAGCTGAGCAAATTTAAGACTAAGTAGATGTGGGAGATAGCGAGTTTGCTTTGAGACATGTTGACTTTACAAGTACCTGTGAAAATACAGAGGAAAAATCCAGTAATTATGATATGTGTGTCTCTAATTTATTGGGGGGAGGGGCGGGGAACTAGTCGAAAAGAATCTCATTATGCAGAAACTAAGAGTAGTTTGTTGATGTGAGGATGTTCTTAGAAGTTTGTTAATAGCAAGTACAGTACTTATTTTCAGCAACTGAACTGCTTTGAGGACCATGTTTCTTTCCCTGCTAACCAAGCTCTATGTTCAGATCCACTCATCATATTCTTGAAGCTTCAAACAAAACTCAAGGACATCCAGCTGTGCCATGTCCAAGGTGAGATGACTCTGGACCATGATGAAGGATGTAGACACAGTCACCTAAGACAACGTACATGAAATTGCTTTGAAGTTTCTCAAGAAACTTCATGGCTTTCCTGTTTCCTTATAGAGGTGCAGCAATAATATGAGAAGTTGAGTGGCCCATAGGTATCATGCTTAGCACCACATTGTCTGATGTGCAGTAGTTACACACTTAATGTTTGCTGAGTAAGCTGTAGAATGAAGGCACACATAAATTAAACAGAATAAACATCCCAGCAGAGCTGGAGAGGGGCGTGGGTGAACTTTTTATCTCCATGGTAAAAATGATTTCCGAAGGTGAGCCTTCAGATTTTCATTGACGCTGGCATTTCTACCTGGCCACATCCCAAAGTAACCACTAGGGGGATCAAAAGTGGGAAACCGGAATTTTCTTTCTTTCAAGGGTGTAGGTAAATGTTCAAAGAAGAGGTGAGTGGGTGAGGGTTCTTTTAAATGGTGGTGAAATGCTCTATCAGGTCATAAACCTGTGGTATAGTTTAGTGACTATGCTTAAATGGATGCTTCTCATTGCCTTATGAGATCCAGGAAAGCCATAAAAATTCATGGCCTACTTGTGGCTGAGCTCTAATAAAGGAATAATCAGTGCTTTAAGCAAGGGGTAATGGGAAGTACAGTGGGAGATTTACTAGAGCAATAAGGGCAGCAGAGAGAGAGCAGGTTTTTCATGCCAATTACACTGACAGACAACAGAGCAAGACTTTCCTGATACACACTTGCAATCCTGTTCTATTAAGTGACAAGACTGGGTCCTTAGATCTTCCTTCTCCTGCACTTCGGGAATCAAAGTGTTTGAGTTTTATTCAGGATTTCTATCACCAAAGTTAATAAAGCTCCAGTGAGGTTCCCATAATAAATCACTTGGTATGGTGGAAAGATCTTGGAATTTGGATGAAAAACAACTTCAGTTTCAATCCCAGCTCTGTCACTTACTAGGTGATTTTATTTTGCCCCTAATTATTCTTCCCCAATTACTCATTCCTGCCCACTGGCATGAGACTTGAGCTGTCTATGGGAGAAGCGCTCAGTCCTATCACCTTGCCTTCAAAGTCAGTCATATGACTTGCTTTGGCCAATGGAATGTGAGTTGCAGTAGTATTTGCTGCAGTCCAGAAAAGCTTTAAGAGCCTTTGGGAAGTTGGTCTTTGTTCTCCGTCACAAGAATAATATTCCTCAAATCAGGAGTAGGTTCTAGAATAAAGAAGACACATAAAACAGAGCCCGAGCTGACCTCAGTCACTGTACTAGACATGTAATAGGAGTAAATATTAAAGTCTTGTTGTCCCAAGACACTGAAAGGTTGGGGGGTGTTTGTTACTTCAGTATACTGTAGTAAAGCTGACTGATACAAGAGTGATTTTGGAAGGAGCACTTAATCTAATTGAGTCTTGTGTTCCCTAAAATGGTGACAATATACTCACTTGTATGACTGTGTGGATATCAAATGACATTCTAGCACTATGTACACATAGAGACACTATTCAATTAGTGGTGGTTATTATTATTCTAATTTGCTATTCAATTAGAGTGATGAAAAGAAGTTAACTTTCTCAACATCTGTGCTTCCGGTTAGCTAAGTTTCAATGACTTGTGGCTGTGGAGTCCCTGGGCCAATGTGGCAATCAGAGGTAAACTGGACATTTATGACACTCTTCTTCCAGGACCAGACAGAAAGAGTCTCTCAGATCTTTTCATTACAGCCTTCACAAGCTGTGAAAGAAACAGCAGTTGGTTCGCTTTCACCCCATTACACATCTAGTCAACAGAATGCTGCCTTCTCCTTACCTGGGAAGAGAGTCAGGGCACTGAAATCCAGCTCCTGGGGCCCTCCGCACATGGCCGTGATGATACAAAAGCCCCAGGGGACTGTGCTCATTGTAATCACAGTAATAGTACCTCACTCAGGAGCAGTCACTCATAGTTCACAAAGCTTCTATTGTTTACATTTTAATTTTCACGACAGCTCTATGAGGTTTTCATTCACTCATTCATTCAACCGACACAGTGCCAGCTACCTGGCTTCTGCCTTCAGGGAGGTAGGTATTACTGTATTATTGCCAATTTATTTACTAGTTATTGTGTTTATTCAACAAACATTACTTTGTGTCCACTGTGTTCTGGGCACTGTGCAAGTCAGAGAAGATACCAAATGAACAAAGACCAGTCCCAGCCCTCAAGGAGCTCACAGCTGCAAAAAGGATGCAGACATGTACACGGCCATGTCTAAAAAGTCCAGCAAAACTGTGACCATAGAGACAGAACCAAGTGTATGGGGGCTGGGGGAAACCTGCTACAGGAAGGATCACACGGGCTGGGTTCCAAGAGATGGCTGGATGAAAGTAGAACAGAAGGGGCAGCAATGGAACAATGTGTAGACTGGGAAGAGTATTGGTGTAGGGCTAGAGGATAGGATTGGTTGGGGAACTAGGGAGAGATGGAATTCAAGAGGTAGGAGGAAAGTGGGTTGTAAGAACTTCAAGGTGCAAAGGAGCTTATCCTTATTCTGTGGGCAATGGTGAAGCTTCACATAAAGTGTCATAAATAGACGACTACCATGGTCACATTTTTAAAAAGAGATCACTCTTGGCAACCATACAGAGTCCACTGGAAGTAAGTAAGACTATACTAAAGGAAGCCAGTTAATTCCAAACTCCAGAGTTCTGAATTAGTGTGTGCTCACTCCAAAGTCATGTGTGTGTGTCACTGCAGCTGAGGACTTGAACTCACAGTGGGACAACCCTGCTGTCATATCTAATTGTCTCTACCTTTCCCCTAGGAAAAGCAAACCCTTAACAAATGATCCATCCATTTAGTTAATTATATTCTTTAATCAGAGGGACAATCACTTTCCAGAAATCTCTTGATGGTGATCCCAAGGTCAGGATCACCAGGATACTATCAGCCAGGTCTTGATTATCCAAGGCAAACTAATATGGGTTCTAAGCACCAAAGAAGCAGGGATTCAAACAAATAAAACATATGTGTAGATACATCTTAAAGTCATCATGGAAGAAGCAGCACTTTGGTGCAGTTGGCTACACCTATCCTAACTTTTTTTTTTCAGTTTCATATAATGTGTGGGTGGAGGTGAGACACTGTAATTTATTAAGCACTTAAGTCTTGTACAGGTCTCGGCCTGATCCTGACCACACCCTCTTTTCTCTAGTCATTTCTTTGTTTGGAACTCCTTTGCAGAGGGAGTGTGTAGGCCCCGGCAAGCAGAAGTGCGATGCATCGGATTCATCATTTATAGCAATGCCGAGGATATCACCTCTGCCCTTTGTAAGGCTGCACAAGAAGACATGGCCAGCAACTCCCACTGCCTCATGCAGTTTTGAACCCAGAGTAAGTTTATTTGAGTGACGGAATGGGAACCACAGTATAGCAAACTCTATAGGATCCTCTATTCCTCTAGCGCTGGGAGGTATTGGTGATTATTGTGGGGTAGGCTCCTTAAGTTACAGACAAACTACCTCAAACTAGAGCCATTCCCCAAACTCTCCCAAATCAGCCTGATAGGAAGGAAAGTAACTCCACAGAGAGGGGTTCAAAGGCATGAGCGATTCTGATGACAAAATAAGCTGTTGCTATTCCCCAAACCCTTGAACAACCCAGTAGTCTATATCCCACTAGAGAACAGAAATCTGAAAGGTCTATTCAGTGTCTTTAGGTCAGAGGAGTTCAAAATCACACTTCAAGATTTCTCTTCTAATCCAATATTTAGTCTCTGGTCACAAGCCGTAAGCTTTCCAACAGAGTCCTCTGAGATAAGAAAGGTATGTAGTGAGCACTTACCACGTACCAGGCATATGCTAAGTGTTTTACATGCGTTCTCTCATTTATTCTTCAGAGCTGTAAGGCGTACACTATTATTGTTATTCCTCTATAGCAAAGGAGGAAACATAGAGACACAACGATCTTTAGTAACTAGGCCCAAGTCATACAGCAAACACATTTTGGAGCCCAGGTTGGATCTTTGGAAGCCAAATTCCGAAGCCAACCTTCCTGACTGTTTGGCTAATCTGCTTCATCCTGCCTAGGAGTTTAACTCACTGTTCTATTCCAATTTACAAGTATGTGTAAACTTCAATCTCACTCTCAATTTGTAGGTGAGGAAGCAGAGGTGAGTGAGAGTAAGTGACTTGTCTCGGGTCACATAACTGGGGGTGGCAGAGCTAGGACCACATACAAATCGTTATCTTCTTGATTACTTACCTTGAAACCCTCACTTTCACTGAGACTAAGCTTATTTTTCTTCTTCCAAGGGAAAGATAAAAGGGACACAAGAAGGAGGGGAACGTGTATTTAGCTCTTTCTAAGCATCAAGCAATCTGCTAGGTACTTTATAGCCAACATTCATTTGTTCAAGCGGCAGCCTGAAGAGGCTAGTGTTGCTGATTCCATTTTCCAAATGAGAGAACAGAGCCTGAAAGAGGTTAGGGAAACCTGCCCAAGTTCATCCAGTTAGTAAGTGATAAAGGTGGGGCCCCAGACCAGGTCTGCGTAGAAGTGACGCCCATGTCCGTGGAATTGCACAGCACTCCTCTGCCAGGAATTTAATAGTGGGCTTCTCTCTGGCAGGTGTGAATTTTATTCTGTACCTACTGTGACCAGATCCTCAATTCGATTAAAGAGTGAAATGGGTCGTGAATCAACACAGGCAATCTTCTTCCATCATCCCTTCATGAGATCCAGGCCACGAGGATTTAAATGGAATGATTTAAAGTTTTCCCAAAGCCTTGGATCAAATGGCTTCTGGATGGTCTGGGGAGATTACCCGCCCTGCTTCTGTTGCCTGACTCTACTCAGCAGCGAGAAGCCTCATGACATATTTAGAGGTCACCCACCAGAGAAAACATCTTCGACTTTGGTTGGAAATTTGCTGGGTGAGCCAGGTCCTACTTAGGCACAGGAATGTGTTAAATTATTTCCTAAACATTTGGGGTTAAACACAGCAACAGGAGCCTCTCACCAGACACTTTCCCCTCTAACTTTGAAATATGTGTGTACAGCAGAGAAATATTTTCTGGTTTTGATGCCCTTACACAAATTGTCAACATGCTGTATCTTTCTTCACAGTTCTTTGATGTACTTGAAGGGGTTTTCTTCCTTGAACAAGAAGGCACAACTTCAAATGTGTTTAAAACAGAAGCCCCTAAACATTTGAAGTTCAATTCAGAATTCCTAAGCAGAAACTTGGCAAGAAGTCCTCACATATATTAGGAAAAAGAACCCAAAAAACCTTCTTCCATCCATGAAGTATTAAATGTAGACTTCCCAATAGAAAACAGACTTTCATGACCTACTGGTCTACCATTTAATTCACTGCTTCCCCCCCCCCCACACACACACACACAGGCGTTATTTTTTGACCATGTCAAAAGCACAGTAAAGACCATTTAGATGTATTGTTCTCATCTCAAACTCAACAAGCCCAAGTCTTAACCTCTAATCCTTTCTTCACTCATTGCCCTTGGCTTCCTTCGCTTTTGCCAATAGCCCCAGACACATAGGCTGAAAACCTGGACAGTGATTCCCTCAAAAGCAGGAAGAATAATGCTTCAGTTACCTTTACATACTCAGTACCTAGACTATGCTGGTACATAGGAGATGCTCAATAAATATTCGTTCAGTGAAAAGATTTAAAATTCTCCTCCGATGTCTACTTTACCCACGTGTCATATTTCTCCCAAGCCCTTGTGACTTGTGTTTTAAATATGAGTACCCACGGCCCAGTTATGACCCATCTGATCAGGGTGTAGCCTGGTAAAGATTGTTACGGAAACAAATAAATACAATCGGCCAGAAATAGAAATTAAGTGGCCAGTGATTCCAAATAATTACGTGTCCAAGCACAGAGTAGGATCCTTCTAACAGGAGTGGGCCAGGTTTAAGTGTCTTTGAATCTAGGTACAATTTTAACCTGACATATTAAATTACTCTATAAGAGCAATATAAAGTTTGATGGGCCACTCCAAAGGATTTCCTACCAAAGAGTAAGTATGTACCGTATCATTAGTATAAACTTCTTAAGAGGAGAATCCACAAAGCCCCTCTGAAGGTCCTAACATGCTTTGTATGTGGAAAGTGCTTACATCTTCCATGTATCCTCGAGTCTCATTTGAGTCTGTGGCCAAACTAAGTCTAAGTCCTTAGCCCTCTTGAAATGTCTTCTTGATAATTTAATGGAGCTCCATTCAACCCTATCTTTGATTAGGAGGTTCTCCATTAAAAACACAAACCTTTCCCTTTTTTCTTCAGTTATTTATTCCTGCCCTTCCTTTTAATTTATATCATTAATCCTATGGCTACAACTGTACTTGGGACTTTCCAGTTCTACTAAATGAGAAGTTCCTAACCTGAGGTCTGCGGTATAGAAGAGATGGAGGAGTTCCACCGGTAGAGGTTGGGGGCTGGAAGCACGAAAGCAGCACTGGTGTCAAGCTGGCCTGAGCCTAGAGAAGACTTAGACACACGGATGAGCATAAGTGGATGCTGGAGGAAAGCCACATGACACTTCCTAAGAGCAGGCACAGTTCTAGGCACTGAGGAAAAAGCAGTGAACGAAGATCCTGTCCGCACGGGGCTTCCATTCTGATGGGGGCTACAGATGGCTAGCCATCAAACACATACATCTTATGCCAGGTGGTCATGAGTGCTATGGAGAAGAATGAAAAAGGTAAGGAACACACAGGTGTATAACGTTGCCATTTTGTATCGGGTGCTAAGGGGAGGCATCAGTGAGCAGAGAGCTGGCAGATGAGGGAATAAGACGTGCTGTTCACTGGGGAGGAGTGTGCCAGGCAGAGGGAAAACCACTGGTGCAGATGCCTCCAGGCAGGAAGAGACCTGGAGCAGTTCCAAGAGCAGCAAGCAGCCGGCAGAGCTGGAGCAGAAGGTGGGGAAGATCGCATCAAGACTCGTGCCGACGAAAGGGCTCCTACTTTCACTCTGAGTGTCCATTTCAAATGTCATTTTTCCATTCCACATATAAACCAGTTGCCCACCATGTTCTGAGCACACTGATAAGCCCTAGGAGCACAAACAATGCGACCCAGCCCCTCTTCACTAAGGAAACAGATATTTAGCCAAGTGAATCCAACGCAAGGCAGAAAACGGGCCAGTGCACGAGAGAGGCGTAGCCTTCGGGGGGAGCCGAGATGCCTCTCAGCTTTGGGGAGGAGGTGGTCAGGCGTGGCCCACAGACACAGTCCCTGTATGATACGCCTTGATGGATGGGCTACACGGATCTCCAAGTAACGGACCTTTCTAAGAACACACGTCAAAAAGATGGAGGTGAAGATCTGTTTGACATTTTCAGAGAACTGTGAGAATTGTCTGAGATGGGAAATGCTCAAAGGTGAGTAATTGAAGATAGGTTTAGACAAGGAGATTGAAATTAAGTGTTGGAAGAACATGGATGCAAGACAGAACTAACAAATCTTTATTAGCTCTAGGTCATGAAAGGCCTGCTACATCATTTCCAGGTAATGTATGTTTCTATCCATATATGAAAATTTTCATAGAGTAAAGTATATGTAATGCGTATACAAAATTAGATGTGTCTATTCTGTTAAAAATTTTAAATTAGATCGGCTCTTACAGATAACCTATTTTAAACCTATCCCTTGCCCCCCCACCAATATTGCACTAATGAGAAAAGTGAGACCTAAAGGTTTAATAGGCAACAAAATGTCATGTTATTAATAAGTAATGAATCAAGTATCAGAATAATGTTCTGTTATTTTCCTACCACATTTCTCTACTCACCTTGACCAGAACTTTCCAATACTGAACCAAAGTAAGGTTGGGCTGACACACATTTAGCACTTCAAATCCAGATCTTTGGCTGTCTTATTGTAATATGCAAATGATATTAATGACTCGGCTGATATTTATCCCCCATCTGAATGCCATCTACCTCCCCGGAATCTTCTCACACTGTCAGTGGTGATGTAACTGCGAGGCTGTAGGCAAAGCCCTCCAAACACCCAATTCTGGAATCTTCTATTCCCACTTACTTCCCCACAGGACGAAACAAAAGGAATTCCCTCCACTAAAAAACATTTACTCTCACTACATCAGTAAAATGTGTGGTTTCCCTTGCATTTATCTGCTCAGTCTTCCATATGAGATGATTCTGGGTTTTTCCTTTTTCAATAACTGAACTTAGCAACCAGCTCAACTCGCTTCTGGATTTTTCTAATTTATTTCTACTAAAAAGCAAAGTTGACAGAGAGCGAAAGAGGATGATCCAATTTTGCCACAAAAGCGAATTTTAGTTCTTTGCTTCTACCTTTCAAGAAAAATTAGAAAGTTTGGGAAAATCCCTCTATAGCCTGACATTTCATTTGAATTCTGAAAATAACACAGTAACTTCAAGACTCAAGTTAGCTGCTACCTCTTTCAAGGAAACCCTCTGTGAACACATACACCCCTCAAATGTGTGCTCCTTGGAAACTCTATAAAACTTTCAAGATAGCGCTGACCATACTCTGTTCTGATGATTGCTTTACACGTCTCTTTTTTCCTTCCAAGTCCTCAGTACCCATCCCAGTGGGGAGGAAGGAAGGTATCAAAGATGGGGGAAAGGAAGGAAATGTTTGATTCCCATGTTTCCCAAACTAACTCAAGACATACAGCCTGGCAAACAATTTCTTCGCTGCTAATGGTTACGAGTAATTCGAAGAGAAATAGCCCGGGTGTCAATACTAGGATTTCACACACTACCAGTTTACGAGGACACCAGAAAAGAATGTTCTCAATTGAAACTGAAAATCTAAGATGCTCATTTACTATAGCACACATTAAACCTCAAACATGGACAAAGGAAAGAAAAACATTTCATGGATCTATAACTATTTTTTTAAAAGCTTACACAGGTACTTCTTGGTCTAGACACATGTGTTTTCCATATTTGATATTTTACATAATTTAATTTAGCTCTTTTATGAAATAGTGCAGTAACGTACTGTGTAACAAGTACCATGGTAGGTGGGCGCTGCATTAGGGGGTGCAAATTGCCAGTGAATGACAATGTTCTAGTACCTATCCTTCACCCTTATAGTTTCTCCACTGGCCTGTAAAGTGAAATGCATTTGTGCTGTTTGTGTTTTACTGCATTGCCATTTTCTTTCTCTGTATTAACTGCTTGTGATTCCATAGCTATACAAAGCAATGTGAAACATACATCACTGTTAATGATTTTTAATTTATTTGTGCATAGGAAGAAAGTCCTAAGATCAGATATGACCCATGGTGATCAACTATGTGGCAGTACTAGGAAGCTGACTTATCAACTCCAAGTCTTTCTCTGTCCATGCCACCTCTCATCCTAAATATGTATTAAATGAGTCCATCTATAAGTAACTATATATTAAGTAGCGACAGTGATATCCCTCTAGACTGGCTGAAATAGCCCACATCTCTTCCATGCCATTACTCTATTGGAAAATTGCTTTGAGCATAGTTGGTTTTGGCTGGCACCCTTTTAAAAAATTCAGCCACTGGTCATGTCAAGGAGTGTCTGTACACCTGAGTTTTTGATCTCTGAGACAAAGGACGTTGGAAGAGCATTAATGGGTGATGAGCCTCACCTTGGTCAAATAACTACAAATACTTGGCATTAAAAATGACTATCAGAAGTCTGACTTAGGATACTAATTCTCACTAGCATTTTATTAGGACACCAAAAGGTTTCTACAAGGAAGGAATGTTCAGGACAGAGGGACACATGAGGAGAGCAGAGTGGGGTATATAGGGAGTAGCAGAATTTAAATGACTCAGAAACTCTATTCATGCGTATTTTTTGATCACCCATTATGTGTTGGAATTTGTTTGCATCTAAAATTATATATAAGTATGTATAAATGTAGGATAAAATATAAGTTCTTCTAGAGCAACTTAAAATAAGGTGTGTGAGACCCAAAGAAATGCCTGATCATCTCTTTGAAGAGACTGACTTAGGCTAAAAACCATCTTCCAAAAAATATTTGGGCAGGGTCAGAAGAATCTGGGATTTTCATATTGACTGTTATTTTTCCAAATCATCTGACTTTTTCACATACAGAGCTTTAACTTTAACATTAAGCCAAACATATGTGCAAGTATCAGATTTTCCATGATGTATGTTAAATTTCATCCTTCTCGTTGGTTGAGTTTTTTAATACCTAATTTTGATCTCATAGAAAAATAAAAATAAAACACGTTCTTTAATATTCCCTTCAGCTTCATGTCATGTGCAACTTTTACAAGTAAGTCTTCACCTATCTCTTAATTTAAAAAAAAAAAAAAGAAAAAAAGATGGCTTGGCAGGATCAAGATCCTGAAGGTTCATCATTTCTCCAGGGACCTGCCTCCTGCTAGTCAGTGTAACAATCAATTATACAGCCACGAACCAAAGACCAAGAAGCTGTTTTCATCTTTAAGGCAAGTTTGTCCAACCCTTGGTAACCCACAGGCCACATGTGACCCAGGATGGCTTTGCATGCAGCCAAACACAAATTTATAAACTTTCTTAAAACATTATGAGATTTTATTGTGACCTTTATTTTAAGCTCCTCAGCATCATTAGTGTTAGTGTATTTTATGTGTAACCCAAGACTATTCTTCTTCTTTCAATGTAGCCCAGGGAAGCCAAAAGATTACACACCCCTACTTTAAAGTTTTACAAAGAACCTGGCTCAAATATGCTGCTATTGTGACTGTAGGATTTTATAAATGACCAAGTTTTTCTCCACAAAATGAAATGAAAGTGACAGGGGATCATTCATTCTTAGAGATGATTGCTAACTCCCAGAAGTCACTGTTACCTTCTTCTTCTTCTTCTTTTTTTATTGTTCAAAATGTTTAATTGATTTAAAAATCAGAAGCATCTGCAAGTTTGTCAAAGCTTTTGGACATCAAGCCAGTGGTTTGATTGCCCAACACCTCTTCTCTTTCCACATCCCCCAATCATGGCCGACAACATCGCCACAATCTCAGCCGCAGCCTTGCTCAGCTCCTGCACCCAGGAGGCTTACCATTCCATCTGAGCGAAGGGCTCCCTCTCCTTCACAGAAAGGAAATACTCCTTTGGCATCACTTTATTTTGATCTGGCTCCCAAATCCTCCCCTTCGTGTTTGTTCCTCTCGTTGCTGCTTTCCTTACTACTGATCTGGGAGAAGGTGAAATATTATAATTTATTCAGTTGACAACTGACACCTCGCTTTAAAAAAAAACAAAAAAACAAAGAATGAATGACACCGAACGTAATGTACCGAAAAAAATGAAGGTAAGTCAGCGACTAAAGGAACTTAAATGGATGAGAAGATGGCAAAGGGGAGCATATTTTTAGAGAGAGTCCGTTCATTTGCAAGAAACTCCCCCTGTAGCTCATGAACCCGACAATGTCACAAGAAGGCTGGAGGCCGTCCCTCTCAGGATGATCTGAGGAATGACGGTGAGCAACCAGGTAGCTGGTGCAGCGTGGGAAGGTCTGTCGCCCGTGCCTCTACGTCCTCGGCAGCATCTGCCCTGTTCATCTGTCAGTTCAGCAGAAGCTCTGTCTGTGACGGCCAGAAGCCTGGCGGTAAGTCAATATGTTCCCCTTGAGACAAGGAAAATTCCGCAGGTCAGACTTGCGAGGCGAGTAGACTACAAAAAGCACTGAGTGCATACAAATGCTGTAGTAAATTAATATAATAATATTGGCTGTTTACTGTAGATAAAACATAAATCTGTAATAGAAGCATCTAGGAGGTTCCAGCGCCCAGTGTATCAACATCAGAAAGAGCAGTTATGATTGTTGTCAAGGAAAAAAAAAAAATATTCCGGGGCCTGACTAACATTTAGAGATATAAAGCTTTCATATCCTTCAGTCTTCTTCCCTTTGTGATTTCCACAGGATTTTCATTTCCAGAGATATTATACTACTTGCTTTCAAAGGAATTCAATATTTTCATTCAGGAAAGTAATTTCACAGGAAAGTAACACAGAATGATGTCCTGGGTATTCATTTTCAGAGCCAGTCTTGCAAAGTCAATTTGTGTTGCAAGGAGCTGGGACGATCTGAAAAAGTGCAGATCCTGTGGATTTGGGTTTCTATGGTCTTCTTCCTTCCCATTCCCCAGCCCTTGCAGGACGCCCTGGACACTGCATAAGCATTTGAAAAGGGTTGTCAGGCCTTAAAAACAAAACACACTGCCCACCCTCTTAACAACATCACCCAGTGTGATCCAAAGACACTGACCCCAAGCCCAGGCCTAGATTCTGGCTTTGTCTATTCTGCCCTCTAGTAACAGTCACATCAGCATCGCCATCACAATCACGTGGCTTCTTTTCCCCACCTTGTTTGAGAAATTAGAGGAGAAACCAGCAAGTATGTGGTGCACGAGGAGATGAGTTACTGGCTTGGGTACGTCTGTGCAGATGAAAAGCCAGTCCTGATACAACCAAGACTACAATCCTTCCAGCCCACGTAAAGTCAAGGTCAGACGACATTAGCCAATCAGCATTGAAAGCTGACCGATCTCCTGAAGTGAGTCAGAGACTGACACAGGTAGGTGGAGGCAGGATGACAGGGGGGAAGAGCCGTGAAAAAAGGAGAAAAGCCCCCGGATAAGGTGAACAGATGGACTGACAGAGTGAAAGAGAGACAGAGATGGATGGGGGCATAAAGAACTAGTTCCCTTTTCTATTCCTGTCCCTTGACATATTTTAGGATCAAAACGAGTAAGAAAAAAAAAGTCAAGTTTTTTTCATCAGGCATTTGGGGTGATGGAAGCACCAGGTCGAGCTGCCAATGGGTGTCTTTCCTGGGGATTTGCAAGTCAGCGGCATGCCCTAACCTTGAGGACACGCTTACTCCTGGTGGAAGGCGAAGGCGGCCAGGCCCGGCCCCACCCCCATCGGAGCAGCGTGGATTACCAGCGAACAAAGCAAGAGCCGGGACAGCAAGAGCATTTGGTTTTGATTAGAGGAGATTCAGGGCCTGTGCGAGTTCTATTAAAATAAGCACAAAACCATTTTAAAGGGCTTTTTCTTTTCTTTCTCTTCCCCCCACCCCTTGGTTTATATTGTTAATCTTTCTTCCTGGACGGCTCCTCACAAATGCCTTTTGTTTTCCTGTGTGGTTCTGAGTGCCAGGACTCTGAGGAGGGAGGACGGAGGTCCTGTTCTGGCGTGCTTTCAAGTCTCCTCCATAGGAGATGGAGGCTTGTTGCTGTGCCTTCAAGGGTATAAATTTAGCGGCCGCCAAACCATCGGGACGTAATTCAAATGCCGGTAAATGTTGGAATCCACCCTGGCCCCCTGCTCATGTGAATACCCTGGCACTTACCCACTCGGAGGAAACGAAACCAATTTGGGAAAGCGAAGAGAGAATAAACATGCAATTAAAATGGTCACTTCTCCTTGTTTCTTCCTTTACTTCTTTTTTTAACACTGCACCCCATTCTATAATCTGATGATGAAACGGGCCTGGTTAATTATAACAACATACAAAAGATTGCTGTCTTTTCCCCACAATGACTATGCTAGCTTTGAATTATTTTTTTATTTTTATTTTTTTTTGGGGGGGGAGGGGGGAATGCTAGCTTTGAATATTTCTTTTTCTTTTTTGGTGAGGGGAGGGGTGGGGTGGCAAGGAGTGGGGAGAGAGGTGGATAAACTTCACGTGAAGCCCTCGTGTTGGAAGAGCCGCTATTTTTATATTGCTTGCAAACCCTTTGCCAGAGCGAACATTACAGAAATGGCACTTTGCTTTCAATTTATCTACCTTTCTCCTTTATACATAGATAGACAAATAAAAATGAATCTTTCAAGAGGCAGCATGCATGCCACTTCTATATATTCTTCAGATAGCTTATTTTTATTCAGCTTAAAGCATAACCTATCATTTTTATTGAACATTCCAGCCAGCCTCTCTCTCTCTCTCTCTCTCTCTCTCTCTCTAAGCAAGTCTTCAAGAAGCCCTGCTTCTCTGCTTTGTTTCAGAGACTCTGCTAAAGGCCAAAAGATGGAGATAGCACACCCATCTGGTTGGTTTTTACATCCTAAGAGAAGGGGTTGAGAGAGCCCCCTCCAGTGGAGGAAACACGGTGGCTGGGAACGAGCATTTGCCTTCTTTGTTTGCTTGCGATTAGCTTCTCGGGCCCCTCTCAGAAAGACCATGAGGAATCACACCACTAAATGAAGCTCACCCAGCAAACAGGAGAATCTGTTGTCGGTGCTTCGAAACGCTTACACTTCGAGATCCCATTTCAATGTCAAAAAGACATAAGCCTCTCACTTCTCTTCACCTTTTTTGTCTTTGTTGTTCAACTTTCCCACCACTGCCATCACCACGTAATTCTAAACAGCGTGTGAATTTCAGATGTATCAACCTTAAAGCGGCTGCTAGAAAATAACAGCCGGCCTGAACAGGCAATAGGAACAGACCCCGGGTCGGAACAAACGTAAGACCCCGGCGCCTCGTTGTTTCCACAATGTTACCATCGGGCTCGGTGAATGAATGCCACAGGAATAGCAAACAATGGTGGAGCACAAACGTATATTGAAATTTATAAAATGGCCGGGGTCCAAAATAGTAATATTCACAGGGAAGTCTTCTGACATCTGAGATAACCTCCATTTTCCCTCAGAGCTGAGCATGCTTGACTTGGTAGGACTGATGTGAACGAACACATTATTACAACAAATTTCAAACCACTTGCTCCTCTTTTTTACCCCTTCAATTTTTGCAATTACCCGTTACTCTAATTTCAGAATCAGAAGGGACTTAACGCACAGCATTCGAAGTCAGATGACGTGGGGCCAGCATCCCTGTTCTGTCACCCTCCAAATTTCTAGCTTTGGATACCTGAATTAATCTTGCTGGTCTTCAATTGGCATCTCTGAAGTGGGGTAACCTACAGACCCATGCTCACAGGGCAGTGATGAGGATGAAATGATTGATAATAAATACTACAGACGGCTCAAAAAGTAATGGTCGTTACCATTGCTAATATCTGCCGCATGCCTTAAAGTGTATCAGTCATTATTTTAAGAGTCTTACCTGTATTAGCTTATTAACTATGAGGTGAATGGGAAGATTACGTGAGTTAACTCATGTAATTACAGTGATACATTTATGCCTACCACATGGTAAATGCACTATACTGGTCATTATGATGATCATAATATAATCCTCACAAAAACCTTCTAAAAATGAAATTGTTATTAGGCCTTTTCCACAGATGAGGAAACTGAGGCACAGAGACGTTAAGTGACTTGCCCAATATTGCAGATTGGGAAGTAGCAGAAAGTTTCAAACAGTTGGGGCCCCAAGCCTATGATATTAACCATTGTGCTATACATAAAAGCTCTTCATAAAAAGTAAACTATGACATATCATAATGTGTGTGTGTGTGTGTGTGTGTGTGTGTGTGTGTGTATCTGTATGCAAACATACACACAGCTGAATCCCACATTAAAAAAACGAAGTTCTCTGATTAAGTTTCTACCATTCAGTTAACTCCACAAGTAAGGAATGAAAGTTCTGACTGGTGCCTGGCCTGATATATATTCTGAAATCCTCGTGTTTTCTTCTCAGGACCCTTCCTGCCCATATTTTCCTTTCTAGCTGATGGGGCTTGTTCAGCTGGGCTTTGTGTGAGTTACATGGCAGCAACAATCACATGAGGGAGTCCAGGAGCATGTAAACCACAAAAACAAACAAACAAACAAACACTTGTCATAAACACTCTGCATCTTAATGCAGTGCTTCAGTCCTTACGTAAGATTAATTAAAGAGCAGATGTTCTGTCATACCCCATGTGAGGTATGGTTATCTTTGAGATTCCAGCTCCTCCATTTGCTGGGTTTTAATTTGCATCCTTATGCATTTTGAGCCTGGGGCATGAGTAGTCAAGTGGTAAACATGAGCTATACTGCACTGTATTTCCAAATGCACCTTCACTATTAGGCTGACTAATAGAATTCAATTCTATTTTCAGCTGAATCCTCTCAATTTTCATTTGCTTGTGACATGTTACATGGCAGGAGGACAGAGCAAGATGAACTGGGGGAGGGAGAGGCAACCACGGCACTGTTTGGGCATAGATCTCAAGTCCGCGAGACAGCCCTCTTCTGTTGGGTTTGAACCACGCACATCAAAAAGCCCCCTGACCCGGCCTTCCTGTTACTCACATCTATGACAGCCCTAAAATTTCCCCTTCCATCCGCATCTTAAAGGTAGACACTCCAGATAGGGCGAGAGCTTTCTGCTGTTGGTAGGAACTGGAGGTACTAAAATGAATTCAGATTTTTGAAATGCAACTCCTGAAAATTGATGTCAAAAACATTTTCAGGCAGTGATCAAAGTCTGATGTGAATTAATGTGTCATTATAACACAGCCCCACTTGCCAGGCGTTTCAGGCCAGGGTTTGGGAATGGCAGCAGATATCTGGGTTGACGATTTCATTTAAAGGACAGAAAGCTTTCTGCTTCCTTTTTATTGGTATCTTGATTTAATGAACACACAAACAGACCATCGCCATATGCTCCAAATACCAGCTTGCTGTTCTTCAGGAAGCAGCTTGGGAAAATGCCAAGGCAAGAAGCTTGGAAGGAACTTGAAAAGGCTTCAAGACATATCTTTGTAGCCTGGGATAGCAAAAGCATCAGTGATTAATTACACTAGGGTTGGACGTGAATAGGAATGCCAATAAGGCATTCGTAGCACCGCAATAGTGGGCATGTTGGCCTGCTAATGGAATTCTTCCTGTTTTGATTTCCTGAATTTCCTTTCTGTTCATAACACATTTACATGTAGGTCAGAGATTCAAGATGCCAATATCATGCTGCTTCTCATTACAGAATCATTAGATCAGGTGTGACCACAATCAAAGAGGCGGTGTCCCTAGGAAACAGAAACTCCAGAATTTGTGCCAGAGAATTCTTATCTGAAGGGACATCCATGACTGTCTGTTCCCCTGCTTAGATACTCAGAATCAGTGTTGGGAGTGGCTTTACTCTGCTGGCAATGCCATTTATAGAATCTCACCTCTAGATGACTTTGAAAAATGATCCTCCTCCTTCAGAATCCAGAGTTGGAGTTTGCTCAGGTTTCTAAAGTAAGAAAGGTCATCATTCTCTCTTAGCAGATGAAGGAGGAATAGGAGAGGAAGAGGGAGAAAAAGAACTTTTCATCCAGAGCAGAAAGCTTAATTGAGCCTAATATTAGGGAAGACCTTGTGTTAACAGTGGAAATACAAGTGTCAGAATCCAGAAAAGCTCATCTGAAAAGGACAACTTCCATTCACATCTTGGGGGTCCACCTAATCTACTTCTGAGCTCGACATGCAAGTTTTTTCCCTGTATTTCCTGATCTGATAAGCAGCCCAAGTGCACGTTGAAGGGCTTTCTCTTACCTACAAGACACAGTCTGGAATCCTTTGTCATACGGGTTCTTTTGCCCTGATCCTGCCTTACAGACCCGGTCTCAGCTCCTGTCTTCCCCAACTACGTTCTATGTTCCTCTTACCACACTACTCATAACAGGCTGACAGATACTGGCCCTGCTCACCTTCAGCCTTCTGCACATTTGTCCCCGCTCCTGAAATTCCCTTCTCCACATTGTCTAAGAAAAATTCTGGCGACATCCTTATCTCCTGACTTGTTCCAAATTTCTAATACTTCTATAGTTCTCCTTCAATTTCATGCCAGCACCTTAAACCAAACACATTTAGGACTTCATTCATCTATCCTTCCAAACACCCTCCAGTTTGTAAGCCCTGATGCCTGTTAATGCTACCTGCAGACCATAATACTACTAGCACTCAAAATACCGGTTTTACATTTGACTATTTCTTCCCTTCTAACCGGGTCAGGCACTGAACCATTCCCGAGGAGTCTACTTCCAAAATCACTGTCCTATCCAAAATCTTTATACCCTACCTCAATCGCCGCCCACGTTCTCCTTCTCTATTGTCACCTCCCTACTTTATGTATTGACATTATCTCATATGGCCTACTGTGATAATCACCTCATAGATCTTGTTTCTTTTCAATTTTTCTCCTTTTCTATCTATTTTACTTTGAGCCACAGGATTAAATTGTGATGCATGAAGTAATCATTCATTCAGTCACTCATTTGATATATATGAGCATATGTGCCAGGGGCCAGGAAGCACACCCTTAAAAAGAGAATTCCCATATCCATTTAAAGTATCAGCCAGTGATTGGTACTTGGTCACTTTTAAATAAGCAGGTATAAAATAAATGATTGATTGATTGAATGAATGAATGAATGAATAGGGCTTACAGTTTAGTTGGAGAGGAGAGTTATAAAATCATCAGAAGATAAATAATAATAAATGGTTCCATGAAATACTTAGGATAATCTATAATTGATTGCTGGATGAAAGATATCAGCATTCAGGACTAATGTAATCAGAGAAATTCTCAAAGAAGGTAAACAGAGAAGAAAGAAAACTAAGATGTATTGAGCAAATACCCTAACTGGCTCTATGCTAGATAAACTCCATACATTTTTTTAAAAATCCTTCAAATAACTCTATGAGTAAGCCCATTTTATTGATGAGATCAAAAGAGGCTCATGGAGGTTAATAGTTTGCCAAAGATCATCCAGCTAGAAAGGGTTAGAACTAAAGTTTGAAGCAAGGTGTGCATGGTCCCAACGCCTACATCCTTCCACTGGGCTAAGCTTGGAAATAGAGGTATGGAAACATTTCAAAGAAGACTGGATAGCCCTTAGTTACTGGTTAGCTATGGTAGACCTCAGCAAAGGAGAGGTCAAGCTTTACCCTAAAATTTTGAATCAGAGTATCTGGGAGGAATGCAGAAAGTAAGCAAGGGGTATGTGCCACTTTTCATCCGAAAACAGTTCACGTATAGATGTACTAAGTTTCATGAGAAACGTTTGCCTCTAACTCTAAGTTCCTTATAATTTGATGAGGTTCTACAGTGCCTGCAGGGTATCAGCTAAAGGCAACTCGAAAAATGAAAAATGCCCCTCAGAATCATGAACTTGCTTTCTAAGACTTTTTCGGTATGACTGGTCAAACTGAGGTCCGATGTGAGTAGTTTAGTTGGTAAGAATAAGTTTGAGAAGTTGAGGGTGGTACAAAAAGATCACTTAGAGCTGAGCAGAACTTCATATTACCTTTGGGACAGTGTTCCATCCAGGGGATTTTTACTTTAAGTCTGCCCATCTACAGTCTGCTCCCTACTTGCAGTAACAAGAACCTCATTCTACTGTGAGAATGATCTAACCGTAAGAAAATTGCTCACTTACTTGAGTCAAAAATCTACCTTCTTGTTACATTCACCTGCTAGTCCTATCTCTGCTAGGCCTTTGCAACATAATAGCCCTTCCTATATTTCATGACGGCCTTTGTATCTCCCTTCAGTCTTTTCTTTTCCAGGCTAAAACAATGGGGTTTGTTCACAGGAAGAGAGAACAAACTGTAATCCACACAGTAAATTTATGGTGTATGTTTATCTGATCAAATGAGGACACTGAGTGTTAATCAAGGTCAGCAATATGCCCAAACTCAAAAGGCTCACAAGTAGAAGAGCAGGAATTTAAACTCAGGCCCACGTGACACCCAAATCACTATTCTTCCCATTAGAAACTGATGTTTTCAATTTTCCCATTAGATAACCGCTATTCCCCTTCTAAAATTTTAAGTGACTCAAAGAAGAACACTTAAGTAAAATGTGCAGGCAAATATATATATAAAAGGATAACAAAAAAAGTATATTTTTAAGAAAGGAAGATAATTATGCCTGACATCAATTGTAAGAAAAGAGTTAAATTACATTTCAGCATTTCATTTAGCTGTGAGCTTCCCGGCACTCAAGACAAAAAGAGAAGTAAAACTATAGTTTCAAAGTTCTAAACACAGGATAAAAGAAAACTAGTAACCAGTTCATGAGAAGAAAGAAATGTCTTACTGCCACTGTATTCTAAAAGAATTCAAAAGATCACTTATCACGTAGATGCAAAAAGAATTCATCACGGAGATGTCCAAACAGATGACGTCTTCAAAGTGGCTCTGCAGAAGATAAAACAGGAGTCTTCACACAGCTATTCTTGTAGAGATTCTTTATTGAAGCAAAGGGGGAAAGTACTACATGGCTACTCTGCGAAGGCAGTTCTAAACGAGCAAAGCCAGGGCAATCCACAAGCGTGCGTGTACGAACAGAGTCCAGAAAAACTGAGGCGTGGGCTCCTGTCACTAGCGAGAACCTTTTAGAGGCTAACCCTGCCCTGACCGGGGTCTACGCAACAGAAACATCCTCACGTACATGCTCTGCTCATCTCATTTTCTGCTAGGTTTAATGTTTCCACTACTGGCCTTTTAGTTGTGGATGTCCAAATGGTTACTTCCGCTCCTTCTCTTTTATCCTATCTCCCTAGCTCCCAATTTCAGCTCTTGGCACTGCATTTCTAAGAATGGATCTCTTCCCCAAAGACCCTTCCATGTGATGAACCCCAGGATCTTTCTGCCTCACATTCTGCTCCTGCCAGGGACACAGGCAGCCCAATAGGCACATGGTCAGCAAACCCTTAAAGAATTTCTCAAAAAAGCAATCAATTCGACTGTGCTCTGAAAGAGAACTATAGCAATCAATTCCAGACTGAGCTTTCTGGCAGCACCAAGGGTGCAGTTCCTCTGCGTGGCTGAACGAAGCAAATTCCATCGGCTTTTGATATGAGACATTCCAGTGGCACAACTGACATTCTGTTAGGGTAATTGTGGATTCAGACTTATACTTTCCCAGATGAAAGGGCGAGGTAGGCTATGAAAGGTGCCTGTGGATACCATCAAGATTTTCTTAAAAATAAAATGTAAAACGGCTTAAGAGCTCAGATAAATCTCTGGCTGACTTCAGAACATAGGAGAGATGTGCCCCCCCCCCACACACACACACACACAATTGCCTTTGTTTTTGTTTTAGTTGAAAAACATTAACACAATTCTACATAAAATGAGACATTTACCTCCAGTCGACCATCCACCCATCCTCCTTAAACTGACTTCCTTTTTCCATGTTCTTTTCTAGGCTCTGCCCCTATAGGAACATACATTGTGAATTACAATTATTACATAGGCATACTTCTATATTCTAGTTTTTCCCCCCACTCAGCTTTACAAACATGTTTCCCATTACGTGCTACCACATGGTGCTCATAATGATCATTTCTGATGGAGCGCCACGTCCATTAAGCGACTGCATTATGATTTAATTAACCATTTCACTACACAGACATTTAAACTGTTTGAATGATTTGGGTTCTTTCCACATGACACATTCGAGGGAGTCAAAATTTTAAACCAAATGTATAAATGTGGCTCTTTATATCTTGTCAAACTGCTTTCCACAATAATTCCCACTTACACATTCATCAGCAACGTATGAAAATATCATCTTCACCATAGCCATGCCAGCACTGGGGATTTTTTTTTTTTAATATTAATGTAAAAGGTGTAAAGTGGCACATGTGCATGTACTCAGTGAAGTGCCTAGAAATTTGCAACAATTGTGACAATAATCGTTGTGACAGTGATGTTGCCAATCAAATAGCCCTCCCCCTTCTCTTGCTCAAGAGTCCAGATTTTGTCTGAGTTCCCATCTTTCCTCCATGCAACTCAGAAATAAGTAATGATTCGTCATGGACAATCTTAAAAATCTCAGTTCCTTGCCAATGAGACTTGCGAAGAAGTCACCCCAGAGATTCTAGAAAGGTTTTCTTTGCTTCTAAAAAGAGAGAGATGAAACTGAACATTAACTGGATACTCTATGTTAACCACAATCATTATACTATGTAACTACCAAGAAATCTTAAAATGTATTTGGCAATTGTTTTGTTTTGTTTTTATCACAGTGATGGTGGTATTATAAGTTATTCTATGTGTATTGTTTAAATACATAAAAATTATTATTCTCTATAAACCAAGATGTTAACTTTAAAGGGAAAATGCAAAAAACAATTTAAAATAAGAAAGCGTAATGTTATATCTGAATTAGAAATATCAGCATGAACTTATGATGATATAGATTATATATGTATATGTGTATATAGAAAATATATATGTACATAGGAAAAATATATATATCTTAGCTCTTTCCATTAAAAGAAGATGGAAGGAATAATAAGTCACCATCAATAACCACACCAACAACATATCTTGGTTTCTAAATGCCAGTCCCCACCTAAGTAGCGAATTTGTATTTGAGACAAAAAAGCCAAGGTTAATCTTAGATATTTTATTGTGCCAAAAAGCAAAGTAAGACTCAAAAACTAAAGGCACAATGTTAAAAACAGAGAGGAGGCAATTGAAGGAATCCCAACTGGCAAAATTTAGGACATTTTAAGGATCAAAAAGAGTAATCACTGTAATTGATCGTAACATATTGAATTAAAAATAAATATATGAATACATTATAGCATTTAGGTAAAAGGAAGAGTGCTTTCTTTAGAGAAAAATACAAACTTTATTAGTGAAAAGAATGATAAAATTAGAATACTGCTATTTGATAATCCCCAATATAATTATCAATTCAAGTATCATCAATGGGTGCTAAAATTATTAGCTGAGGAAGAACATGATAACAAAGTACTGCTCCCTTCTCCAGATCAGTTACTGAACTCTGAAGGAAATATATACCTTTGTAATAGAGAGATATGACCATCATCACCTTAACCAGGTTATCAAACTTAATATTATCAATAGCAGTACATCCTGACATTGTGCTTGACATGATGCAATATGAAGTACATGGCAACACCATGAAGTTATCTTGCCAAAAATAACCTAAATCTACCCAAGGCATTAGCCTCATATCTGGAAATACAGTGAAAAGAGAAAAAATTTAGTTAACACCATAAGGAAACAATCAGATGAATCTAGAATGTGGTACTTATTACAAGATCTGAACTCTTCAAAACATCAGTGTCAAAAAATAAAAAGGTGGGGGGACTGTTCTATATTTAAAAGACTAAAGACTCATAAACAAATGTAATAGGGGCATAATCATTGGATCCTAGATTTTAAAAAGCAGACAGAAGGGATATATAGGGGCCATTGGAGAATTTAAATATGCATTAGATTTGAAAGATAATATGAAATTATTGTTAATCTCCTTAAGTCTGATGACTGCACTATCCTTATGTAGGATATTATCCTTATTCTCAGAAGCTGCATGCTGAAGTATTTAGAATGAAGTATCATGGTCTGCAACTTAATTTCAAATGGTTTGGCCCAAAAGACTGTTCTTTCAATTTCCTGTATGCTTGAAAATTTTCAAAACAAAAAGCTCATGAAGTATAGAAGAGATGGATGAGTAAATACAGTCCTTCCTCCACTAGCTGTTATCATTTAGTTGCCATAATCAGGAGAACTATGTTGATATTTTGAGAAGAGCCTAGAAAATTAAAAAGAAAAACAAAAGAAAAAGAAAGGAAAAAAATCACATCTTTCATTTCTTCAGCTGCTGAATTAACCAATGTTAGGACCATCTTGCCTGTGCTTTCTTATTATACCAATTATGAATTATTTTTACTTTTTAAACCAGTTGAGGTTCTGTAAGTTGCAGATAAATGTATTCTAGCTATAGAATAAATAACAGAAAACAAAAGCTTATCATGTGGCAACCACCATGATAAATACAGTAATAAATAAATACTTGACATGTCCATTTGGGTTTTGAAAGGACTGTATGCATTTAAATTAACAAGGTATATACAACATTCTTGATTCTCTCTACCAAACACACTTCTCTACCCAAATGCTCAAGACTGAATCCTAGAAGTATCTCGATTCCTTTATTTGCCTCCCTACACAACATGCAATCTATAAGCAAATCTATTCTATTCTACCTTCAAAATATACCCAGCCTGTTTTATTTTTTTATCCTGCTACCATCTTGATTGAAGCTTCCACTATCTCTTACTCACACAACTGCAGTAAGCTCCTAATGGACCTCCATACATTCAATTTTGCCCCATGCATCCTCTATACCAGTGGTCTTCAACCTTTTTGGCACCAGGGACCCATTCTGTAGAAGACAATTTTTCCACAGACTGGAGGCAGGGAGGGAAGAACGTCTGGGGACAATTCAAGCACCAGATGCAGCTTATCACTTATCACCCACTTACAGGGTTTTGATATGAGTCTGCAAGCAATTGATTTTCTATGATCTCTATGCAGTCAAACCTCTCTATTGTTAATCTGTATTTGCAGCTGCTCCCCTGCACTAGCATCACCCCCTCAGCTCCACCTCAGATCATCAGGCATTAGATTCTCATAAGAAGCGCACAACCTAGATCCCTCGCATGTGCCGTTCACAATACAATTTGTGATCCTATGAGAATTTCATGCCACCGCTGGTCTAACAGGAAGTGGAGCTCAGGTAGTACTGTAAATGATGGGGAGCAGGTGTAAATACAGATAAGCTTCGTTCACTGGCCTGCTGCTCACCTCCCTCTGTGCAGTCCAGTTCCTAACAGGCCACACAGACTGGTATCAGTCTGGGGCTCAGGAGTTGGGGACCCATGCTCTATACAATGGCCAGAGTGACCTTTCTCTGCCATGAATGATCTCTGAGTATTTTGTGGTTAGTGCCCCTAAGGGCCTATCATTGTACTTTGAGTTTAAAGTTATTACAGTACTCAATAAGGCTCTACATAATCTCTCCCTGCCTACAACCTCATCTGGAACCTCTCTCCCTCAAGCTCCCTACACAACAGCACACATACTTTCTTTCTGTCTCACAAATACAGCAAGCCCATTGTTATACTTAGAGGCTTGGCACTTGATCTTCTATTTACCTAAAACACTCTGCTCCCAGATATTTGCAGTGTTGGATCCTTTGGATTTGGACTCAAGTCTTAGCTCAAGTGTCTCTTCAGATAGGTCCTCTTTGATCACTCAGTACACTCTATACAAAGTGCTCATGATCACTCTCAATTGCCTTTGTAAAAGTAAATAATATTTCAAATGATCTTGTTTATTCATCTAGTTAGTTGCTTTTTGTTATTCCTTTCCTTCTCCCCAATTAGGATGTAAGTTAAATGAGAGTAGAAATATATTATTTGTCTTATTTGCCACTTTATCCCTTGTTCCTAGAATAGTGCCTGGCACATAGTAAGATGTTCAATAAATATTTGTGAATTGAGTAAATACACAAAAGGTTTGATGGCTCTTAACCACCACACTTTGCCATCTTTCCATGAAATAATATGTATTTACCATATCAATTCTGTTCCCTTGAATACACTAGACCCTCTAAACCTCTCTTATAATGTTGCAATCAGGGGGCAACAGAGAGCAATAAGCTCTCTCACAACTTTTTTGACATATAGCTCATGTTTTCTTTTCTTTTTCCCCCTATTACTTGGAAGATGAACATTCAATTTTAAGTTACACCAGTGGTTATTTTTAAGTTTCATAATAATATGCTTTATTGATATTGACCTAATTTTCAGCATTAAGAATAAAATACACACCATCAGCATAATATAAGATCCTCTTACTTATCAAATCCTATTATTTTGGTAGTATATAAAATTTTTATGCTAGGCTGCTATCCTATTACTATCATTATATTACTATTTTCACTCTGTGTATTTTCCCTTTCAAGAATCATTTAACATATTTACATTAGAGCTTTTCTTTCCCCTATATGTCTCATTGTGAGTTAAATATAATTTTGTTTAAATTATTTTCATTTAAACTATGAGTCCATTCATTCTATGATGCCTCTTTTAATAACTTCTTTATTTTTATTCATCTCAGAGATATCTGGAATACATCTCCAAGTTAATTTTTCAAGAAAGATAAATGAGAAAAATATTTTCTGTATCCTTGCCTATTTGATAATATGAAATTTTTCCATAGTTTGTGGCATAACTTGGCTAAGCCACAAACTTTTCTTCCATCATTATACATCATTATATTTCTTTATGGTTATAAGATATAAAGTTTAGGACAGCCTGGAATTTAGTCCTTTTTGAATGACTTTTTATTTTGCATAAATATTTGTGGCATTCTTTTATTTGCAATTTTAAAACATTTCAAGAATGTCCTATATATTAGTTGCTTTTCATTAACTGTCTGATAACCATTCATTTATTTTGATCTAGAGCAAGCTATAAGCAAATATTTTCTGTAAAAGGCCAGGTAGTAAGTATGTTAGGTTTTGAGGGTCATATAATCTGTCACAATCATTCAACTGTGCCATTCTAGAGCCTTTCCTCACATCAACACTGTTTTCTGGCTGGCATTGCAGAAATGAGGAAACTGGGGAAGAGTCTGTGGTGATGAAGCCTAGGGATAAAGTATTTGTTATTTCAACATGAAGATGATGCTAAAATCTAGCAACTGATAGCTAAGCAGGAAACTGAAGTCACAGTGGAGAAAGGGCATCCAAATGTATTCGAACACTCAAAAGGGCTAAAGCAAGTTCAAGAGAGAATTCAGAAAAAAACATAGATTTGAGGACAGCAAGACAAATTCCTAGTCAAGTGGTGCCGAAGCAACATCTGTGACAAGTGTGCTTCGATGACGCTGATTTATTCAGTCGCGCATGGGGAGATTTACCTATGTTTCCATCTTAAAGGACAGGATTGGTATTCATTAACAGACCCTACCCAACTACCTTCAATGCCTCCCCATAATTATAAGATAAAGTTCAAATAACTCAGCATGAAATCAAGGCCCTAACCAATCTGAACCCAGCTATAACACCTTTTTCATAACTCAACATCTGCCTTTCTCTCTCCTCCATGCTCCATATAGTCCATTAAATAGCCCATTTCCCCAATGTATAATATTCTTTTACAACTCCATGCCTATTTCTTCCTAAAATGTTCTTTCTTCTACTCTCTGTCTTGAAAATTAAATCGATTTATCTTTCAACATTCAACGTTAATGTCTCCTTGTATATGACGCCCTTCCCCAAGATACTCAACTGTGTTCAATAATAATCCACTCCCAGTACCACCCTGGAATTTCACCACCTGGCTTTTATCTGAATCACTCACTTCTGATCGTGTTTCTAACTAATGGTTTGTCCCTAAGCCATTTTATTTCGTACTTGAAATTTTAAAACATAGTATTTCCACAATTCTTTTTGGTGTTGCATAACTGACCACCTAAATATAAGAAAAGACATGTGCCTAAGTGCCTAGACAATATAACTATTATTTATAATATCAAAAGAAGTCAAAATTAGCAACCTGATTAGAGGTATTATAGAGAGTGTTTATATAAATTGGTAAAATTGCTGCATGGAATATTATTTAACCACTGAAAAAGATTTTTTGGCATATATAAAAAAATTTTTAATAGCAAAATCTTAAAAATGATTGTTTCCAGCTGATTAATTATGGTTGACATTCTTTTATTTTCACTTTTCCGTGTATTTAAAGTTGCCTATAACAGTGTATGTTATTTTTATAATAGAACAAAGTATTTTTAATTGCCTAGTAGAACAAGGCTCACAACCTGTAATATCTAAATTTCTCTTTTGGCAATTCTCCTTTGACCTGCCAGAAGGACTTGATTTATCTTTAAAGGTTCCAGCATTTGTGTATACGTGGACATGCCAAGTCATTTACATGTTACCTCTGTTGCTCTCATCTCAGGGAGGTAGTCCTGGGTTGATGAACTTGTCCTTGATCCATAACTCCATGACCTGAGCAAGGAATGGGAAGAGGAAGCTGTTAGGATTTAGGTGTTCCCATCGCCTGGGTCCTTATGGCCTGTCTAACTTACGGTTTTTCACTAAAGGAACCTCAATCTTAGTCAGCAGCTGCTTCCATCTGACCTCAACAACCTACTTGCATATACAGTGAAAAAATGCATTCTTATGCAGCACTTCAGATTCTCTGTACTTCACCTGTATCTCTAGCAATTGTTCTATCAACTGTTTTCTTTGTTTTTTGTTTTTATCAACTGTTTTTAATGAAGGCTTCAACCAGTGTCCACCAGGTAGAACTTGATAGCACCTTGCCCCTCTCATTTCCTGCCCTGCAGTGTTCTATCATGGGAACCAACTTGACACAAACTAGAAGTAGGGAGAGTTAACACCACTTTGGGCAATCCTCAACCGATGGGAATGGGAATGAAAGATGAATGCATCTCCTTTTCTTCCCTTGAGTAGAGAGTTCTTGATGGATACAGTAAGACTTCTCAGAAGAATCTGCAGCATCAAGCAATTAGTCATTTATAGTAGTGGCCAAAACAATAATACATCCTATTATGGGCTTTCCCTTCTTCCATAGTTTCATGTTCTCTGTCCTTCACTACTGTCTCTGTGATCACAATCATCTTTAGATTTTGGAGATGTTTTTTAGGATTTTCTATGTACAGAATTATATAATTTACATATAAAGACAGTTTCGCGTCTTCCTTTTAAGTCTGCATGTCTTCTATTTCTCTCTCTTGTCTTACTAAATTGACTAGGACCTTCAGCATAATGTTGTATAAAAGTGAGAGTAGACATCTTTGCCTTCATCCTGATCTAATGTTTCACCATTAAATGTCATATTTGCTGTGAGCTTTTCATTGTGGCCTTTTTTCACACTTTAAAAATAGGTTCATTTTAATGTAAGTAAATTATACACCAATAGAGTTGTTCAAGAAATAAAAAGCTAACCCACTTAAAGAAATTGAGGTGAAATAGTATCAAATAAGCAAAAATTAAGAGATTATGTTACCAAGAGAAATGTATTAAAAGAAATACTAAAGGAACTTCTTCAGACTGTAGACAAATGATATCAGATGAAAATACGGGTATGGAGAGCATCAGAAATGTGAAATATATGACGCAGTATAAAAGGTTATACTTTTTTCTCTTAATTTCCTTAAAATACAAATTATTATTTAATACAACCACTTTAATATTGTGTCATAAGGTCTATAAAATATGTAACTAAAACAAGTGACAAATAAAGCACCAATATGTATTTGTAAATGGAATTATTATTGTTTTTACCTCTTATGTGAGTGGAACAAATATTAACTTTAAGTACACTGTGGTAGTTAAGGATACATAATGAAAACCCCAGAGTCACCACTAAAAACATAATTCACCGAGGTCTGCTATAAAAACTATTAGAGGAATTGAAATGGGATGTTAGAAAAAAAATACCATTAACCAAAATAAGGCAAGAAAAGAAGAGAAAAAGCTCCTATAAAACAAATGGAGCAAATAGAAAACAAATTACAAATAATAGGCCTAAACATAAACATTTCTGTAATTGCATTAACTATGAATGGACAAAACATTTCAATTAAAAGGCAGAGTTTGTCAGATAGGATTTTTAAAAAGCAAGACATAAGTATATACTGTTCACAGGTAAAAAGCTACTAATACAAGGATACAGATAGGTTAAAAGGAAAAACATAAAAAAAAAGTGTATAGATGCCAATACTGAGCAAAATAAATCTTGTGTAATCAAATTCCTGTCTCAAGTTCTGCTTCTTAGGGTACCTGACCTAAGCCCCAGATTATGATATAACATCTAAACATCATTCAAAATGTTCTAATCCAATAATTGTACCTCACATTCATTTGATCATAAGCTATTTATTACAGTCATTCCAAAATGACACATGTAATGTCTCCTAATATTCAAGTGGTTCCTGTAAGCTTGAAGTACTTTCCAAAATCATGAGCATCCTTGGACCTGCCCTTCACATAATGATGTGCTCAGGTGCTGTGATTAAATTACACACTGTAGCTCAGCACATCTGTGTGCCTGCACAAAACTTAGACAAGTCCTGATCCTTCTTCCAACTGTAATGAGCCCCCAGACTGCATTCTAATCCTTTCACCACTTGATTTTGCTGTCTAAACAGGGAGTTTTGAGCAGGTGAGACTGGCACATTGCCCATTTAGGCTTTCTAGTTATAAATGAACACAGGCTTTGGAATACTATCAAAAAAAAAAATCCCCAAGTATCTTTGCAGATTTAACTGGATCAAATCTCTCCCAGTTTTTCATGGGGAAAGACTCCACTGGCAAACTGCATGTGAAATGTAGACACATGACATATATATACGCTCTCTTTCCCTAGAGAAGTTCAGATTTTTGACACTGTTTCTTTCTTTCCTTGAAGGAATCTTGCAGAGCCATACCATCAAGCCAACCAGAAGGAGGGAAAAAAGACAATCCTTTATATTTGCTCACACAGTCAGCATTTCAGATGTTCTTCATTCCCTCCTATAGGTTTAAGTGTTCATCTGCTGTCATTTATCGTCAGTCTAAAGAAGTTCTCCTAACATTTCTTATTGAACAAGCCCATTGATAACAAATCCTCTCAGTTTTTGTTCATCTGAAAAGGCCTTCGCTTCACTTGCATTTAGGGGGTCTGGTTATTTTTTAATTAATGTAATTAATTGGGTTTATATATTAGTCTCCCTAGTTGATGCTTCATGAGGGCAGGACCCCATGACCTGTTCTGAAGGAGCAGCAGAGCATAGGAGGCAAGAGCCCAAACTTTGAATTCAAATGCCTGAAACTGAATCTCAGTTCCACTATTAACCACTTGGGCAGGTGACTTCACCTCAGTGCCTACCTTTCCTCATACAACAAATGAGCAAAATAAAAATGGTAGCCATTTCAAAGAATTACTGCAAAGATTATGTGAACTACTTCATATTTGAAAATCTTAGAACAGTGTCTGCCACAATAATATTTGCTATTATTGTTATTATTGTCATTATTACTAATCTCCATATCCCCAGCAACTAATAGAATGTTTACAGATTAGTAAATGCTTAAGATATGTTAAATAAATGATTTTTTCCTAACTGATTTAAAAATTCACTGAATTGAGGAATCACAATCACTACAAAATCCTAATATTCCTTTTGTAACGTTCCCTGTCAGTGGCTTAACTAGACTACTTGGACTTTGCCAAGGACTCCTCTCTTAATTCCATTTCAGGCTTTGACTTCTGTGCACTTTCCCCTCCTTCATTAACCTTTCACATACAGGTAAAGATTCAGATGCCCTATTCTCCATGAATCTCTCCCAAATACCCAAGTACCATGTGTTTTCTTCTTTCCATGGCTCTTGGAGCTTTTGTTTAATCCTCTTTTTAAGCACTTTTCACATTTTATGACAGATGATGACGGTTCAGATCTGGGGTATTCACTCACGTATTTCTCCATAGTCATGAAGGATAAAAGGAGCCCATGACCAACGTGCACTGGGCCTGAGATACAGACATCTGGCTGCCAACCTGCCCTTGTCCCATGCCTGAGGGCAGGTCCTTGGACTCCTGCTTCAGACTCTGTATTTAAATCCTTGGCTTAGTAATCAGCCTAGTGATCCAGTCCTCTGTCTACAACATCAAAAATGGACATAGCCCTGGTCAGAAGTCTGGATGACAATACTGGCAACATGATGCTGGCTGCCTGCTCCACCACTGGGCACCACACACTGGCCAAAACCCTGTGACCAGACTTTACTCCTTGAAATAGGCATCTGATAATGAAAGTCACCGGTCCAAACAGCTTCCATATCTCCCCTCTGAAAGAGTAGTTTATTCTTAACTTGGTACCAAGGCACTTTTCTGCTTTTCCTACTTCATCTTCCACCCATCCCTGTCCATACGCCTTAAATTCCAGCCACTCTGAACTGCTTAAAGTTCCCCCAACAGTGTTTTGGATGGGGGCTGGGAGAATGGAGGGTGGCCTATACCTTTGCATATGTGGTACCATCTACTGTATTTTGCCGAGTATAATGTGCTCCCGTATATAATGCACACTCATATTTTTGGCCCAAACTTTCAGAAAATAAAACTTGCACTTTAATCTTTTAATTCAAATTTTTATTTGTTTATATTTAGGTACCTGTTCTTTGCATTATAAAGGAATTTTAGCATTTATTTTTTAACATGTTATGGTACAAGAAATTTTATCTAACAAATAATTACAAAATGCAAGAACAGATACAAGGTACAAGAAATTTTATGTATAAAATTTTGTATTTAAAAACACAGATTATCATATCCAGGGTATTATTTTGCATATGGATAACATTATCAATTTCTAGAGTTACACTTTTAACTCATAAGCAGAAAAAAAAGAGTTAAAAACATTTTTATAGACACAGAATTAGTACTACCCATGTATAATGCGCAAATTTACTTTTCCCTCACAAATTTGGGCAAAAACATGCTCATTATATGTGGCAAAATATGGCACTTATAATACTTTCACTCTCACAACTTAACTAATTCCTACTTATCCTTTAAAACATTCACCAGTCCTCACCCTTAAATCACCAAGAACACATCCAAAAGTTCAGCTAGTGCCTATGCTTCTATTGCAAATACTCACTCACTAACAACTTTGCAAGTAAAAACCCTGTGCAAAGGGGAGATTAAGCCATGTAGGATTTGGCAAAGCAGGTGCACTCAGACATGCCCAAAAGAGCAAAGCATGGATCAGCTTTTCACTCCCAGTTCTCAAGAGCTGCATTTCTTCTTGTAGATCGATGGGCTTTCTGTGGCTATGGACCTTTTCAGCAGTCTAGAACTGCAAAGCCCATGACTGAATATACACATAGGCTGCCATGTCCAAAATCTAAACAAGTGGTACTCACAGAGAGAATATGTTTCCTAGTGAAAAGCTATTGTCCCAAAGGTGTAAAAGAACTAGGAGAAAGTGACTGCCCACAAATCATCGCATACCCAGCCCTGAGTCATACTTTTCCCTACTAAGGGGAGCTTTGAGTTGCTGCAATTCATCATAAACCTTTATAAAATTTCTTTTCTTCAAATGTGTGCTGTTTCCAGGTATTCTGCCTGACAGTTCCTCATTTTTTCAAGTAAGGGGCTCGATAATTTCTCCATTTCTGACCTCGGCTTCAGTTAGTATGAATGAGGCAAGCCCTTAAAAAGGCATCAAGGAATGATGGCTGTCTTCCCCTCCTTGACTGCATCCCCACATCCAGCTTCTGTCATAATAATAAATAAGGCTCTTGGGGGCTGAGCACACCTGATACAAGACCAGTTAAAATAAAATCTCCTGTTTCTGTGGTGTCTGACACTTCATAGTAGAGGGTGGTTATCAACTGGCGATTGCATTCATTGTTGGCTTAGGCTTGATTTTTCTTAACTTACAGTTGAAAGAGTAATGACAATGACAGCTATCAAAGGGATGGCTAGGACTCATGTGTGATAACATGCAGGAGTTAGGCACTAGCAAAGGAAACATCTGCTTTATCTATCATTGGGCTGCTTTGTGTACCATACTCAGTTGGTAAAATTGCTTGCCTTGCCCTTGGCCACTGTCATTAGCCAGGTGTGACAGCACTGTTGAGCCACAGCTGCTCCTGCTCTCTCAGGTGTTGCCTTTGATCCATCAGTCTATGCCTTAGAGGCTAGAGGGTGTTGGTACCTTTGTAAGCTTGGAGGTTGGGATTACTGCATGTGATCAATGCCACCCAGGAATATACATGATTCTGAGACCCAATTTTACTCTATTGCTAGATCTGAGGTGGGGGGGGGGGTCCCATCAATGGTCATATTTCCTTATTTGTGGGAGAAGCTCAAAGAAGAAACCTCTTCTGAACACTTATTGTATGAGTACTCAGGTGGATACTTTATATATATAATTTCTGTTGACCCTCACGACAAGCCTGTAAGGTCAGTGATGCTTCCTATCCACATCTGAGATTCAGAAATGGAAAGTAAGTTGCCCAGAGTCATACAGCTACTGTGTAAAGACAGGTTTGAAACTGATGCCAAACCTGTGTTCTTTGTCATAATTTAATTTCTCATAGTTTACTCCAGGGATATTTAATATATGTGGATCTTAGAAACTTTCAGGAGCTGTTGGGTAAAGCCTTATATTTGGATCTTTTGGGTATGGAGGACTCAAGGTCTCCAGTTGTAGGATTTCTGTATGATTTATGAGATAGGAAATGCAGGAGGAACCATAGTCTATGAACATCTGAATGCCTCAATTATTCCAGGTCTTTACCCTGATCACTGCAACATCTGAGATACATAAAAAAAAGGGCACATGAATGATTAAATCAAAGCAGATTTGAGTACCCATAAAATAATTATGGAACAGATACAGTGTGGCCTGAAGATTTAGCCATCATCTCCTTTTCCTATCTGAGGAGGAAGTGTATTGTCTAAAAATTCTCCATCCCTCCTTTCCTTTGTTGCTTTCTCTTTTTCATTTCTTTTTTTATTTCTTGAATTTTTCTATTCTCTTTCTTTTCTTACTTAATTTTCCTCTAATTCATTCTTCAGTAACAGATTCTAATTAAACATTATATACACATGGAAGTCTTCTATTTACAGTGAATTATGCCCAGTTATTGGCATCCAGGTAACTAGCGCCCTGATTTGTGCAATGAGACATGTACAAAGAAATATATGATACGAGATGAAAAGTATTACTTGTCTTAAGAGAAGTTTGGAAAAAATGTTGTGGGGGTAAAATGAAGAGTCAGGTTACTTTTAACTGGAGGATGAGCCTGAAAGGATAGATGAAATAAATGGACAGGATACAGACATACAAACAATAAAGGGAAAAGAAATTTGGCAAAGGTTCTGTGCCAGGCAGAATCACGTGACCCACCCCCCAAAGATGTCCACGCCCTGTTAATGTCCCAGAACCTGTGACTATGTAGGTTACACGGCAAAAGGGAATTAATGTTGATGACGGAACTAAAGTTGCTAATCAAGTGACCTTAAAACAGGGTGATGATCCCGGGTTACCTGGATGATTCCAATAAAGGTCTTAAAGGTGAAGAGGGAGGTGAGAGTCAGAGAAGGATATGTGATGACAGGAACAAGGTGAGAGAGATGCTGTGTTTCTGGCTTTGAAGATGAAGGGAGGTGTCCATGAGTCAGGGAATAAGCGGGGCCTCTAGAAGCCATAAAAGGCAAAGAACTAGATTCTCTCCTAGAGCCTCCAGAAGGGAACACAGCCCTGCCAACACGCCGACCTTAGCCCAAGGAGACCTGTGTCACACTTCTGACCAGGAGCTGAAGGATAATAAGTGTGTTCTTTTCAGCTACTAAGTTGGGGGATATTCGTCAGAGCAGCAAATGGAAAACTAATACAGGAGAAATACATTGTGGAAGATGGAAGTCCACAAAGGAAAAACAGGAGATGAGACTAGGGAGCCAGGCCATGAAGGGCAATAGGGAGCCACTGACATTTTTAAAGAAGAGTGACGTGATCAGATTTGCATTTAAGAACAATCATTATGGCCATTGTGTGAAGGAAAAATTAGAGGGAGCAAGTCAGGGAAATTAGTTAGGAAGACATTAGAATGGTTTAGGCAAAAAGTAATGAGGCCTCAGGGAGAGCAATGCAGTGAGAGGAGAGAGAAGGAGTCATTCATTCATTTGCTCATTCATTCATTCAACAAATTATTTTTGAGTGTCTCCTATGTGCCAGGTACTATGCTGCAGGTGCTGGGAACATGGCTGATATTCTAATCCTCCCTTCCGGACCTACAGTCTTAATGGGTACGGGCACGTAAGTACATAAGGTGTCAGGGGTTGATAGGATCTGTGAAGAAAACTGAAGTGGGGAAAGACGCCTAGACAGCGATCGGTGTGAACAAGGGACAATTTCCAGGGCTTTGGGGAAGGCCTCTCTGAGAAGGTGTTATTTGAGCACAGTCCTGAAAGAAGCAAAGAAGAGAAACAAGCAGGTATCTTGGGGCAGAGCCTTCCAGCAAAGAACAGAAACAGAGGTAGATTCCCAGCAGAGTGAGGAGGCCGGTAAACAAAGGTGGGACTGGAGGTCGGACACATGGAGCAGGGAGGGGCTTCTCTTGGACAGCCTCCGAGGTCATGGTGAGAACTCGGGTTTTTACTCTGAACAAAATGAAGGCGTTCTGCCTTTAGAACTGACCGGACTAGGAAGCTGATTAAATGGAGAGCCAAGGATCTGAGAATAACAGAGTCTTCTGCTATGGCTTCAGTTGTTAAATTCATCCTGAGCAAATCAGATGTTGCCATCACACCCACCCGAAGGAAGCCACCAGCAGAGACAGGAAATGTGAGCTGTGATATGTGCCACCTGAGAATCGATCACATCCAGCTCGATGACAATGTGGGTGATTTGCATGAAAACATTTTCAACTTGCTTTCCGTGCTTTCCTCATGGATTAAAACCAGATTGGCCCAATTTGGGTCCTAAAACAGTACACATTTGCCTGGATAAACCAAGAATTCTGTTTAATTTGCAATTAGAAAATATCTCAGTGGTGATGGTACCACATGTCATCTTGGATGTGTCCCTTAACCTTTGTAGGTATCAGTTTCTAAATTAAAGAAAAGAGGATTATTTTGTTTCCAAAAGATCATCTGATCTCTTCAAGGCCCTTTGGCTGTGGTTCTACCATTGAAATAAAGACCGCAAACTTATTTAAGAAATAGTCAGGCAAACGAGAAAGCAAAGGTCTTCAATCCTTAGGATTTATGTGCCCTCGTATTCTGATACTATAAAATGGGGAAAGCATCTCACTGTAGAGACAAAAGACGAGACCTGTGTTTTAATTTCAATTCCATCTCTTAGTGGTCAAGTGGGCCCTTTAAATCCTGTTGTGGGATAAGACAGGGTACAAATACACAAAAACAGTAATAGCCATGTAACTTGGAACTCATTATTTCACCTCTCTGGAATCATCATCTGTAAACTGGGGATATTAGCATCTACCCCACAGTGTTCTTGAGAAGGTTAGAAGAAATGCATGTAGAACTGCTAACTTGATCCTTTACCATTTCAGGTGTTAAGAGGTAAAAAATGCTATTACTGTTCTTTAAAAAAATTTTTTACAAATAAGAATTCCATTAGAAAACTGCAATAATCCTGCTGAGGAACAGCACATTAAAGACACTACCTCAAGGGGAAGGAGTTAGGAATAAGATTAGTCTGCGTTCTTCGAGTTGCTGCTAAGAAGTCAAAAGGTTTCAGATGCAAAATCCCCCAGCCTAAGAACTGAGTGAGTGTGCTTCCGTGTTCTGTAATCCTTGGCTTCTACCCAGACTTTTTATTATCTCACCAGGGGTTCCCTTAACCTGTCAAGGATTGTTCAAAGTAACACTGATTTAAACTAGAGCATATACATCCTCTGGAGAGAGAGGGAACAAAGTGGGCCAGCAGAAGTTGACCCTTGGCCTTTACCTGTTCTGCCCCCTGTAATGGCACTGTGCTAGTGACTGACCCTGAAGCCTGCATTTCCCTAGCACCTGTGTGAGTGGGCTTCCAGCTTTACTTGGCCAATTGGAGGCACTGGCGATAAATAAGAGAACATGAGGGATGAATAAGCCAGGGTATGTCTCTCTCTGTGCAGGAAAATATTTCTGGAACCAATGATGTCTCTTCCATGGCTCCTGTTCCTACCTGGTGACCTCAGTCCTAGATGTCACTTTGTCACTCCAGCCTACAGATAGAAAAAGTTCCTTTGTTGGAAGGTGGGTTGCTTTGCAGTCCCCAGTTTGGCTTTGCAGCTTTTTCTTTTCCTATGTAAGCAGTTCTCTACATGAATTTTCCCTGTTTTTAATGTTTAGAGTGATTTACTTCCTGGTTGTAACTTAGCTGATAGAGCCACAGGGATAGTTGTCTGAAACCAGGGCAGTTGGATGAGCTCAGAAGGTCTCACAGAGCAGTGGAATCTTGGAGGTTGCTCCACACTCCAGGGTCTGTGTATGGTCAGGTTGGTCTAAAAACCCACTCTCGTCAGGGGCCCTGATCTGATCAAACCCTAGTAAGTAGACTCACAGCTTCTAAACTAGCAAGATTTTGAAGAATAAATTCTAAGGTCTATTTTTAAATTTTGATGAGAAACAGAACTGTCACACGGACAAGAACAATCGTGTCAGCAGGACCCACACAGTCTCTGCCTACAGATGACCTACATGGAAGCCTAATCACAATCAGAGGGCAATCTGGAAAGATGAGATTGAGAGGACGTTATGTGTTTAAATGTTAAATAGCATCCATAGTCACGTTAAACATGGCCCTGACAATCTGTCAATGATCCTTTACGGGAAACTTCATATCAACAAGATAGATAGCTCCTATACTCACGGAATATGCAATAAGTCTCCAAGTCCAGGTGCCACTCCCTGGGGAGCACTCTGATAGGCACTGCCCATGTCCACCTCTGTGACTCCTTCACCTTTAGTCCCATGGCTGACCATCCCTGCCCCAGTGAACACACTGTTGCTTTGGAACTTTGTCACCTGAAAAAAAAGTGTCACTCTTTTTTCACTAGGAAATAGCCTTAGGTGAGGTGGATCCCAGAACCCTTGCTGCCTCGTCCTCCTGGGGAATTTGTCATACAAGTGAATCTAAAGAGCTGCCTGTTGGAAAGTCAGGTCACACATGGTCTCCCTTCTCCAAGTTTAACACTGAGGAAATGAGATCATTTTCCCTCTGGGAACCTAAAGGAGCCATCAGGAGCTCAGGGCTCATGTGGTACATGGTGACCACAGGCCAGGGAAACACTGTAGAGACACAACCTCTGTCCTTGTTTGTACACACACACATGCACAATTACACATGCATCCACACTTAGACACACACCCTGTAATAACAGCAGGGTCATCTCAACATTAGATACACCAATCAGTAGCATTTGTTGAGCAGCATCATACGTGGCACTCACTGAAGCCAGAATCAAATATCTTGGCTTTATGGAGAACTGGTTATATGAGGTCGGACAATTAATTCTGCGAACTCATAACCTTGGCATGACACCTTACTGAGCTGTTTGTACGGTGCTGCCAACGTAAGCGCACAGTGGCAAGTCCATGAACTTAATTGTCAGATATTTGGGTACGATGACAGCTCTGATAACCATTCCAGAAAGAGTTCCAAAATTGCAGTGAAGGGTGGACTAGGGGCTGGCATCGGTGCACAGCTTCCCAAGGGACGTACTCTGAAGGTGACCGTAGTGATACTCAGCAGTGAGGTATGTAGCACTTTTTCTAGGATGAGTTTAGGAAATTAATTGTCCGACCTCCTATTTCCCACACATTTCTCCCGAAGGTGCTTGGAAGCAGCCAGCTCCTTTTTGGACTGTGTAAAGCTCTGGACCTCTTGGAAAACCCATAGAGAGAAGAGGAGACAACACTCCACCCTGGAGAGACAGTGAATAACGTGATCTCGTGAATGCTTCAGCTGGTTCTAATGAGACACATAACGGAGGTGAGACCACATATGTACACAAGAGGGTTAAGCAGGTCACTATAGCTTCCTGGTATGACTTAAGTCCCACTGCCCAGCACTGTTCCTTCTTCTATTCTGATCTTTAATATATTAGTTTGTAATTTAAGTCTCAAAAGGCAATGCTATTACTCGAAGTTCAAATTTTAGGGAGGGAATTGCCTAGGTGCATGCTGGTAAAAATAAAATAAACAAAAAATAAAGCTTTAATTTGTAACTTGTGACATCTTTTGTTGCAAAAATACTCTCATCATGAGTTGGAACAAACTAGCTCCAGCACATAACTGCAACACCCATACCCCAAAAGGAACCATCACCCCCAAAAATGAACCACAGTAGGCACTCAAGAAAATCAGCGTTTGCTTACAATTCACTAGTATTTTTCTCTGCTACCTAAAAGCAATGGAGAAAATTCTTACCATTGTGTGGAACTCGAGTCTATATCACACAGAGATTGTGTTTGTTTATTTGCCTGTTTATTTATTTATACCTTCTTTTTTCAAGAAAGGATTTAAGGTGGATTACCTAAATGCATTCAGTATAAAAACAGATAAGACTAAATTTAAAATAAGTAGATGAGAAGAGTGGGACAACAAGAAAATGAAAGTCTGAATACTAATAGAAACTGAAATCAGGAGTGAGCTTAGCACTCAGAATCCATAGTGTAAAGGCCTTCTGGGCTTTTCAGAGTGCATGCAGAAAAGGCTCAGTGGGAACAAATAGATATCCAACAATGAGCCACTCACAAGGGCTCCTATGTCCAGCTTCCAGTGGATCTGGCCATCCGTGTAGAACAATGTGGCAACTGAGCCCCAGTGGGTCAGTTTGAACAGTAATGTTACACCCAGGACTTCTACGGGAAGTGGTGAATGAGTCTAGTGTCCCACTCTCCGCCTGCAGAGGCACTTGGCAGTCTAATGATCTCCCATTGCTCTGTCAATTTGTCAGAATTGCTGTTCTGGAGCAAACCCCAGTCTCCAGGAACAGGCTCGCTAGGGGCACTCTCTGGATGGTGAATTCATCAAGCCCCCTCCAAGTCAGACTGGCAGCCTATGAGAGCTGTGATCCAGCTCTGCACAGACAGTGCCTGTCAAGCAGAATAGTGGCCAAGCTTTCTCCAGTTATCAGTAATCCAGAAAGGCCAGGAAATAAAGTAGTCATGGGGATGTCAAGTGCAGTGTAGGGAATACAGTCAATAATATTGTAATAACTATGTATGGTACACCAGGTGGGTACTAGACTTATCGGGGGGATCACTTCATAAATAATATAAATGTCTAACCATTATGCTGTACACCTGAAAATAATATAAAATAATATTGAATGTCAAATGTAATTGACAAAAAAAGTAATAAAAAATTAAAAAATCCTTGGGGCACGGGCAAGCAGGGAGGCCAGAGTAAGACAATCATTCGAAATGGACATAGATCTTGGCTTCAGTGACGTAGAGTCATTGAATGCCTAGTACAGAAACTTCGGTAGACTTTTTACATGTTTGTGATGAAGCTCCAGTATTAGCCACCACCTGGCTCTCCAAGGCCCTGGGGAAACCCTCAAGTGTTTCCTCCATGCAGAGCTCTTTCCTGAACTGGCTCAGTTATCAGGGGTGTGTTCCTGCTTAATCAAATTTTTTAAAAGTATATACCTGTCATAGGGCCTGGCATTGAGCAATGAGTTAAATTGAAGCCCCACATCTGACTCTGCCAGGCATCCCAAGCCCCCCAAGTCTGTCAGTGGGATCTTTAGGGAAAGGCCTTGCTCTTTCTGTAGTCCCATGTGGGTTAAGCCCACTTTCTCAAGATTTGGACCATGGGACCTCAAGTGCCTCTCATCTGCATACCCCACACACCTGTGCTCAGCCAGGCCTGCTACATGTTGAAAGGGCAAAGCTCTGTGCCTCCCTGCTAGCCATACTTCCAGAATCCATCTCTGTAACCAAGACAGTCTCCTCAAGGACCTATCCTACATTCATCTCATGCTGGGCATACCCCACATTCATGCCTTCTCTGAGTCTAAATCTGTAGATAAGACCCCTCGTGTGATGCTTTCGGGATACAGTGATCCATCAGCCTTTAGGGACCAGTTCATGGCAGGGGAACAAATATGCAGATTCTGAGAGTTCCACATGCTGAGTATCAGTGGCAATTGGCTTGAGTTTTAACAATCATGTATGCCCAGCCATCAGAGAATACCTGCCTTCTCCAATCGCCATTCAACCACATCCAACCACAAAATTCCTATGAGCAAGTCATTAAAGCTACCCATGAATACAGCTATAAGGTAAGGATTCCCTTTGGAGACAGCTTGAATGTTGGGACCAAAACCCAGGGTTTAGAATCAGCGGAGCTGAGATCAGAAGACAATTTTTCCAATTATTAGATGCATGAACTTGCACAAGATAATGTCTCTGAATTTCAATATTTTCATCTGTAAAATGGCAATAGTAAAAATAGGTTCCTAAGTAGACTGAGTTTATAGTGTGTGTGTGTGTGTGTGTGTGTGTGTGTGTGTGTTCATAAACTGACAGCATAATACAATGTATGGCTGTCCATAAAAGATCCAGCCATAAATGCCTCTATTTTTCATATTACATGGCTGGATACTTCCCAGACAGCCCTTGTAGATTATATTTATTTATAGCTAACTTTTCAAAGAGGTCGTTGAGATTTTAAAAGTCAAAGTAAATTTAAGGAATTTCCAGCTTCCAGTATTAGCAAAATGACTTGGCCAAACAAACTCTCCTACGGATAACAATAATATAATCTATACAAAATATTTTTTAAAGCATTGGAGAATATGGTGAGCCAGCAGGAATTGGACGGGAGATGAATCCTTGTAAGACAGGAAGTGCACGAGTGAGATTTGTGAATTAGCTTTTTGACTGAGCACATGTTCCAATCCCTATAGCTCAGGGAGGTAGAAAACTACTTCAGGGTGTCAAAGAATAGAGTTCTGAGCTGTCTAAACTACTGAAGTGTGTGTGTGTGTGTGTGTGTGTGTGTGTGTGTGTGTGTGTTTTGAGGAGAATGAGATCCTGAAAAGGAGAGAGCTACAGAGAGAGAATGAGGTGCAAAAATCTACAAATAAACCCTGTTGAAAGTATTGCTTGATTGCTAAACAAGTAAGAATACAGAAGCTGCAGTAGCTGAGTATATATTTCAACTATTTCCCTTCCAGGGATGGCACAGTTTGGAATTCAAGCCCAGCCAAGTTAGTTGAAAAAAAACCAACACTCTTCAACAGAAGATAAAATCCAAAGTCTCTACAATCTATCTTCCACAGTGTCCACATATAATTAAAAAGTACTAGAAAGACAAAGTAAAAAGCATGTATGACCTATACCTCAGAAAAAGCAGTATGTTCAAGAACATCTAAGAAAATGTGTCATAGTGAATGAAGAATGGGGAAGATTAGCAAACACACAGCAACCATTAAAGAGGAGCAAATTTTAGAACTGAAACTACAAAACAGAATATTAAAACAGTCAGAGGAAACAGTAATTTCAAGAACAGATGAATAGAAATTATCCAAACTAAAGAACAAAGCAGAAAATTGTTGAATAAAAATTAACAAAACTTCAGTGATCTGTGAGGCAATCTGAAGCAATCTAATACATTTATAACTGGAATTCCAAAAAGAAGTCAAAGAAAGAAAGAATGGAGTAAAGAAAAAATAGTGATCAAAAATTTCTCAAGAAGTCACACTAGGTGGTGAACTTATTATACAACAAGTTGACAATGCACTGTAGAATTGTATGCCTGAAACCTATGTAATCCTTGCTAACAGATATCACCCCAATAAGTCTAACAATAAAAATGAATTTAAAAAAAAAAATTCTCAAATGATTTGAGAAAGTTCAACTTACAGATGCAAGAAGTCCAGTAAATCCCAAGCAGAATAAATATAATCAGATGACAGCATATCATATGCTTAAATCCAAAAGTAAAAGAAAAATCTTAAGAGCAACCAGAAAATTAATCATAAATTATGTACATGAGCATAATACTACAAAACTGTTAAGTTCTTTTCAGAAATAATGAAGGCCACGAGGCAATGGGATGACATCTTTAAAACGATGAAAGGATAGGACTGACAACCAAGAATTCTAGAACTAGTAAAATTATTCTAAAAATATAAAGACAAATCAAAGACATTTTCAGATTTTAAAAAAAAGGAAACAGAGGATTTGTACCCAATATATTTACTGTGCGAAACATTCAAAAAGAAGTTCTTCCAGCTAAAGGGCAATTACAACAGATAGAAACTCAGAAAGATCAACAAAAATGAATGAGTAGCACTAACATAATAAATATTGCACAAATATTATACAGGGTTTTCCCCTCCTTTTCCCTTTTCTTTAAAAAATATATAACTGTTTAGACAAAAAGAACTAATATTTTGTTGTGGCATTAATGATGTATATAGATTATAAAATATATGAATGTAAGTAATACATATTATATATGTATTAACATGTTTATGAGAACACAGAGGATGATGGCATTGATGGAATGTTATTATTGCAAGTTTCCTATACTTCATGGAAAGCAGTAAAAAGTTAACTTTGTGAAAAGTGAAAGGTGTATGTGGCAATCACAAGTTAAATGCTGAACAATCAGTTAAAGGCATGAAAAGAGATATGGTTAAAATGCCATTAGTTGAAGTACAATTGAGTATTAAAAATTTTGTAACTCAAAACAAAGCAAAAAAGGAATAGAGGAACAAAATAATAGCTAGAACAAATAGGAACAAAATAGATCTTACATAATAATATCAATAATTATAGAATGTAAACAGAATAAAAGACAGAAATTGTGAGACTGTATTAAAAAAAAAAATCAAGACCCAATTATATTCTGTGTACAAAAAACAATTTTTAAATACCAGGACACAAACAGAGCAAACCAAATTCCATGGCTACACCTAACTTTAAGGTGAGTACAAAAGGGCAACTCCATCATATGCGAAGACAGTGAGTTTTTCAAAAGCAAATATCTGAATACAATATCTCCCCCCATACTGCAAAGATAGGTACCATCAGGGCTAGTAAAAAGAAGAGTTTGAAGTCACTTACACACCAGACACCTACTGTCCACAATGCCTAGTGAGTCCTACCACACCCATAGTTCCTGTGCCAAGCCCAGTCCCTAGAAATATCTATCCCTGAACTCAGGAGGGCATTTTCAGGAACCAGTGGGGTCCAAAATAGACTGAGCAATGCTCTTCCTTCTTTAGATGCCAAAGGGATAGGCAAGCAGTTTAGCCTGACCCTTTAGAATCCAGAATTAGTTTATAATTCCCCTGAGCATTTGAGGGAGGGATGTAAGACGGGCAAAAAGTAGGGGTATAGTGTTGGAGTTTTAAGAGAATGCCTATGGAGATCCTCTCCTCCATGGCTGAATCTCATGTAAAGAAATTATACCAGTTATTTTAAAAGGAAGAATGAATAAAAGAAATCTATGCAAGAGAACTGGTAACTACATATCTGAAAAGGCAAAAAGATACACTAAGCTATCACAAAGGTAATGAATGCAGAAAGAGCTGTTACCCTTAGGACTGAGGGAACAAAGATAAAAGATGGAGATTAAAACTCAGAATTGTGAACAAGGTCCCATAAATAGACTAGGAACCCACAGACCCACAGATTTCTTAGGGTGGGGGTACACTCTGCTTGGCTGTGTTTGTGTCTCTGAAGAAGGTGCTATGAGGCTGGTCCTGTAAGTGTTAGAAAACTCTTATTGAGCTGCTGCTACAGAAGCACCTGCTGTTTCTGAGGTAAAGAAGGGAGCAGAAGGTGACCCAGCAGACGTCCACAGGAAAGGGACAGGAAGAAGGAAGTCCCTTCTGCCCTGCAGTCTGACTCTGGTGCTCCCTATAGAAAGAACCTCTCATGAAGCCAGGCTGAAAGCAGAAATGGCATACAGGTGTACAGGCTTCTGGCCCCAACATGACAAACCTGAGTGCAGGAGAGTGAATTTAGGGCCAAGAGACAATAGTGTAATATCTGACCCAGCTGGGCTGTGGCAAGGCCAGCAGTGCCTGCTGGATAGACTGTTAAGGAAACTGGAGAGAAGGATTTCCTAGATTCTCTGGGAGCAAATTGAATCAAAGGGTGACTGAGTCCAAGTGAGTATGCCAGGACCACAAAGTGAGAAGCCAGACCACGTATTAGGGGCTGATGCTGGGAGGTGGAACTTTAGGAGCCTGTTAATATGGTAGCATGGAGAGACATGGGGAGCATAGATGGTCATGAAACAAGAAGTCACCAAAATTTGCAGGACTATATATCTAACCTCCCTCTGGCATGGCTGTGAGCTGGTGAGAAGGTTAAAGACATGGTTTAGATATAGGGTGCTATAAACTGAGACAGAGAGTAACAGCACTTGCTCCGTGTATTTATCAGTCAGGCTTATTTTGTGTTTTCAAGGGCAAGAGGTATAAAAATAAGCTCTCGTGTGTGTGTATGCGTGGGGGAGTATGTGCACACACACATAGATGTGTATCCTCAAAGGTTGTTCTGGAAGAACCCTGCAATACTGATGCATGGGCAATATGATATGTATTTATTATGGCTGGTGACAAGAATTTGGGTCTTAATGGAAAAGGTGATTGTTATTCATGATTTCCAAATGGTTAACTAGATCCAGAGGATTTTGCATTAAACCAAGTCATTCCCCTTTCATGCCTGCTGGCCATGATAGATGGAAATGTCAAGTCCCATGAGATCTCTGAGCTCACATTCTCTTTCTACTAGAATTGGGGCATTTCCCCCCACCATTTCTGCTCTGAGTCTCATTTCCACAAGCAGTGCTGGTGATACTTCTATGGATTTGATTTTTGATCTTCAATTTCTGACTTCTTTTAAAGGGCATTGTCAGCTTACAATACAGTTTCTAAAGCAGATATTGTTCTGGCATTCAGGAAAAAAAAATAAAGATGAGAGATAAAAGGTGGTTCTGAATGTGAAATGAAAGACTTCACAGAATCAAGGATTTTCAAGCCAGAAAGAACTTTAGGGATTAGTGAGTTAGTCCAGTGTTTTTAAATTGTTTTAAACAGATTTCTTTACACTAGACTTTGATACTGGTATTAATTTTTTGAATGAATGAATGAATGAATGAATACACAAGACAGACTATGCGGTGGAGAATACTTCAGGCAGAAAAAATTTACAGGGTAAAAGATACAGGAATTATGACATTGTCCGGGGTTTTCTGGAATTCAAAATTATTGAAGCCAAAACACAAGAAAGGAAGAAAGAGAGGCAGAGGATGAACTCATTTTCTACATTTCAACTTGGCCCCATGGCTGATGATTGAAGAACCAGTGACATGTTTTAAGCAAAGGAGATATACAATCATGTTTGAGTTTCAAAACCATTAGATCAGAGGCTGTACCACAAAAGGAGGGTGGTATTTTGCAATAATCAAAATGAGAAATGATAAAGTCTACACTAGAGGAGTGTGATTGGGTAGCTGGGAATAGGAGGAAGGAATTCAAGAGATATTTAGGAGATGGCCAGCTCTACGTGACTGACCACATGGAAAAGGAAATAGGCAAAGACACAGAAGAGAGGTCTCCAGCTTGTACCACTGGGCTGAATGGTGGTCTTCCCCGAACCGAGGAGCCCTGGAGAGGCAGGGGCACGATAACTGTGTTTGATTTTAGACTTAACTTGTCAGGCTCAAGAGGAGAACAATGAAGGCGAAACTAAAAAATGAAAAAGCCAAGGTGAAATACTGCTAAGCTTCTGGATGGGGTGGCGATCAGAAAAGGCGAAATGGGCAACAAGACACGAAGCACAGGCAGTACTAAGTAAGGCCACCTAAGTTTCAGATCAATCCGGTGTCAACGCCAGCAGAGAGTAGTAAGAGACAAGGTCTAGGAACAAGGGATCATCTCAATTGGTTAGGGTTAGTTTCCACAGAATGCCCTAATGCTCTGGCCTTTCTCCTATTCAGCCCCTTCACGGGGTCTTAAAGTCACCGTAGCCCATACCCAACTTCGGAGAGAGGACATGAGCAAAGCTCAGCTTTCCCTATTCCAGTGCCTCTGCATCCCACTTCCAAGGAAGTAGACAACCATTAAGCTGGAAAAGGATGTCACCAGCTCAAGGGAGAGGGAGCTGTGTGGGTAGTGACTTTGGCGAGCAGTCCAGCCTCAGAGGAGTGTGAATTCCCACCCGCACACACAGAGTGGCTCTCCCCGACTGCCTGCCAAGGAAGAGACGGTTCTCAACCAAATCGGTCTGTGGCTGCCAACAGCTCTTGTGAGGGCCCGGTTTTCCAGCAGGAAACGTAACCTGAATTGGAAAACATGAGTGTAAGCTGGAAAACAAACAGCTCAAAATATCTGTGTCCTGAAATGAACTCTCAGCCATTCTATCTCCATAATGGAATCCACTTAGTCAAAGGAGCAGAGGGTCAGGGGAGACAGCAGAAGGGAGGGAGAGGGGAAGGAAACACAAATTGATGGAAGGAAGGAAAGAAAGAAGGGAATTCAGAACAGAAGGAATATTGAGCCTTTGCTATACGCCAGGATGTGTGCCTGTTGGTCCACGTTCATTTTCTCATGACACCCCCTAACGACATCATGATGCATGGAGAAGCTAGAGGTCCTGAGGTCAACTTACTTACCCAAGATCACAAAATTAGCATGCAGAAGAGTTGGCATTTGACTTCAGATTCAATGACTCCAAAATTAACATCCTTTCACTAGATTCATTTGCACCCCCCAAAAAGGAATTGTCGACAAGTGCTTTGGAGGAGACCTCCTGAGTCTCCGTTAGATTTTTTTAAAATATTGAGGGTTTGGAGGTGGCCAAAATCAGAGAATTCCTAGTTCCTGAGTTGGACTTACAGAGAGTAGCTTGAATAAGTAATTGAAAACCTGCAGGACCACTGTTCTTACCTTAGAAAACCTTCCCTTCTTGTCTCCTCCTTTTCTGGATTTTCTCTGCCCTCTGAGGCCCTACTTGAGCCATTTGGATATGCACGTTCACATACGATGCTTATACGTAAAACTCTACAGGGTCAAAGGATTTAAACAATTTATGAAGCCACCTCACTGATAAATGACAAGGTTGAGATTTAAACCTAAGTCTTCCAAGTCTTCATTCTAAGCAATCTTTCCTACATGATAACTGTCCCTAAACATGTGCCTACAACAAAGAGATGCAAGACAAACATGACCATTCATTTCTCAATTCCAGCTGCCAGGGTATTGGAGTGATCACTAATCCATCAGTAGCTTCACAGATAGACTCAGAAGGGTAGGCCGGTGTCAGTGAGGAAATGACTGTTAAAGTATGTTTTAAAACTATGAAGCAATATACAAATGAAAGCCACTGTTATCATTTTAATAATGGATTCTTGTTGCTTGGTACCCAAAACTACAGTTATTAGTTGAAAGATGACCATACGGGAAAGATAGGATATCACTTAAGAAATTACTGCCTTGTCTAAAGCCTGGTTGAAATGTTAAGTGAATTTAGTGTCCAAAGTCACAAATCTAGAAGATGGTGAAGCAGAAATGCAAACTCTAGCAACTGGTCTTCAGCAACTGCAATTAAAACCACCTTACAACAATCCAATGAAATAGGTGACATCAAGTCTGCATTTTATAAATAGGGCAATAAGAAGTTACATTTCTCATGCAAAGCACCCACGCCCAGTAGGCAGTGGACCTGAGACTTACCTTCAGGCTGTGTGACCCCAGAGGTGGTGGAATTCACCACAATGCTACCCACAATGCCACGCAATGCTACAGCTGCTGCCTTCATGGAAGATAAAGAGAAGACCAAAAACCATAAGACTGCTTTCTCGTTGTAATTTGTTATTCAAAGTTGTTAATATCCTTTCCTAGGACAGTTATCTGTTACTTAAAGCCATCCCTCTTATCTACGTCCACTGAAAACACCTTAATAAGAGGCCATCATGTCTCCCCTGGCCAGCTTGCTAAGTCCCCGTCTTCAATCTTTCTGTCCCACAACCAGTCTCCCACATTTCCAGAAGAGAGATCTTTCAGAAACATGGATCTCCTCATGTCACTCCCACACTTTAAAACTCTCACTAGCTCCCTAGTTTTGTTTTGTTTTTTTTTTTTTAGGAAAATGTCCACAGACCCCAGGGCCATGTACCCACTCTGCCATGTGACCACTGCTTGGGACTTGTCCCATGAGCTTCTTCACCACCCCTCACAATCTCTGCTGCTGCCACAGTTCTGGGGTTATGCATTCCATTTCCTGCCTCTCTATCTGTGCTCACAATGCTCTCTCTGACTGGAATACTTCCTCTCTCCTTCTGTGTGACTGGGGGACTCTCCAGCCAGGATACTCCCTCTTTAAGATCCTCTGTCTGTGCCACCACCCTTGGGAGTTCCAGTCCTCCCGCAGGCTGCCTTTGTGCCGTAGACTTCTGTCATTGTGCATGGTGCACGTGTCTCTAGGACTGAGCTGGGGCAAGCTGAGAGTAGAGATCCTGTTTTAATCATCTTTGGAGCCCCAGAATTTAGCAGAAGGGTTCAAATGGATTTAGCAGACTTCTCTGTTTCTTCCTCACTAGTCCTCAATCAAGGTAATAAACTGCCTGTCTAGGTAGAGACCAGGTGTTTTCCTATACTGCTGTCCTTCCTGCTTCCTCTTCTCTCCCTCCAAATCCTCTCCTTCCCTCCTATACACTCCGAAGAGATGAGAAAGCAAGGGGCTGGGCCACAAAGTAAACGCAGAAGCTCTATCCGGATGCCAGTGTGTATAGTTTCTTCTGTGTCGGTGAAAGAGACACACACAGACAGAAGAGGGGAGAGGGTGGAGGGCATGCAGCTGGCTGTGGGTAGAAGTGTCACCACTAGGCAGGATCTCACACTGTGTTTAATGGGAAGCCTACTTTGGGGGAAGATGAGGACAGGGAGCAATAGATTGACTGCTGTGTGCACCAATTTTAAATTGCTAGCTATACTCTTAGCTAACACTAGTGTTTCATGTTGCAAATCCAGTGTTACCACATGAAATAGTCAGCAAGTACTCCTCTGCCAGAGCTGGAGTAATTTGTTATCGGCTGGAGTGAGAAACTGACACAGCTAGCTCACAGAGAATGCTTTTATTCAGATGTGCAGCCTTCCCCAGATTAACTATGACTGTCCCAGATCTCTTTGGCGACACGAGCTCTGAGCAATAGCAACTTGGCCAGTGCTACTGCATTTTTGAAGAGGGTCCCCTCTCTGCTATCCAAACAATTTCTGACTTTCCCATCTTAGCTGTTACATGATGATGGTATAAGAGGGTGATCTAAAGAGAAGTAGGATTCAGTGACAGTCAGAAAAGACAAGCCTATCTTTGGTCGTGTCTCCCTTAAATATATCCACCAGCATGTTTTGCCAAAACAACCCGAACATGTCACACCTCACTTACATACCTTCAATGATCCCTATTTTATTCAAGATGAAGTTCAAATTTCTTAGAGTAGTATGCATGTCTATGTGTAGTCGGGCCCAGGATTACTTGTCTACCAGCAAGTCTTGTCTGACTTTGGGATCCTATAAAACCAAACTATTTGTCAATTTCTACACATACTGTTTTTGTCTCCAGGTCTTTACTCAGACAGTTCCTTCTGCCTGGAATACCCTTTCCTTCACCCCTCACCTCTCATTCACTCTGCTTAGCAAGCTTCTACTTATCAGTGAAGGCTTAGCTAAAGCATCAACTCCTCCAGCTTCTTCTAACCCTCTGGATTGGTTAATTTCCTTCCAGCTCCCAAAGTCCTTTAGCATTTCCCCCATATGTGTGTTACAGTGACTGGGGAAGCAGTAGAGTATAGTGACTAAAGGCAGAGGAAGTACCAAGGAGTGTCTGCATTGTATGTAGAGTATCTAAAATCAGTTTTTAAAAACGCACTGAAAGTTTTACATACCTGCAAACTTTAACAATCTCAGTGGCAAAATACTCTTTCCCAGAAGGACAGTCTATTCCCACCTCCACCCCTGGTCATAATGCAGGGTCTGGAGTACAAACACTTAGGTCCATCATTTAACATTACCACATCACGTGTGACCCCTTAAACACACTACTTATCTTTCTGTTCCTCACTTCTCTCCTCGAAATGGAAACAAGAAAACTATCATCCTGGTTAGTCTGTGTGATGATTGCGTGGGACAGTGTATGTAAAGCAGCTACAACAGTAACTAGGATTAAGTTATTATTCCATAAATATTAACTATTATTTGCTGATGATTCTGCATTCTTCCCATGGGGTAAACCTCCCTCACTAGCTTAAAGCTCCCTGGAATCTATCTTGCTCACTGTTGTACACACTCTGCTTAGCATCCTAAGCATCTGGGAATGAGGAAATGGGTCTTACTCATCTCTGTAGGCCAAGTGCATTGCAGAGTATGTGAACTGGAAATAGGTGCTCAGTAAATGTTCGTCAGATGAATGAGTGGTTGAATAAAAGAGTAGCTCATTAGAGAAGAAGAAACTTACAAAAGGAGCTGGATATAGCCTTAAAAACACAAAAATATGGATAGAAGGGGTAGAGAAAGTGAATGGTGAGAGTCAAAGAGAGAGTTACTTCTCCTTGAACTATTCTAGAAGGTTAGACCTAATGAAATGTAGGACTATGAAAACTAAAGAATCTCCCCAGCCAAATGCATGACTTGTAGAACCCTGAAGAAGAGAGAGGAAAATCCAATGCATCATGGGCCCAGGAAAATGGCAGCAGTGAAAGGTTGTTCAAGAGGAAGATTTTCCCGAAGTCTAAGCCCCACACTGATACCAGAACCATGGCTGTGCGATGAATATGAGGCCCTGCCTGTTCCTTATTCTAGTCATTATGTTAAAGTTAGATTTTTTTTATTTGGTCTAGAAAGTTTATTATAATTATTTGCATCTAGTGCTGGAAAGATTTATGACTAAGATATAATCAGTATATGGATTACTCTCAGATCTTCCAGGGTGTGACACCTACTAAACCCAGGAAGATATTCATAAAACTCTAGATTGCAGCCATTAACAGGAGAGATGAAGATTACACATTCAAGAATAACTCATAGCAATGTTTAGAATTTCCTTCCATTAATTCGTAGCCTCAGTAAGTAGGACGAATGGGCCATGTCTGGCTTCTGGGAAAACTTTGCTAGATCCTTACAGACTGAATTCAAACTGACAAACTAAGGTCCAATGTGAGAAGTCCAAAGCTTAATTGACATTTATATTAGACAGAGGAAAAGCCTGCCCATGCAGTGACAGTTCCAACTGTGACCCAGGTGTTTCCACCTAGTGGCCCTAATTCTGTCCTCTGAAGGCCAAGAGAAGTGATTTACTTGGTGGGCCTCACAAGTACCAGTGAGGTGACAAAGGCCCTTCCATGCTGCCAACTCAACCCTCAAAGGTTTATCTTTCCCAAAGGTGAATATCCCTACTCCCTCCAGCTAGTTCTCACATAACATGATTTTCTGTCTCCTCTTACAATTTCCCATAGAAAAGGAGTAGCTTCTGAAACTTATGGGACTGACTTATGCCCTCCGGTATTATCCACATACTCCACATGTAACATACTTTCTTCCACAGTCCTTTTGTTTGAACCTCACCTGCTAATAAGAGGTCACTGTCTTCCAAAGCACCTGTTGGAAAAAAGGAACAGAAGAGACGTTGGTTCTTCTGCTGTTACAGAGAAACCCAAAATAATGGTGTCTTTAACAATCTAGTGGTATATTTTTCTGGGTAGATGGTCCAAGTCTGATACGGATAATCCACAATCATTAGGAACCTTGGTTCTATCTATTTTTCACTCTGCTATCTTCAAAATTCAGCTTCCATTTCACGGTACGAAATGTCTTTTCTAGCTCCCACTATCCCATGAGTTTACATTCCCACTGGCAAGAATGAGAAAGGAGGAAGGGGAGAAGCACACTCCTTCCTTTTGAGGGTAGAACAGGAAGTTACACACATCACTCCTACTCAATTCCAGTTGACCAGAACGCAGTTACATTTCACACATGGCTAAAGGAAAGTCTTCATTCTAGACCATCAAGGCTTGTCAAACAATCAAAGATTCTACCACAATGAAAAAATGGGACAATGCATACTGGAAGACAGCTGGTGGCTTCTGCCATGTGTGGTCCTAAATGCTTCCTCATATTTAGGTAAAATTACCTCTCTTGTTGTTTTTGCAACTGAAAATAATTTATTCTCTGGAGAATAAAATAAACTTACCCACTTCAAAAAAATTAAACACCATTGTCATGGAGCTTCTTCTTACTAAATCTTTACTTTGCCAAGAAAAGCAAGCCCTATTTGTTTGTTTCTTCTGAGGTTCCTGCATACTTCTACATCCTTGTCTCATTCCTCTTGTCCCTCCTAGTTTTCTTTGCATTATGCTTCTCATCAGTTTAGAGTTCTCGTTCTATATCTTTAAGATCATTTAGCAGTCTCATTTCACAAATTTATATTTGTTACTGATATTTCCCCAAAACTATTCTTGGCATTGGGAATACTCAAAGAAGACATCGTGATGTTTCACTTCAAGAAGCTTATAGTCTAGTGCCATGTTAGACAACTCATTCATAATGACCTTGCTTACAGTCAATGCAACCCTCCTGAGTATTTTTCATAAGAACAACAGTAAGTCATGCTTGCACCATTTAGGACTTAGATAACTGACTTTTTCATTTAACTTGATGTCCAACTATGTTTTCAGCCCATTATTTCATCAGTTGCAACCTTGATTCTGTCCTTGACTATTATGCCACCACTCCCAATTTTATGGGTTTTGAGATTTTTTCCTTTGGTTAGAGTGATCTGCTGGAACCCAAGTATGATTCTACATAGAACATCCATTGTTTAGAAGAGGGTAGAAGAAGAAACCATACATTTTTTTCTTTAAATCACGATTTCTTATTCACTTTGCATTCTTATTATTATTCTTTTGTTAAAGATGATATAAAATGATCCTGACAGTAGGAATGGCTGTGTTGGTAATTAGCCAATGCAACTGAATACAGCCCAGAAGATTCCAAAGCCCACTGATAAGCTAGTGCCAGTGATAACTGCTAATATTGGCACAACTCTGGAAACTATGTGAACTCATCTTGTTTTGTGAGTTTAATCCTCATTAAGAGAGGCTTCCCCCATGCTCTACCTCCTCTTCTGAGAAGAAATACAAATGAATGTGATTTATAGCTTGCAGAGTTTTCAAATTCTCACAAATAGTATACTCTCCCTGTTCTTAGGCTATGAATGAGGAACTAACCAGAGGTTGAAAAATTCTTATCACAAGAGCTAATGTCAGAAATGGATCTATCTCTTTTCAACCAGAATCTCAGGTTTACAGAGTGCAAGTCAAGTATGTCTTGTTCCATGGCCCCATTTCTTTGTATTATCTCAATCATTACCTGTCCTTGCCATCCATATGACACAGGGAAGGAAGTGGTTAAGCACAACCCCTCACACACACCCCAGATCAATTTCATCGTACTATGTACAGGATGGCAGCCATGGTTTCAACGATGGGGGAAATCCTTTAAGAGTTTATATTCAGATCTGTTCAATGGTGAGACCCCTTCAAAAATAGAAGTGCTCAGGAGAATAGGATAGAGCCTTCCATCATTCGCCTTTGGGAAGAAGATACAATGTAGGGGGAAGCTTATAAAGTGTGAGGAGAGAGAGACAGAGAGTTTAAAAGCAAGAAAGGTGGGGAGGGAGAGAGAGGGAGAGAGAGAGCGATTGATAGAGAGGGATGGAGGTGGTGGCAGAGAGAGAGATCTGCAGCACTAGGTAAGTGAGGAAATTATTTATTCCCTCACTAAGAAGAGAATGGAAAAGGCACTTGGCAGAGAGCATTCAGGGGGAAAGTACATCCTATCCTTTCACTGCAGCTAATGAAAGTTCTACAATTTTGGTGACCTTTGAGCAATAACAGACAGAGAGAGTGAAAAGTTGCTGCAAATAGAAATAAATGCCTCATAGAAGGAAGTGACATCCCAGAGCAGATCTGGGGTAACCACAGCTGAGGACACACAATCTCCTTGATAGTGGCCTACACTCAACCTCACATTGCTTGGAACCACACCTAGCAGAACCAGGATAACTCATCCATGTTGACCACCTACTGTGTAGCAGGCACTAGGCAATGAATCATCAGTCAATCCTGGGCCATAGCAGTGACAGTTCTCTTCAGCCCACATTGATAGATGCCAACCAACACAAGCAACTGTGATGGATTCCCATGGAAGACAGGCACTTGAAGAACATGGCCCCAACAGAGCACGTTTGGGCAGGTTGCCTGCCAGTTACATTCATATTACATTGCCGCTTACTTTTTCCTTAACTCCCTGAAATATATTCACACAGAAGAAGCCTATAAATTAGAGAACAACATTTTATAGATAGTACAGGATTACCTCGCCATGACTTGCAGTTTCTGGAACAACAAAAATGTATACCAAAAATAAAACTGGATTATGGATCATGAGACAGCCTGAGACCTCATTGATTAGTAAATGAGATGCTGTATGCAAAGTAGCCTGGAGAGGAATTCCCAAGGTATTGTAGCTATTGGTATTGTAGTAGCAAATGTCATAAATATTATTAGTGTCAGTGTTATAATTATCATTACTGTTCTTTATGATTTTTGAAGCCATTGCTTATCCATAATCTAAAACTCTTCCTATTTTATAGGGGCTTATTTCCTCATATTTAGGGATGAGTTGGGGGAAATAAGGAAGGAGAATCCTCCTTTCTAAAAAGAAAAAGTATGGACTAGGCTGACCAGACGTACCATTTTAAATGGGACAGAAAATAACTGTACTGTCCTGTTTCAAATGATACATATGGTCAGCCTCCTGACACCTGGAATTCAGCTCAGTGAGACTAGACTGGACATATGTACCATTTGAAATGAGACAGTATCATTGTTTTCTGTCCTTTTTAAAATAGTACATCTGATCAGCCTATTATAGACTCAAAAAATGCCTAAAAAGTATACACTGCACTTTACAACATATGCTCAGGAAAGTCAGCAATCTCTTATACCCAAACTCAGGTAAGTAAACTAAGATATCAGCATGCCTAGGCTGGGATCATGTCACACATTAAAGGATGTGGATGTAGACTCCAGAATGATCTAGGGGTTGGTGCTTGCATCAAGGGAGGGGAGAGAAGACGAGTCCGTGCATGTAGGTAGAGGAAATATTTCAGCTTTAAACTCCCAGGCTTCCATCCTAGCTAACCTGAAGGCAGCTCAGTTGCAGACAACAGAAGCTACTATATCTAGCTTAAGCAGAAAGATTTGTATTAGAGGGGACTTAAATAGCTCACAGAACTTACTGGATGGCCAAGGCAATAAGATGAATGCTACCCAGCCTCGAATTATATCGCCAAGAGAAATGTCCAACCACGTTTCTGAACTTCTGTGGCAGGTATTCCACTGCTGCTGTCCTGCTGCTCAACAGCCATGACAAAAGGGACCAAAAAATGGAACTTCCACCACAGATGTCCCACAAAAACCAAACGCTTCTGCAATAAGGTCTGATCATGTATGTTCTCTAAGTGTCCCCCAATTGTATCAGCTTAGCACAATCTAGGTTAACCTATGAAATCTTAGCTGCATGGTCATTTCAGAATGTAAATTCTAGCTTTCCAGTTCCTATAAACAAGGAAAATATAAGAGAATGGTATTGAAAGTAGGTGTTGAGCAAACTAATCTGTACCATTACCATACTGACATCAGAGCTGGAAACCAAGTAGCTTTTGAAGGCATCTGGTTATTAAATCTAGGAATCCCTTTTCATGCCTACTGGCCTGGAGTTGCTCCAGGCCTGTGGAAGAGCCTCAGAAAACTGTGTTACCATGAACAGGTAACAGAAATCTGAAAGTCCACAGAAAAGCATAGATACTTGTAATTTTGTTGAGCTCAGGATGTCACAGCACAAACTCCACTGGGTGTTTTTAATACTGAAAATTGCTCATGTGCCTTGCCTTTTTACTAAAGATATCTCATGTTTGAGGCATGGGGGTAGGTCAAAGTATCTTAAAACATGTCCAGCACAACACCCTCTTCGGAAACACTTGGGCGTTTGTTAAAATGAAGATTCTTGGGCTCCATTTCACACTCCAGAACCGAAGCTCCTCATCAATGGGAACTATATAACTGGAGAATCACTAATCTATATTTTCATACATGTTCCCATGCTCAGAGAGTCTAGACTCAGAGGGTAGTAGGACTCCCAGTTATTCCTATAGAAGTTTTCCTCCGGGAGAAGATTATTTCAGTCTAATAGTTGTGAAGTAGAAGGGAAGTTAGAAATTCCTTTCTGGCCTTGTGAACTTGAGGGCCACAGAAGAGCTGAGACTGAGAAAATACTGAGACTCAATAAAAAATGCATAATGTTTTTAGCTACATTAGCATATTGTCATACCCTAGGTACTAGAAACATATAAATCAAAAGTGAATTTATACTAATCCAAATATTCATGCATGCAATCCCTTGCTCAGATTCAGGAATAAGGTCATGGGCCTAGAAAACTGTTTACACATGTCTCTGAGGAAATGGCATTAAAATATATATACTGTACCCTGTAATTTATATGCAAGTTAGCCTCTATGCTGTGTTTTTCTATGGATGTTTTTAACCCTACCAAAAAATGTGAAGACCAACTTTTAACATATGGAAGTATTTTCACCTGGCAAATTACATAGGAATCAAGGAGAACAAGAAAGATACTTAAGTATTTTTCAAATTCTATTAGGATATTTAAATCCGCCCCCCACCCCCGTATTCAACATAAATCAACCAACATATCATACTGAAAACCTACTATGTGCCAGACTCTTCTAGGTGCTTTATCATAAGTTATTTAATTTTTAGAGTAATCCTACTAGGTGAGTCATTTTAATTGTTTTACAGTTGAGAAAACTAAAGTTCTAAGAGGCTGGGTTATTGTGCCACGGAGCAAGGAGGAAGTGAAGCTTGGAGTTTCTGACAACAAACCTAGTCTCCTTCCACTCTATCACTCCCATTAATTAATACGAACAACCACTACATCGTATAGCAAAATACATCTTTACTAAAGACATTATCTCATTTGATGCTGGTGACAGCATTTAAGGTCTGGTAAAAAAATTATGTTAGCATTTCTCAATGGGAAAACACAAACCCCAGGAGATTCAGTAACATTTCACAGGTCACAAAGTTTATAGCACTAGAGCCAGCATTTGAACCCTATTTCCCCTTTTGTATTTGTTTCAAGTGTATAAAACAACATAGTGATTAGACATTTATATATCTCGCAAAGTAATAACCCCAATAAATCTATTACTCATCTGATACTGTAGTTATTAAAACATTATTTACTATAGTCCCTATCCTGTACTATATAACCCTGTATTTTTTAAACTACTTTTATAATTATAGCTGGCATTCAATATTGTTTGTTTGTTTGTTTGTTTTTATGTGGGTAGCTCCCTGGCTGGGAGTCGCACCCAGGCCACAGCATTGACAGCACTGAAGCCTTAGCCACTACACCACCAGGGAACTCCCTCAATATTGTTTTATATTAGTTTCAGGTGTCCAGCATAGTGGTTAGACATTTATATAATTTATGAAGTGATACCCCCAGTTAGTACCTATCTGACACTACACATAGTTTTACAATATTATTGACTATATCCTCTGTGCTGTACTTTACACCCCCATGACTATTTTGTAACTATCAATCTGTACTTCTTAATCCTTTCACCTTTCTCACCCACCCTCTCAACCCCTCCCCACATCTAGTAACCATCAGTTTGTTCTCTATATCTATGCATCTGTTTCTGTTTTGTTTATTTTGTTCTTTAGATTTCACAGTGAGATCAGATGATATTTGCCTTTAAGTCTGATTTATTTTATTAGCATAATACCCTCTAGATCCATCCATGTTATCACAAATGTTAAGATTTCATTCTTTTTATGGCAGAGTAATACTCTGTTGTATAAATGTACCACAATTTCTTTATCCAATCATCTACTGATGGGCATTTTGGTTATTTCCATATCTTGGCTGTTTGTTGTAAATAGCACTGCCGTGAACACAGGAGTGCATGTATATTTTTTGAGTTAGTGTTCTGGATTTCTAGACCCTATCTTCTGATTCCAATAAAGTGTTCTGTTTAGCACCTCAGAGTTTTGGAAAGAGGAATCAATATTACTGTGTACCTAGTTTATGAAACTCTACTAGATATTTTTCATACACAAGTCTTAATCCTTACTACACTGGTAAGTAGACCCATTGTATAGATGTATAAACAATGGCTTAAAAGATGTTGAAGTTAATTAGTGTTGGAACTAATCCAAACCCAAATCTGTGAGATAATGCTATAATTATGTATTACACACACACACACACACACACAATGTCATTTAAAGTGTAGAAGACTCTAATGAGGACAGTATAAATATCTCTTACCAGAACTTTCTATTTGAAAATTCCTAGTGTTCATCACAAAAATGTTCTAAACCACTATCCTTAAGTATCAAAATAAAGCAAGCAAATGTGAAAAAAAAAAAAAAAAAAAAATCTCTCCAAATAGGAGATTGTACCCGAAGGAAGAAGAAACTGGTTGGCTCATTCTAAAAGCCCTTGGCCATGCCTACAAATGTCTACTGGCAGAATAACTTCAAATAACTAAGCCCTTCAAGCTATTTACCCAGAGTCATTCTTAGAAGCAATATCCTTGAAGATCAAGTAATGAACAGAAATGTAGAGTCAATGAGGCCCCATGCTCAGAACTGCTTGTAAATGGACAGAAAATTGGGTAAGTTGAAGAACTTGTGTACTGAATGAGAACAGCATGCCAACCAATACTTTCACAGACACTTGGAAAAGCACAATTGCTGTAAAATACATGAGCTTTTATCAAGAAGGAGCAATAAAATATTTTCTTTGTTAACCAATAGCTCAGCAGGTCAGAATAATAGTCATTGAGACTTATATGTACTTTCTACAGCTTACAAAACATTTCACACATAAAGCTCATTTGATTTTCAGATTATAAAACATTTTAACCTCACTATCTGCCCATAGTAAACTTTCAGGAAATGCTTGTGACAATGAACTAAATTAAACAGAGTTAAGAATTGTTATCCTTTTTAAACACATGAGAAAATGAAGGCTTAGTAAGGTTAAGTCGCTTTCCTGGTGTCAAATACAAGCCTTTGCATGTTATTAAGTTCTTTTGTGGGTCGTTTAGAAACTATCCAACTCTATATTGTTATCAAGAAGTAACATCAGATCATATGATACCTACCAAAACTGGGTATGTTTCCATGAAGGTGCCTCTCCATCTTAGTCAGAAAACCTGAATTTGATTAACTTTGGTTTCTAGAATAGAACCCATGAAGAATTTATACCCAGATTTTCTGAGTGATCCTTTACATCTGAATCAGTTGTTCTGCCAAACATCCATTACCTCATGACCCAGATTTTTTAAAATAAATGAGGTCAAATGAGAATATAGGCAAACTGAAGGTACTGTGTTAATATTAGTTGTGATAACTAATGAAATGTGAGATGTACTTCTCTTGTAAATATAGAATATAGAAACATAAAGGACTTCCTTTGTTGAAGAAGAAATAATTGTCTGGCCAGTATAAAAAAAGGTTTATTATTGTACATTTTGGATACAAATATTCAAAGACAAATATAACTGGTCATGGTACTGTGATACAGATTATACTGAAAAATGGCCTGAAAGTTTGAAGTTTGAGGTTGGAAAGGACAGTTAAACATTGCAGGCATGGAGAACTTTAAGGAATTCAGTCCATTATAAAAATCAAAGATTTACCCAGGCATAATCCTCTTAAAACATAATCATATGTTCTGCAAATATTACAGATTCAGCTTTCTTGGTGTCTTCAATCTTTTAAAAGCTATTACTTAAAAATTTTTAAAGGGACTTGGAATGAATACATATTATACTCAAGCCTGCTAGGTGAGAAGTGACCATAAAAAAAAAAATCCAAAAAAAAATCCACTATTATCCCAATTTTACAGATAAGAAAACTGAAATTTAGGTTGATTAAGGCACTTTTCCAAGATGATGAACCTAATAATAAAGACATTAGTCTAGTTCAAGTATTCCAATGTTGTATCCTATATTCCTTTTTTCTAAACTTGTCCATAAGTTTCAAAATACATGAATGTATGGATCCAGATGGCAACATTAACAGTGTTTATTCTTTTTATTGTCTTTTTTATTAATCCAATTATTTTTGACATTTATTTCCACTTAATTTTTCAATCACTCCCTATTTTGCACCTCTATTGAAGGATTCAATTTCTAAAATAAACATAACAAGAGATTTCTGCTATTAAGATGTCCTCTTCTTTCAGATATCATTCCCAAAGCAACAAAAAACACAAACAACAGAATTCAAAGTCTTTTCTTGGCAAAACTTAAAAATATCTATAACCCCAAAGTACTATATATTATTAAGAGATGTCAAGATGTGGGATTAGCATAAGAAAAGAGGCCTGCAGGAGCAGATCTTAAACATGTCAGGAGAGCACAACCACCAAAACAGATGGTGCACTACGAAAAGCAAAAAACAATAATCACATCTTTGGGGGGAAAAAATGGAAAGAGCTGTCCAGGTAATGAAGAGTAGCAGGAAATAAGCAAGGAAATAGACTAACATGCTGTTTTTTTATATGAAACAGCCTATTGATGATCACAATGGAATAAAAAGTCAAAGACTGAAGAAATGAAAATGTATAAAGACTTAAATAACTATCTCACTCACACTCACTCACACATACACTTCACAGAGGGGAGAAAAAGTGAGAGACAGAGAGAGAGACCTTACACTTCACAGTCCTGCCTATGAAATACATAGATTCCTGCTGGTCTACAATATAGCCTTGTTCCTTTCCCATAAACTTCCTATATGTGCAATCTAAGAACTGACGAATTCATTTCATTCAAAAGGAAGTAATATTCAAAAAGAACCAAAGATTCTTTAAGAAAAAAAGAAAGAAATTACAAGAACTGCTTTTCCCCTCCTCACAAAAAATGCATGTATGTGTATCTATGACTCACTGAAAAATGTTAACAGAGGAAAATAGTGACAAAACATATTGCAATGAATGATTCAAAGAAAATAAATAAATATCAAAGAACCCAAAGTAGAGATACAAGAGCTTAAGTAATATGCAGTGAAATGATAGAAGAAAGTAATATATAACAGGTCAGAGCTAAGAAAAGAAGAAAAAAAAAAGTAAAGGCATTAAAGCAATAAAGACTACATTCATTGTAAGTAGTGCACACACACACACATACACACACACAAACAGAATCTTATGAAAACAGTAAATAGTAAAGGGGAATAAGATTAGAAGAATTAAATAAAACTAAATGGAAAGAAGCAATTCATTAAAATAGCTTAGAAAAGTTTATATTAATGAAAAACTAAGATCTTTCATATATATGATCAGTGTTTCTGAAGAAGAGAACAAAACACAAGGAAGAAAATTCACAATGTATTTCAATAAAACTTCCAGAAAGGAAATAGTTCAACCCTGAAATTAAAATGGTCCATCTATCTGAGAAAACTAATATATTGTAGGACAACTAACTATAAACATACCCAAAAAATATTAGAAAATCAAAACAAATAAATTACCATACAAAACAGAGACAAAGCTGTCAAAGAACTACTCACCCCCTCTCTCCCAGAAAGGATCCATTTAAGTCTCTCAACTGAGTTCCACAAACCTTTAAAATATATGTATCTCAAATATTCTTTAAACCAGGCATGTCCAACCTGCAGCCCAAGATGGCTTTGAATGCAGCCCACACAAATTCTCAAAACATTATAAGATTTTTTGTGACCATTTTTTAGCTCATCAGCTATCGTTAGTGTTATTATATTTTATGTGTGACCCAAGGCAATTCTTTGTTCAGTGTGGCCCAGGGAAGCCAAAAGGGTGGACACTGCTACTTTAAATTGCTCCAGAGTTGAAAAAACATACAGTAGATTCTCCATTAATCGCAACTCAAGTAACTGGTACGCTCAAGCTTTGCTGTTGCTTGAGTTCCAGTTAATGGAGAGTCTACTTACATTTATCTGGCATCTACCAATTCCAATGGGTGCCAGTTAACTGAGAGTCTACTGTATAAAAACTTCCTAATCCTTTTTTATGAAGTCAGAAAAATATTAATATCAAATCTGATGATAGCCTCATTATGAATACATGTCAAACATTTTTGAGGTTCATTCCATGTTGTTGGGTGTATCAGCAGTTCCTTTTTTTATTTCTATGCAGTATTTAATTCATACCTCAAAATTAAATATTACAGATGTTCAGAGAGAAAGAAATGAGCACTTACATTGATGAGAAATCAAGGAAGACTTTGTATCAGAGGGAGGATATTTAATAGAAACTTGAAACAAGAGTCATGTTTGACACGAATAAAACAGAATGAATCAGGAGTAGTCTCCAAATATAGGAACTGACAAGGCAAATACCAGCCAGAGGAAACCTGGGACATGTTTGGAAGCAGTGGAAACTGTGTTTGAAGAGGTAAACGGGAGGCCCTAGCCTGACTCCTGAAGGCTTATCCATCATTCTTTATTGATATGGTTAGAATCCTCAACCTTGTTTCTTCCACACTTACACCACTGACTTCTTTTCTATCCATGAAAAAACCCCAAAGGGGATGGGGGAAGAATCAAGGAATAGAAAAAAGGTGGAGAGAAGAGCAACTATCAAGATAAAGAATCTTAGAGAATTAAAATGGAGTTCATTGGAGGGGAAAGTGAAGCACATTTAAAAATTGAAAAAAATAAAGATTTTGTAGATTTTGATTTTGTTGATACAGAAACGAAAAAAAAAAAAAGATAAAAGGAGAAGGGCACTTGCTTCCTTAGGAAATCAGACGATATTGGCGACAAAAGATGTATTAAATAACTGTTTGCCATCTGCAGTTACAAATGAAGAAAGTGGATAGTGAGTGAGGCAAACCAAGGATGGGGTTTCCAGGAATAAAAGATGAGGGCAGATAAAATCAAAGTGGAAATGAAAAGTCTTTGGAAATTAAGAAGACACCAAAACCTATGAAGGGAGGAGAATCCAACATGTGGGCAAGATTTGGCAGACCAGCTCTTGAGTTCATTCGTCACAGCTCACTGGGCAGGGCAAAAGCTGCCTCCTCTCAGAATGAATCGTACACGCAGAGCTGAGAACAGAGGCCCAGAGGCTGCTCAGTAGCTCACAGCGCTACGGCGCAGGCTTCCACCTCTATCCCGAGAGAAGGCCTATCTCAGGATCTGTGCCTTATCTTAAATTAATATTTGTTCAGACTTAGAAAGGCTGTGCAACAGCTCTATTTAGTCTTTTACCTCCCTTAAAGCTCAACCTCTGTGATGCGCTCTAAAAATGTAAGGGAATAAAATATTCATTCATTCATTCATTTATTTATTCTTTGGAAAAACATTTATTGGTTACCAACTATGTGCCCAGTACTCCACACAGTACTGACGAAATAAAGATAAACTAGACTAATTATCATTAAGGCACCCCAGTCTGGTGGGAAAACAGAAACAAATCATAGATAAAGCAGACATAGTAAAAAGTTATTTATAGAATCTAGATTGTAGGGATATTTGCTTTTGCTGCACATTGTTTTGAATTTCTCTGTAATTTTGAAAACCTCTATAATTAAATATCAAAAATATAAATTACAATACAATGTGACAAGTGCTTATTGGCACTTAACCCAAAATGAGGAGACCATCATTTTTCTAATGATTGCTAATGGGTACAACACAAAAAAAGGTCTATGGTCAACTAAGTTTGGTAAACATCAGGTTAAACACGTTTCTTTATTGCTTCATTTATTAATAACTCTAAGATGTTCTATGCACCTTAGATTAGATGTAATATATAGAACTTCCCAGGTGTATGTGACAGTAGGACTTTTTCCTTGGTCATTTCTCAGCATTTATATTTTAAAGAATAGACAATGGAAGATACTAGGTTAGGGATTAATTCCCCTGAGCTACTGCTGTCCTAAAGAAATGTAACAGGGTCACACAGGTACTGTCTTGTGTACTGTACATGGCAATTCCTCTTTCAGCTCTACGCCTAAACAAGAATTTACTTCATCATGTATAGTGGTTGAAAGCACACAATCCAGTGTTATAGCACCACAATCGTTCACAGAGCCCCTGGGCGATGGCCTTATAAGAACAGGAAGAACAAATACACAGAAATGAACTGATTTTTAAAAAGCATACTGACTTACTGCAAACAAATAAGCAAAATCTATGAACTTTGAAAATACTTAGTGAAGGACCCTGAAATGAGAACAGGGCATCTCGGTCCAGAAAGACATACAGTGGAGGAGAAGCAGAGCTGGAACAGGCAAGCTGCAAAGACACACTTTTGCCCCACTGGCTTAGAGACCTTTCGTGAAGGAGAACTGGAGATGACTGTCGGAGCCCCACAGACCAGGATTCAGAAGTACACCTGGATAGAACTGTGTAGTAAAGTACACATACATCAGTACAAGACATTGTCCACAAGTCCTTGGGACTTTCTCAAAGTCCCAAGTGGAAGACTGCCCCTAGGTGCTGTGTGAGGCATGCATGTGTCTACATCGGTAAGAGCCCACAGGAAAATGTCTGGCAAATTTTACTTCGCAGAGTGGGTAAACGAAATCAACCCATGACTTAGGAGAAAATTCTCTTAACAGGCCTAACTCCTCTCTTGTGGTGCTATATCTTACATGATAATAGAAGTATTACAAACATTACACTTCACTTTCATTATTTGTTTACATTTTCACATAAGGTTTTTTTCCATAATCATTCACATCATTTGGGTATGCATGGTCTCCCTAACCAAAAATGGTGAGCTCACTGAAGATGGGGCTGTACATTTTTTTATTTTTGTATTCCATGTGCAAATTCTGAAGGTCCTAGTATGTCATTCTAAAGAACTTGGATGTTATCCCAAGAGCAACTGGAAGCACTAGAGGCTTTCAAACAAGGTCAGTTTCAATAGGACTAGATTTTCATTTAGAATGCCCTCCGGCTAGATTGTGGAAAGCAGATTAGAGGCAGGAAGCCAGGTGGCGGAGAGGCCAGCGGGAAGACGACCATGGTAGCGTAGGTGAGGGATGGAGAGGGCTGAAACTAGGACAGTGGCATAGAGGAGGGACGGACAGAGGGTTTTAAGTGGTGGAATAGTGGTGGAGGATTTGGTAAGTCATAAGATAAAAGTGATGAAGAAGAAGGTGTAGCCTTTAATGACAGATGTTTCTATCTTTGGTGATACCAGTGACTGTAAAGGGGGAATACCGGAAGGAGAACCAGGCTGGAAGAGGAAAGAATTAACATGTTTATCACAAATGGCCCTCTTTTTTGGAAAGCTAGATGCTGTGGAAATACAGAGAAACAGAGACAGTCTTAACTTACTACCAGGTTAGATTCCAATTGTTTACAAGTCAATTGCTCAGAAATTGAAACGTACTATTTTGTTGTTGTTTACCAAAAGAAGCAACACTACAGATCTTGGTTGGGGCTGAAGGCTATTTACTCCCCAGTGGTCATAGAGTATGGTATCATTTCTGTGTGAGGGAGGGCACTGTGGAGGAAGAAGCCCCGGGCACGGGAGAAGAAAGCTTAGGACTTCGACTCCGGTTCACATTGACTGGTCTCATCATCTGCTTTCTTAGTGTTATCTGTCAATAAAATGAAGATTGTAAATAATGTTCTACTTACCTAGGAGGGTTGTTGTAAAGCTCAAGAGAAACAGACTGTAGGAAAATAAGTTGTATACTGAGGCATGTCCTCTAAAGGTAAGGTTTGATAGTAGCCATATAGTTATTTGGTACTCCTAACGGGCAAAGGATTCTGGGTAGCTGCATTTGAAACACAATTGAGAGTTTATCCTTTAAGCATGAGAACATGTTGTTTTTGCTTTTTTCTAAAATATTAACCACTTCATAGGCATAGAAACTTTTCCAAAATATGGCTTCTTTTAAGAGCACAGTAAACATGAGGCCAGGACTTCACTACTTACTAAGTTGCAGAGTTAATTTTATGATCTTATTCTCATGTGACTGCTCCTTCTCATTTTTTTCTACGGGTTTCTTCCTCACCTTCCAGATCTCTTAAATGCGGAAGAACCCAAGGATGGAAGCAACAGACCTATTTACTTCTCTAGCTGTACTCACTCCCAAGGTGATCTCATTAAGTCCCATGGCTCTAAATTCCATCCAGATACTCATGGCTTTCAAGTTTACACCTCCAGTTTTATCTTTATTCTTGAACTCCAATCTCAGATACCCAACTGCCTATTCAACATCTTCTTTGGATATCAAATAAGCATCCTAAATTTAACATGTCCAGCAAGGTTGATTGTTAATACTTGCCCATGTGCCAAATGCAAAACCTGCTTTGCTCTCGAACTGCCTGATCTCCATAAAAGGCAACACCAGTTGGGCATTTGCTGTGACTAACATCCCTGGAGTCAGCCTTGACTCCTCTCTTTTTTCTCACTGTGTGTGTTTCCTATCTATCAGCCTATACTGACTGTTCTAACTTCAAGGTCAATTCATACTCCAACCACATCTCACCATCTGCACTGCTACCTCCCTGGCTGAGCCACCATCCTTTGTCCTACAGATTATTACGAGAGCCTCCTAACGTTCCCTCCTGTAATCTATTCCCCAAGGAGTGGCTGGTATAGTCATGTTTATAATTCATACCACTCCTTTGCTCAAACCCTCCAAAGCCTTAAAATAAAATCCAAAGTTATTTTACTTACAAAGATCCACTAGGCCCCAGTACTCTGAATCACTTCTCCCGTGTCCCCCACTTCTAGAACATAGCATGAAGCTGCCCCCGAGCCTTGGTTCATGTGGTTCCCTTCCCTTGAGACACACACTCCCTTTGATATCTGTAAGGTTCCCTCTCAATCCATCCCATTCTCTGCTCAAACTGTGTGTCATCAGAGAAGCCCTTCTGACTTCCTTCAATAAAGTAGCAACACCACCCTGCAGCTCCACCCTTCTCCGCTCCACTGCTGGGCTCCATTTTACTCAATAACATCGTAACAACACTTGCGCATTCTATGTGCATTTGCGTAAAATATTTCAGTGGTATGTGTGTTCTATGGATTGCTTCAGTCTGCAAACTGTTAGCAGTCTGCAAGGAGAAAAGGAAAAAATGCTTTGAAATTTGTTTAGCAACTTGACAGAGTTTGTGTCTAAAGAAGCAAATAAAAAGTTGGAGGTTGTGTTTTGTATTTATTTTTTCAAAATAACAGCCTATAAGAGATTGGAAAAAACTTTTTAAAGAAAAATAAGAACAAACAAAAAAACAAAACTAGCTCTTCACCAAACAAACACTGTCTAAGAAGTCCTGGTTTACTTCACCCACTGGACTGTGAGCTCCAGGAGAGCAGAGTTATTTTTATCAAATATTTATGAAACACCTACTATGCCCCTGGCCCTGTACTGGTGTCTGTGACTCAAACTTGAATAGGGCACAGGCAGTACCCTCTTGGAACTCACAGTTTCACCAGAGGAGAGAAATACATAAAACCAAAGAGCAGCAGAGCATGAAAGGCCAACAGTGTAGACAGGGCACATATTATTCATAACTTACAAGTTTATATATTTTTACATCTTAAAAAAAATAATAATAACAGACAATGCCAGTGTGTGATAATGAGTGAGTGTGTGATAAGTGGTCACAGAGAGCTTTCTTGGGGCTGCACTAACATGTGTCTCCCTCGAGTACCTTTGTGCTTCTTCCCTTAGCGTCACCTTATATCTCACATATGTGTTTGTCATTCTGGTCACTGTTTACCTCACTGGTACACAGTCACAGTGTGGTCCGTAGACCAGTACCTATGTTAGCAGTTTCAGATGAGATAACTCCGAGTCATCCTTTCTGCCTTTCACACACACCACACCCACGTTCCTCAGCAGAGATGAGTCGTCTCTTTCCAGCACTGGCCTGCCATAGGGTGAGAGATATGGCCAAGGGGCAGGAGATGTAAGCAGGAAGTGGGAGGACAAGTCACTGCCGAGATCCAAAAGCTTCCAAATACCTGACAATGCCAAACTGTAGCCAGGAAGCCTTTGTTGACTTCATGTTCTCTGGACCACAGTTAAAAAAAAAAAAATCACAACTCCTCCTGGCAGTGCCTCCTAAAACAGGGTATCTCATTTCACTGACAGCAAAGTCACCTCACTCTCTCCACTGAAAGCCTGGAAGTGCTTGAAGGTAGGTAATACAGTTTTCATAATAGTTCCCATCCCCCAAACACACACACAATATACATTTGATTTGGCACCAAGCAATCTGAGGTCCCTCCACAATCAGCTTTGTTAATATTAATCTAAATCCTATTCCCTTAATAAAAAAAAAAAAAATGCTTTGAGATGCTTAACAACAAAGAAAGAGGGGGGCGAGGATTATCTTATCTTTGCAGTGGACCCGGAGGAGAGAGGTTATGCCCATTTTATAATGAGGAAACGGGCTCCAAGGGGCGAGGCGGGGAGACCAGGCCTCGAATCACGTCAGTTTGAGTCCAGGGCTGTGGGCTTCAGTAGGGCGCTGGGAAAAAACAGAACGTAACTATGATAATAACAAGGGCAACTGCAGTATAAGGAGCTACAGATATTTTTGGTTTCAAAACTTCTAGATTGATTCAACATGATGGTTGAATAAATCGTCCTGCATCCGGCTAAATGCTGATGTTCTCGGGCCACAGAGCCCAGCAAAGGTTTCTGGTCTCTCGGAGGTTACCATTCTACAACTAACAGTGGGGCTATGCCTTTCGTCAACAACAATAATGTTATCTTTCAAATAACAGTTATCAAAATCAAAATAGTCTATCCTCCCTAACATCAAGGGAGTAATAAGAAATGGGCTTCAGTCAGATTTCTTGGTAAATTCCTAAACTAACAAAGCCCAACGACACAGCATTGTGCAAAGATGACATACAGAGCAGTGGACAGAAAGTGCGTCCCCTCACCCTCTTTTCCGCAGATACTACTACATCTTACAGCCCAGCTTAGTGCAAGTCACAGTCCTGACTCAGACCCGTAAGCGGGATTTTCTGTGTTGCTGCTGGAAGGAATATCAATGTGTTTTAGATGATAAATCAGTGGCTATAGAAAACTGTTATCATGCCAGAAAGATGAACATCCAAACCAATTTCATTCAAAAAGTCATGTTAACTAAGACTCCTCTTTTCTCCTTTGCGGCTTTAGTCCTCCCCCAACCCGGACACACAATAGGACAAAAAATATTTTATAGGACTACACAAGAAACAGCCCTATGATGGGACTGGGGCATGATGCTCATTGCTTGCTTCATTTTAGGGGGATTGCTTCCTTCCATCATTCCAGTCCTCAGTTAATTATAATAACTCATTTCCAAATAGTAGAACAGATTTTACAAAATCGTTTATTTTCAACAAACAAAGCTTTTTTATTTACTTGTTCTCTCGCTACATTTATCTATGTCCAGGCACAGTAAATGAGTACTAACTGTACGCTAGGGAATATACTAGTGTTAGAGACACCCTCGGGAAGCTTGCAATCTAATGGAGGGACTGGCAAACATAGAATTAAAATATGATAAGCAAATTTCTATCACGGAAATGGAACTTGGAGCCCAAAGAGAGATGTGGTCATGATTGTTATATAATGCATTGTACAATGATAGTATAATCACAATAAAACATGGAACGTAGAACAGACTTTACAAAACCTTGTATTTTCAACAAAGCTTTTTTATTTACTTGTTCTCTTGCTACATTTATCTATGTTCAGACATAGCTGACTACTCGGGATACATATAATTTTTTATTATTTTTATTTCTTATATATTTAGAATGTCTCCATATTGCTCTGTATCTTTAAAATTACCACATAACAGACTTGTAAATCAATTTCTTATAATTTTCATATCAATTTTCTTATCATTGGATACTTAGATTGTTTCAAAACTCTCCCTAGTATAAATGACACCATAGTGAATATCTTCCTTTATCCTTTTATTCTAATTTTTGCCCTAGGATAAATTCACAAAAACAAAATGGAAAAATTCAAAATGTCTGAGCATTTTATAATTACTCATTAACATTTACCAATATGCTTTCTAAAAGGCTTGTATTCATCTACCAGGCCACTATTAATGGGTATAGATAAACGAACTGCAGCCTCAAGCAGTATATTTTCCAAAGTATTACTACTTCAATAGGTACAAAAATACAAGTTTGGTATATTTACCCTTGAGGGTCTTCAGATTTTATTTCAACGTATTTCTTTCTATAATCAAGACATTAACCATTGTCATGTTTGTTACAAATATTTTCTCATGATAATTCTTTTTCTTGAATAGATATTACATCTCACATGGCCAAATCAGATGCTCTTGAACTTTGTTATTTAATCTAGTACCTCAAAACCTAAAGTCGTAGTGTCACTCCAGAATGTGATATTCAATTCCATTTTCTGACCTGCTGTTTTAAATAGCATTTTAATAATGCTTGGCAATTCTTCCATTGTATAATTCACATATAATACATTTTCACTTTTTAATTTGGATTTTTTTGTGTTTAATACATGATACTATCTCCCTATTTCAATTATTGCATATTTTCTCTTACATTTTAACATATGGTACACTTGTTTATCATTCACTTTGTTCATCATTCTTTGGTGTTTAGGTATTTTTAAGATGAGTTTAATAGTTACTTGATGAAGTTGTAAGAAATTTTGCAGAGATGTTAACTGGTAATTATTTAAACCTATAAATGCATTTGAGAGAAATAAGCAGTACAGAATTTAACTATCTTTGCAAGAATATCTCATGGCTCCCCTTATTTAAGCTATGAGTCTATGATATAGAGTCAAAGAGATTGAATTTATTCTCAGCTCTGCTTTCACTGTGTTCCATCCAGAAAAAGTTATTTAACCTTTTTGTATCTGGAGTTTCCCAATTTCCCTTCTTTCTTATGTAAAAGGTAGCATATGGTTTGTATTGTAAGATATTTCATTTTCTTTATATAATCTATTTTTTTCCTCTAGTTTTCTTTTTGATTTTTTTTTTTTTTTGGTTATTTAAGAGACCTTTTTTTTAACTGTCCTTTTGCTCCTCCATGTTTTAGTTATGCTACTTCTACTTTTTAAAAATGTATACAATTTACATAAAGAATTTTCTGTATCCTTGTTTTGATTTTAGATCTTGCTCCATTTTTTTTTTTTTTTAAGACTGAAATCCACGGTGAGATATATTCAATGCCCACCAATGTGCCACAATTTCCCCAGTCAGAGCTTACTCAGGAAGTGCTCTTAGGTCCGGTGTTACCTGAATTCTCACAAGTTTAAAACTGTTATTCCTGAACCTTGACTTTTAAGTACAAGCAAGCTGGATATAAAATCATTCACAAAAATTTTATTTCCTTCAGATCTTTGAAAATAGTGTTCCACGACTGTCTTGCTTTATATTTTGCTATTGAGAATTCTGATGCTGATTTTTTTCTTTTTAAGTGACTTTGTCTTTTTGCCTAGAGGCCCATATGCTGTTTTAGAATTTACTGTTAAAAACTTTGACCCAGAGTTGACTATTTCTAGTACTGCTGTAACAAATAACCAGAAAGTTAGTGGCTTAACACAACTTTATTATCTTATGGTTCTCAAGGTCAGGAGTCCAAAATGGGTCCTGAGTTCCTTTTGGAGGCTCTAGGAGAGAATACATTCTCTTGCTTATTCCAGATTCTAGGGGCCATCCACATTCCTTGGCTTGTGGCCACATTCTTCCATCTTTAAAGCTAACAAGGTCTTGCTGAGTCCTTTCCATTGCTATCTCTCGGGTTCTTTCTCTTCCTCCTTCCACTTAGGAGGCCCCAAGTAATTACATTACATTAATCTGGATAATCTAGCATAATCTCATCTCAAGATCATCTGATTAGCAATCTTAATGTTCTCTGCAACTTTAACTCTCCTTTGCCAAGTAAACTACATATTCACAGTTTCCAGGGATTAGGATGTGGACTCCTTGGGGAGGGGTGTTATTCTGCCTACCACGCTCTACTTGCACAGAAATGGCCTTTGTATAATAGTATTCTATGCCCTTTAGTGTGCTGTACGTACGAATTATGGGTGTTCAGAGGGGATATGGAGAGATCTGGCTTTAGGCAATTACCATTATCCTACTAGAAAGTAGACTTTATTCGCTCATCATTTCAAAGGCCAGAATATTGTTTCATATCTCTATCCCTTTGTTTGTAACATACTTATTAATCAAAATGTCCTTTATTCTTAATAAAATCCTAGTTCAGGTACCACTTCTATCATACTTCCTCGACAGAATCAATTACTTCTTTTCTTCGAGGCTTAAGACTTTGCACTCAATCTATCATTCCATTTGCTGTGCTGTTACAGATATTCCTTTGTGTGTCCCACTAGACCTGGAGATGCTTGAAAGTAAAAGATTATTGCTATTCACTACTGTTTGCCCACTGCCTAGCATAGTGTATGGCATGTGCTCTGCTCTATTATTGTTATTATCTACATTAATGATATCAATTTATATGGAGTATCTGATGCATTATTATTAATGCTCATTAAAATTCAATGGCATAGGTTTGATTATTTTTAATATCCAGAGGAAAACATGAGACTGAAATTGTGTTCAAAATCACAGAGTCAGTAAATAGTGCTGTAAACTTTTATCTTAACCCAAGCCTATTTGACTACATACAAATCTTAGTCTGTTTCCACTTCATCCTAATATGTCTCTAGAAAGACAAAAGAAGAGTGGAGCGTTCTTAAAACAGGCAACAAAAGTAGATTGTACAAGAAAATTCCAGAACTCTATTATTCCCTTTTCCTTCACATTCCAACAAAATCACATCGTCTCCCTAGAGACCAAGAACTTCTCTGCTAGGTGGACAAATATAAAACCTCTCAACTAGACCACAATCTAAGTGATCTTGGCGCTTAACATTTTACTTGAATAGAGGGAAGCAAGGCCTTGATCATTTTCTCAAGATAAAAGACCGGAATGAACTTTGGAAGCTGTGGCAATTCTGGACATACCCTCAAGGCACATGGAGGCTTTCAGGAAAAGTGGTCCTCCTGACACTAATAGCCAGAATGCTCTGAACAGTCAGCCAAGTCCTCAGAACAGCCTAGGGAAGGGATACAATTCCTTATTCTCTGAAGAGTTGACAAAAACTCTGGCCTTGGCTCAAAAAGACCAAAACTGAAATACAAAGTTGCTGAGTGAAAACAGATTTCCGGGTACAGACCACCAAGAATCCATAAATTCCATTGTTGAGATGAGAAGATAGACCTAATAAGCAGAAAAACCAAAGAAATGAGTGCCAGGCTCATGCTGGCTAACTGGTTGTGGGCTGGACTTGGATGCTGATTTTGCAGACTTGGGGATGTCTTTCATATCTGCAGGTGATACCTAACTTAGGGGAACCAGAACAAAGCAAAATCATGAAACTAAAATGAAGCCCCTACATTTGTGTTTCCAAAACCCTCCTTGAGAATTGGCCGTACTTCCTAAGGGAAGTGATATCGTTGTAGCCTTGGAACAACATTAAGGCAGGTCTGATGCAAAGAAACACACAATTCCTTCACGCTGATCATTGGTCCCTAAGACCTAATGCTGACTCCTAGTGTATGAGCTTGCAGATCTATGAAAAGGAAAATAAACCAGAAAGAAATTAGAATTCGGAAGTCAGTGCCACCGAACACTAAGAGGGCTGAGGAATGCCAAATAATGTCACTCGACAGGAAAGGCTCTCATTTTGCTGGTACCAGATAAAAATTGGCTGCGTCAGAATGAACTGACGGAAATGGGCTCCAAAAGCAACTTCTGTCTCTATTATAACATCACTTAGGGGCTTTGAGGAAGGGACACAACCAAGCCAAAATGGCAGAGTTCATGCAGAAGAGCCTGTAAGCTGTGAAGGGCCACGCAGCTCTGACATGTATGACAGGCCCATGACTTGAACGTGCCATTCCCATTAGAAGACAACAATGATGTAATATCTCCCATTAAAACTAAGAAATAAAAAAAAAAAGAAAACCAAACAGACAAAAAGAAAAGAATAGGGAACTTCTGTTGGCCCCAAAGGTCCTTCCAGTCACTGCCAATTCTAAGGAGGACTGACTGTTCTTATTGCCTCTACTTCCCTACCTTCTATTCTCTCATGAAAATACTGCAGGTTCTCATCCCCACCCCTTCACCCAAACTGTCTCACAAGGGCCACCAATGCCCTCCGCCCTGATGAAGACAATGGAATACTTTTAGTTTCAAGCGTACTTGACTTCTCAGTAACATGTGACAAAGTTAAGTTCCTCCTCCCTCTCGAAATACTTGTCTCTCTTGTTGTCTCAAAGAGCACATTTCCTGTTTTGGTTCATTTTTGCTGTTTGCTTAGTCATTGGTTTAGTAGATTTGCGGGCTGTCCCTTCCCAGGCCTCTTTGCTGACTCCTCCTCATTCTACTCTCTGAATGCTAGAATGCCCAAGGACTCGGCCCTCAGCTCTCACTGCTTCTCTCTTTATATTGTTGGCTAATAAGCATCTCAAAAATCCCCATCAAAGATAAACGTGTCCAAAAGAAAACTTTGGATTCTCATTCCTGCCTGCCAGGGCCTCTTACCTGCTCCTCTTCAGTCTTTCCCAACTCAATGAGATCACTCTGTAGACCAAAACTTAGAAGTCCTCCAATCCAAATTATATTTACTCATTCTTAAAAAATATCTAAACACTGACCAGTTTTGACCACCTCCACCTGCACTCACCCCCCCCTAGTTCAAGTTTCCATCTCTCACATGATTGAATAGGAGGCAATAGCCTCCTCACTGTCCTTCGCTGGTACCTCTGACCCTCCCTCACTTCTGCCCAGTTCTTCCCCACATGACAGCCAGAGTGATCATTTTCACTCATAAGGCAGATCGTGACACTCCCTGATGAAAACACTTCTCCAAAGGCTTCCAATCTCAGACTAAACTGCAAATTGATCCTCTTAACCATAACATAATTCTCACTAACTTTTAAGTTTTTGCTCAAATGTCACTTTTAAAATGGTGCTTATACCGACCACCACACTTAAAATTGTAGCCCACCATTCTTCTCCTCCGGATCCCATTTATTCTTATCTATTTTTAACAAGCTTTATTACCATCTAAGATGTTATATAATTTACTCATTCCATTTATTGTTTATAGTCTCTTGCTCTCCATGACAATGCAAAGTTCTATAATACTTTTGTTATTCACAGGGAAGTCCTGAGAGCCTAGATGAGTGCCTGGCATATGACCATCACTCGACAGACACCCACAGAATGATGACAAGGCCTCTGTCTTGCCTTGGTGACTTGCCACTGCTAGTTCCCTGGCCTCATCTGCTGTTACTCTGCTTTTGTGCCCCAACCACACTTGCCTTCATGCTGTTCCCAAAATATGTCATTCTCTTTCCTCCCTTTACCTAGAACAGGCTTTGTCCATATCGTCACATGGTTTACTTCCTCACTTCATTCAGAGAATCCTTTCCAGAACCTACTGTTGACTGTGTGCTGTAAGACTGTATCATTATTCACCAGGTTACCCCTATTTCCCACCCTGCGATGCCCCACTCAGTGGGAGAATAAATAGAAGTCATGAGCAGCTGTTTATTTGTTTTGATTAATGAAATATGCACAGAAATTATATGTGCCACTTCCAGGAAAAAGCTTTAAGAGCCAGTGTGTGGAGCGTTACATCTTTCCTCTCTGCCACCAGGACCAGAAATGCTTCAGACTGAGGCTGCTCTGTCAATCTGGGTCTCCAAGTACAAAACATGGAGCAGGGGAGCAGCCAATCTGTGCTGGACATGTTGCAGGAGCAAGGAATACGCTTGCTGACTGTAAGCCACTGAGACTAAGAGCCTGCTTGTTACTGCAGCATAACTTAGTCCTTTACCCTCCACAGCATTTATCCTCACCTGAAAGTATAATATGCTTTTAATCTGATGGCTTGTTCAACATCTCCCACTAGAACATAAGCACATGAGGATGGGGACTGTGTCTTGTTCTCTATATTGCTGTCACCTACAACAGTCATTGTAAGTGCTCAACAAACACTGACAGAATTTGTTAATGAACTCATATGCTTTATGACAGCCAGTGCTGGTGGCGGCAACCCGTGTATTTAGGTATCTAGAGCTGCTCTCTCTCTCTCTCAAAGGAAAGAGTATATAGAAAATGCTAATCAAGCAGCTTCCCTCTCTAAAAATCAGCATCCCTCCAGCCTACCCTCCTGCCCTATCCTGTTGATGATGGGGTAGTGTATCTGGATAAATCCATCGCTGACAAGGGAAAGCCGAGAGAAGGTGGCCTGTCCCACTGTGATCCACACAAACAGCAGAATATGAGTACGTAGTTCTTACACCTGCGAGAGTCTTCCTACCAGAGATCCTGTTTTACTTAGCCAAGCTCTCCTCTTTGCTTTAAGGAGAAAGTGGGAGGGGGCTCTTTTCCTTACATATAAGGCACAGGAATACCACAAGGGGTATATGGCATGTTACCTTCGCTTTGGGCCTGTTTTTTATTATTTATGCTGGTGAATATTCAATTCTTTGTTCTTCTACTGCAATAAGGCTAGCAGTTTTTAACAAAGTTGTCTGGCTTCAAAGAAGAGAAGGAAGGAAGAGAAAACCATCCATTTTGTTTCATCCCAAACCTTGACCACAGAGTAAACTGCTTCTTTACCTAATGTGATTGCAGAGACTAAACTCATGAAGCCTCAGGAAAGACAGTGAAAAGTCATCTTGTTTTCTTCTCCGCCTTTTCCACCCTGTCCCAGTGTTGAAACTATTCTACACCCTCCCTTCCAAGGGCCTGTCCATCCTCTCCTGCTCACTCCCAGGGATAAGAACTCACTCTCTCACCCAGTTGTTGGACTGCTATGACTCTTGGAAATGTCCTCCTTGGACTTAGCCAGTGTCTGTGCCCCACAACTCTTTTCCGTCATCCATAGTTCTACTCCCTGATACCACAACCAGTCTAATCCTTGCCTCTAGGACAGTTGTTTACAGGGTTGGGGGAGTCAACTGTACTTGTCCAGAGAAAGGCACCTCTGAGCAGATCTTTTATAAGATAATAAGGACCATGTAGAAAGGAGGGGCCTTGAAGGAGGTAAAAGAAACAACACATGCTTCCACCCAGAAACAAGAAAAAGTATGGCAAATGCCAAAGTCTGAGAGACATTTAATGTTGTAGAAGTACTGGTCCTAGAAGATCTATGGAGAAAAAGGCGAGAGCAAGGAATGAGCCTAGAGCATGGAACTATGAAGGCAGTGGTAGCTACCCTCAGAGAGTTTGTGTTCTACCCTAAGGACATCAAGGAACATTGATCTGCTTTGTGCAGGAGAGTGACTTGATACACATTTTAGGAAGACCATCTTGACAACAGTGCAGAGAATGGATTGAATGGGGCAGGAGGTGAGAAACAATTAGGAGGAAGCTTCTGGGAGGCTCTCTTAGTAATTAGGGTTCAAGATGATGGCAGCCTGTACAGGGGAAAGAGCAGTGAGATAGACTGAGGTTGGCAGAATTAAGGGATACATGGGAGCTAGAATTGAGAGGACTCGGTGAATATCTTTTTGATTCTCTTTGAGACAGACTAACAGCCTTATAAAGAAATTCTCTCAGATCCATAGTAATACTTTACTGGGTCAAAAGCCTGACATCCATTTGCAAGGCCAGTGCTTCTGTACCACCTCCTCACCTCCCTCGGGCTTCCATTTCCCCATTACTGTTTGCTCATTCTGTTGGCAACAGGCCAGATCCAGTGGTCTCCGCAGAGGGGCGGGGGAGGGAGGTGGGCAACTCAGGCAGGAAGAGAGTACTCTGTACTTTGTTCTCTTAGGGTAACATGCCCCTATCAGTGTATTCACATAACTGACAAAGAGCCAGAATAAGATTCTATGTGGGAGGGTGCCGGTTGTCAAAAGATGATAGAATGCAAAAGTACAGAAGTATTTAATTGGTTTTCTTTTATATTTCAAACAATGCTTCAGCATACAGATAAAAGATTACCAGATGTTATGTAAATTTAACAATATTTAGGCTTCCTTCATTTTCGTTTTGGGAAGCAATACAGGCAACATGGGTAAGATAGACATGGGTTTGAATCTCAAGCATACTCTCTTCCAAGCTATGTGGTCTTGGGTAAGTTGTGTAACTTCTTTCACTCTCAATTTTCTCATGGGAAAATCAGAGTGAATAACACCCACTTGTCCATGAACAGGAGGCTGGCATCCAGTGCTCTCAGTGGTCTATATTTCACAACTCCTTTTCTGTCCATAACATGAGCTGACCTCTCTGAGGAAATGTCTATTGACTTGGGAAGTTCTCTGTGCCTTCATCTCTGTAAAATCTCAAGGCAAGGGAACCACTGCACCCTAACCCCAAAACCATGGTGGCATGGCTACAACTGTGTCCATATTACAGTTCTCAATCTTCCTGGAACCTCACTATGATGCTGAATGACAAACAGAGCAAGGGGCACCATGTCTACTTAGAAAGCAGGCCAACAGAGGTTACTTGACTTGCCCAAGATCACACAGCCAGAAGACGACAGAACTAGGACTACAATGAAGGTCTTTTAACTCCTAGTAAAACCCCTTCACTCCTAAATTTGAGCCTTTGCAATCAGAATCAGCTGTTTGGTCCTAGACTCCTGGGTCTGCTGGCCTCATAAAAAGTACGGAGGCCAATAGCCAACATGCTTGACTTCTGGTTATTCTGACAAATTAGAGCAAAGAGGAGAGAACAGGAAGAGAGCAAGCAATTTCAAAGCTCCAAAGACCTTAGTATGCCAACTTCTTATTCTAGATAAGATAGCCATCCCTCCCCTGAGGTCACGCTGAATTCATGGCAGAGCCAAGACCAAATGCCAAAGGAGAAAATTAATTTAGGGGTTGACTGGAAAAGATCAATAGAATCATCATTGGTAGGTTTCTATTACTGTCATTTGTTCAATTAACATTTACTGAGCACCTGCCATGTCCTAGAGCCTATACCAAATTCTGGGATTCAGAGAAGGAAAACATACAATTTCTCATTTTGAAGACAATTACAGTCATAGACATACATTCATATTTATAAGAAATATTTTAAAGCTGAAGAAACTGAAGCTGAGAACTTAAGGAATTTTCCTAAGATCTAAGTAGTATAGCTAGGATTTGAAACCAGACAATCAAATTCTGATGTCAATGCTCCAGTCTACTCTACAGGAAGGATGAAACCTCCTAAACTAAGTTCAAAACATTTCAAAGATCTGATAGGTCAGTTCTGCTTGAGAACCAAGGACCTTAGAGGTAAGGAAGGAGCCCACAGCATTTGGGAATGGTTTTCTCCCAAGGTATGGGTATAACAGAAGGTATGAAAGAAATTCATGAACAGAGATGCTGGAATGCAGTATCATCTCTCTTCTCTGAATTTTTCAAAGCACCACTTCTTAAAGCAGCTGCAGCAGCCCCAGTCAGAGTGACTGCAGACAGGGCACTGAAAAAGGAAAAGCAGGGGTGGGAATTGCTGAGGGAAGGGAAGGGACTGAAAAGGCATGGAGAGACACTTGAGTCTCATTGCAACTGAGTCTGTTCTTTATCTTTCAAAGCTGGAACAAGCAACCCAATCCATACAGCCTTTTACCCCCTCCAATAAATTGCATTTTTTTAAAAATCTACTGGTGCAGGATTTATTGATCTGAATCAACAGTGAACTTCACGAATTCATACAAAAGAGTTTTCTCATTACAGAGTCATTTAAAGGACTCACTAGTTCAGAGCATTCATCGCAGAGTTTGCCTGTAGCATTAAAAAAAAAAAAGCCAGAAAATGTACAAAATTGAATCCAGGCTGTGGGGTTTTTTTTTTTCCTATCATATGGATATTTTCCCCAGCATATTCTTGCAGCTATGTCCTCTTCAGTTTGGTAGACAAAAGCCAAGAGGTGCCACCTTGACAATTCCCCCCTCCACAAAGTCAGCAACAGAAATCTTTCCAGGGATTTTCACCAGTCAAAACTTGAATCCAAGTGCTATAACTGATCAAAACTGATTCTAGGGGAAACCGTGGTTTTGTCTGCAGGTCCCCTGTGGCCTCTCTCCATGTGGAAATGAGGTGACCTGTCATTAAGGGAGGAATGCTTGTTGAGTTTCTTGACCTTCATAAGGAATGCCAACTCTACTGCCTTATCCTGTGACTTCCAAAATACAGGGTCTGATAGAAGGAACACTGGGCCCTGTACATGAATGTCTTGCACGAGACAGAGAGTAATTTGAACGTTTCACCCAAAATGTCATATACGGTGTGCTTGAGTGTGATACTATTATGTTACAGAATTACATGCTTATGATTTTGCAATAAAAGATTTAGGATAGATTACCAGCTCATAAAAAAAGGGAGCATTGTTTGTGCCAGGGCCTGTATAAAGCCCTGCTCTCAGCCAAATACACAAAGCCTAAGCAAACCATATCCGTCTCATAATGCCTGCAGTCTGGCTCCTGACGGAAGCTCCTAAGTATTTAAGAAAGATATTCATATTATGAAACCATTCTTTTAGGGTCTCCACCATAGGGTCCATAGTCAATCACAGATTTGTCCAGGGTTGCCCTTTAATAACATGCCCACTGTTTTCATGGAGGAATCACAACAGGAATATTCGTTGTACTTCTTGCTGTGATTGTCCAGGGAAGAGTTTAGGGCACGGGCTCCACTGTCAGGTGGCCTAGGTGTCATTACTGGCTCTACCGCTTCTGTTTGTGTGTCCCTGAGAAGTTATTTAACCTCTTAGGCTTCAGTGTCTCCATCTGTAAAGTGGAGACAGTAAGAGCATATCCACCACATAGCGTGAGAATTAAATGAGATGAATAGATGCATATTTACAGCAACTCCTGGCTCAGTAAATACAAGTTTTTAGACTTCATTGTGCTTATAAAACCATTGTATAGGGCACTGTATATTAAATCATTTGATGTCGCTGATTTGGGTCCTCCATGAAAACTTTTCTTAAAGATATAAAGAAAACAGAGTATCCACCGAGAATCACAGCTTTCTCACATGGAAAAATTCTGTGATCTAACCTGGTTCCCATTTTGACACTGGAGAAAGGAATTTCAAATCCAAATGTGGTAACAGCTTATCTTCAATTGACCATGGTTAACATGTTTGTTTTGCTTCCTTAGCTAGCATTTTGCTCCCCTGCTGCAGAATGTTTCAAATTAATTTTGGGAACAGTCTACAGTTTCTCAAAAGCATGGTACCTGAGATTCCCATTTATACCCTCCATATCTAAGCATAGAGCACAAAGTAGCTGTTCATTAATATCTGCTAATTTGCATAGTAGAGAGAATTCACAAAAACAAAAGATACCTGACAGATAAAGCCTAGACTGTGATTAGCATTAATACATTAATATTGTGTGAGGTACAATAAAAGCAGGTTTTGCCTTCATCCGAACATTCTTGTTTACTGCAATTAAAATACTTTCAACGTACAGTATGAGTTTAATCTAGTGTAAGAGTTACTTGAAGGACTTCATCTTATTCCTCTTTCTTTTCCTACATCTAGCCAGGTGATCAGCACATCTGTGGTATGGGTAATGAATAGACATACAAATGAGTAAATGACTGTGAGTAAAACTGTCAGGTAAGTTTGCAGAATGAAATAAAACACTTCACATCAAGCACATCACAGTCACAATGACTCACATGCAATTAGTGTGAGCTCAGGCCATTCTTAGCTAATCTAAGAGAGAGATGGTTAAAAAGCATGGGAGGGAAAGAGGGCAAGAACCTTTCTCCAACCACAGTGATTTAGTCAATAAGTATTTCTTAAGGCCCCGCGACATGCCAGGCACTATTCCAAACATCGTGTTACAACAGTGAACAGAAGAGCGATGGACCTGCTCTTACAGAGCTTACATCTCGGTGCAGGAGACAATACAGTAAACAAGATAAGCTTAGAGAATAAGTGCTGTGAAGGAACTAAAACTGGATAATGTGATAGAGAGTGACTGAATATTCCCTCCGATCATTGTTTGAGCACTTTTTTAAATTTATTTTTTATTTAAGTATAGTTGGTGTACAATCTTACATTGGTTATATCAGTTTCAAATGCACAATATCATGAGCACTTCTTTATTATAATCTTCACGTCACTGGGCTATGATGACCTGTGCCCTCATTCATCTCCCAATGTAGGTACGACATAGTTGCAAGTACAAGACATAGTGTCTGGCACATAGCAGGCCCTCAATGATTTTTTTCCCGGATTAAATTTATTAAAGGAAGTACTTCCTCTAACTTTGGGGACACAGAAGAAGGAAAACAGTATTTTTCCTTTTCCCTGGGAGAGGGGTTGAAATCAGGAAAAGCTTCAGAAAGTGGGTAAGGAAAGGCACAAAAACAGAAAATTTTGTGGTATATTTGGGAACCAACCGGTAGGACAGGAGTAACACAGCAGGCAAGTAACTGGAAGGTTGACTGGTAGAGGCTCATTGTGGCCGAAAAGCCATCATTGGCAGGCCAAGATGCTTGGGCTTCCTTGGGCAATGTGAGAGCCACCAGGGAGTTTACAACAAAGAGCTACACGGCAAGGTGTGGAGGGTGGAAAAATCACACCGGCAGCTGATGAAAGGGGAAGAGATAACAGGACAGGAAATGGAGTCAAAAACAGCTAAAAGGGCATGGTGGAGCAAAGAGGAGAGGCTGAGCTGGGCTGTGGCAGCACGGCAGGGAGACAAGTCGTGGGTTCAAGCAATATTAATGAAGTAGAATCAATAGGACCTGGGGGTCAATTGCATCTAAACCAATTGTACCTGAGCCCAGCAAGAACTAGGAACGGTGGCTCAGCCATTGCCAGCTCAGAGAACTTCATTTTCTCATGACTTAGCCATAGGAGAGACTGCGATACCTAAAATGTCTTAAGAAAACAGATACACAAGCACGTGGCAATCCTGATGGAATCGTTTTCCTTTCCACCTATATGAGAATCTGAACCAAGAGGCATCCAAAACCCTCTTTGGGTCAGCAACCAGCATACACTTTCTCTCTCAGCTGGCCCGTTTGACATGGAGTCTCTTTATCTGAGGATGTCAGCCATTGAACTGTGCAAGCTGACTTGCGCCTTCACAAGGAGGGTTTGTCTGCACAGCAGTGGCTTGCAACTTAATGTTTTGCATAAAAATTCATGAGGTGCAGTATCAATTTCAGCTATGTTATAAAGTAGTAAAAGGAAGAGAGGGAGGAAAAGAAAAAGTTCAGCCCTGCACTCAGACAGGGTTCATTTTGAGTGATGATTGCGAGCCATCCTTGGAAATTACAGATGCTACTTGGTTCACTATTATTTTGCAGCATCTCCAGTAATCTTCCGTGATCATTTATAACAGCATGTCTGATGACTTTCAAAACGTAACGGGAAAGGGTACTTCTGTGAAGCATGTCTACTCAAAGGAAAAATCAATCTTGGCTGCTGAGGGAGTGAACTTTGTATCACTACGATTAGACAGTTAGAGATTTCAACATATAAAAATAGGAATGGCAGGGGTCCAGTCCTCCAACGTATATGTGTGTAAAATGTATTTCAGTTGCTTGAATGGTTTAAGATTTCTCCTTTCATCCAAACAAAACACAACATGTGTCAAGAATCCAAATTGGCACACTCCAATAGAAAATAATCATGAACTCCATAATAATAACTACTAATGTTTATATAATGCCTTTACAGTTTGCTAAGTACTTGTCACACACCTGAGCTGCTAATCATAAAAAAAATACCTCACACTTTCCAGCCTTCTTTTCTTCTGACAACCATTCTGATTGCCTGGAATGTTCTCTCACAACATCTGTTCTCTCCCACCTTTCAAGGGCAAGCTTGAAAATCCCTCCTGTAGAATAACCTCTGGTTATTTTAACCCTTCCAAGTGAATAATATTTTATAATGCATAAAAATCTCTCAAAGGCAGTACAGTACGGTGGAAAGTTAGCAACATTCAGAATCAGAAAACTTGGGTTCAAGTACTAGTTTCACAAGTTATTATTTGTATGACCTGAGCCCTCCTTTCAGCCACAAAACAGGGGTTAAAACTGTTATCCACCTCATATAATTTTTAATTAGATCAAAAGAGATGTCACATGTAAACTTGTTTTGTAATCTTAATTGATTATGTAAATGTTAAGTATTAGTATTCTATTGTATGTACCTCAGAGGATTATTATGAGGTCTAAGGAATTTACATAAAACACTTAGCCCAGTGTCTGGCACATAAACGCTCAATTAATGAGAATGATTATTTTTATTAAAGTTCCCTTATGATAGAATTGAGAAACCAGAAATAAACCCACATGTATATGGGCAGATAATTTTCAACAAAGGAGCCAAAAACATACATGGAGAAAAGAAAGACTCTTCAATAAATGGTGCTGGGAAAATTGGAAAATCACGTGCAGAAGAATGAAACTAGACTATCTGTCCCTACATAAAAAAATTAATTCAAAATGGATCAAAGAGCTAAATATAAGACCTGAAACAATAAGTTTCATAGAAGAAAGCATGGATACTAAACTAATGGACCTTGGGTTCAGAGAGGATTTTATAAACCTGACCTCAAAGGCAAGAGAAGTAAAAGCAACTGTATCAAACTAAAAGGCTTCTGCATAGCAAAAAACTATCAACAAAACAAAGGGACAACCAACCAACTGGGGTTGTTGTTTGAAGATATTTGCAAACAACACCTCTGATAAGGAACTAATATCTAAAAGATATAAAGAACTCCTACAACTCAACAACAAAGAAAACAAACAATCCAATTTAAAAATTAGAGGAGGACCTAAACAGACACTTCTCTCGAGAAGACATACAAATGGCCAACATGAAGAAATGCTCAACTTCACGAGCTATCAGGGAAATGTAAATCAAAACCACAATGAGATACCACCTCATACCTGTTAGAATGGCTGTTATCAACAAGACAAATAAGAATAAGTGGTGGAGAAAAGGAACCCTCATACACTGCTGGTGGAAATACAAATTAGTACAGTCACTATGGAAAACAGTATGGCAATTCTGTTAAAATTAAGAAGAGAATTCCCACATGACCCAGCAATCACTCCTGGGTATCTACATAAAAAATATGAAAACATTTATTCATAAAGAGGGGTTCCCTGGTGGTGTAGTGGCTAGGCTTCGGTGCTCTCAATGCTACAGCCTGGGTTCGATTCCCAGCCAGGGAACTACAAAACACAAGGAAACAAAAAAAAAAAAAACATAAAGATATACATACCCCTATGTTCACTGCAGCATTATTCACAGTGGCAAAGACCTGGAAACAACCAAAGTGTCCTTCAAGAGATGATTAAATAAAAGATGTGGTACATATACCAGGGGTGCCCAAAAAAAAAAGTATACACATTTAAGGGATGTTATCTATGTATTACTTTTCAAAGCTGAACTGAATTACAATAGCAATGTGTAGTATGACATTCGCTCAAGACAGTGTTAATCAAACGAATGCTAGCATCACCGTGCAATAGGCAGAACAGTCAAAGATAATGGCAGAAGCATTTTTGTCATTCGAGAAGGTCAAGACCATTTGCCAGAACAATGGATAGGACAAAGAGGTGTGGTTGAGTTTCCCTTATGTTCTCCTGACTTAACACCCCTTGACTTCTACCTATGGGCGACTTTAAAGGACGTGATGTACTGTAGAAAACCAGCTATACTTCCCTAAGCAGTACTTAGGGAAGAAATTGAAACAGCATGTGCAGCGATACAAGTGGACACTTTGGTCAACTTAGTTTTGCTCAAGCAATAGTTTGCTGTAATCAGAAGTTTCTAGATGCTGATGGTACCCACTTTGAACACCTCTTGTAATTGCAAAAATCAAACGTGACTTGTATTCATCTTGTTATCGGTATATATTATTTCAATTTTAATACAGTTTTTTCCTTTCTTAAAATGTGTGTACATCTTTGGGGGTGCTTTCTGTATACACTGCAATATTACTTGGCCATAAGAAAAGAGAAAATACTGGCATTTGTGATGACCTGAATGGATCTTGAGATCATGCTAAGCAAAATAAGTCAGATAGAAAAAGTAGAGAACGATATGATTTCACTCACCTGTGGGATATACAACTGAAAGCAACAAATGAACAAGAGAAACAAATATACAAAAACTCATAGACACAGACAATTTAGTAGTTATCAGTGGGGGGGAGCGTAGAAGAGAGTAAGGAGGGTAAAATATACAGTGATGGAAGGATAACTGACCATCCAGAGGTGGTGAACACACAATGTAATATATACATGATGTAATATAGAAATCTACACTTGAAACCTCTATAATTTTTTAACATTTTTTAAATTTATGTTTGTATTGTTAAATTTATTGGGATGACATTGATTAGTAAAAATTACATAGCTCCCAGGTGTACAATTCTACAGTGCATCCTCTATGTGTTCTATTGTGTGTTCACCACCCAAAGTAAGTTCTCTTTCCATCACCATGTACTTGTGTCCCTGTTCCTTATCCCCCACCCCACTCCCCCCTTATCTTTGGGTTACTACTATATCAATGTCATGCCAATAAATTTAAGAAAATAATTTTTTAAAGTTCACTTGTGGATTCAATAACTACTATGGGCAGAACGCTGTAATGAAATATCACTTGAGCCATCTTCTAAGTAATTTATTATAGAAATACAAAAACATTGCTGTCATGAATAAATAGTATCACAGAAATTAGGAGTCCTGACCCTGAAATCAGGTCACCTACATTCTAAGCCTAATTCTAATTCTTTAGAGCTGTGCGACCTTGGGCAAGTTACTTAACTTGCCTGTGCCTCAATTTTCTTACCTGTAAAATAAGGAAAAATAGTAGATTCCCCAAATCCAGGGTGGCCATAAAGTTTAAGCAAATTAATCCATAGGAAGAGCCCAAAACAGTGTTTGTCACATAGAAGTAGTTCAATAAATGTTAGATATTATGCTCTTTTAGTGTAACTACCTCAGAAATAGTTTCTCTTGTGAGCCAAGAAAAAAATATGGTAGTAAATAATGTACTCAGTTATTCATCCTTTCAATCCACCCCATTGCTCCTATTTCACCTCAGTGTCACCTTTCTCCGCCCCCCCACCCCGCCCCAGAGCTCCCTCCACACTCTAACCAGGCAGCTTTCTAAGGCTCCAAGCTGATCATGTTGCATCATGCAATGGATGCTTAACAGGCTTTACAGCTTTTCGCTATGTGGCTTCACCTTCCGCTGTGGCTGTCCCTCTGCAACTCATTTCAACCTACTCTCTAGCCTTGTTCTAGATGCAGAGCTGTGGGTATGACTTGGGCAAGATTAACCAGCCCCACCCAATAACTTTTAATATGGGCAACAGAGAGTTTACCAATTTTGTGTCAAGAAGCCACGCAAATTCGGCTCCAGCGCAAGGTCCCTAGGTCTTTCTCCCAATCACATCACTTCCCACAAGACTCTCCTATGTAGGAATTCTGAGGTCATCATGCTTAATTGCTAGTCCACTCAAAGCAAGCCATTTCCTTGCAGACCTCTCTATCATTTGTCCAAGCGATTTCCTTTCCCGGGTCTCCCACCCCCACCATTAACAATAATGCTCATTTATCATTTTTAAATTCAACTTAATTATCATCTCCTTTAAGAAGGCTCTTAGGACTCTCCAGGCAGATTCAGTCATTCTCACAACACTTTACATTCAGGGAAATGTCCCTACATGTGCTTCCCAAAGCAAGATTTGGCCCAGCATTTCTGGCACCTAATACAGACCAAGCACTTAGTAAATACTCAATAAATACTAATCTCAGTTAATATTTGGAGGATCGTATTGTTGACATAGAAAACTTTGAATCACAGAATCATAAAAATCAAGAAGTATCAGTGTCAGCAACTGTGGATTGCAGGTCAATACTAGATTTGGGGTTGTGGGGGCAGGGCTTAGTATCTTCATAAAACTAATGAAACTCCAAAAAAAACACAGTCATTTTAATATATGTCAGTAACACTGTCTTCACCATTTAAACACACACACACACACAGAGAGAGACACACACGGAGTTGTAAAACATTCATTTCTACGATGGGTGCTAGAGATGTTAAATGATATACAGAGGTGTTATCCAGAAATGTTACCATCTCTGTATGATGGAGATATGAAAGTAGCTAGGTTTCCTGAACCAAAAAAAGGTAAAGGGTCTAAAGAAGGAAAAGAAGAAGAATAACAATAAAAATAGCTACCATTTCCTGAGTACTTATGATGCTTCAAGACCATATCTGCTATAGTTCAGATAATCATAATACAGTACAGATAACCTCACTTTCATCTTGCAAAAATTCTGTATATTTGATATTTTACCTCTATTTTATAGATGAAGAAACTGAGTCTTGGAGAAGTTAAATAACCTGCCTAAAGTCATAACTTAAAAAATGATAATCAGAATTTGAACCCATATCTGACTGTTTTCAGAACCTGTTCTCATACTACCAATTTCAGGAACAATTTCTACCTTGATGACGTCCTGTTTCCAGTCTTAAGGAATTCTCAGTCTAAACAAAATATAAATAAGGAGTATTTGAGGATTTTCTGAATTGTCTCTTAGCCTCCAGCCTCTTTCTTTGTATGAAATACAAACTTTATTTGAAAGTCGAGCTTCACTGGTAGACAGCTGCTCCATATCCAAGTCACACATGCCCTCTCCTCACCAAGTCATCCTACATATTACTTCAAAGCAAATCACTTTAGCACAGCATCCCAACTGTTGATGCTCTTGGGGAGATAGACTGGGGCAGAGTGGGGAAGGGCCTTGGGAATTGAACTTTAAAATCTTCTTATTCTGGAGGGTACTATTACACTGAAAGTTACTGAGCACACACAAAAAAAATGATATATGCACAGCAAGGTTGTAGACTATAAATCTACTGACAGTATATACGAAAGTATATATGTGTATAAGAAAGGTGGGGAGGCTGGCTCAGAGAAAAGATCGTGATGTGGAAAAAACTAGAGAATTGGTAGTAGAAATGGAAAGCATGGGGAAATGTGAAAGGTACTGTAAAACATCTAGATAATGGAACAGAAAAGCAAAAGTGGAGAACAGATCAACTCCGAGACTGGGGTAAGGACTGTGAATTGCATTTAGATTATTTTTCCTAAGGCGATGGGAAGATCGCTCACAAGTAATTAGACTCTGAGAAAGAGCAGCCGGAGATGGAGAGAGAACGCCAGATGTTGTAATATTCACGTGTTCAATAAGAAGCTTGAAAAAGGAAAAGGTAGTCAACCACATCATCTTACAACCTATCCTTCTTACCTGGACCTCGGAAAAATAAAACTGTGTTCAAAGGGTAACACTGCCCCAAAAGTTACATTTGGACTGTTAGAACCATCCGTTGAAAAGGCTGAAAGTGATTGAAAATTACAAAGCAGGTCTCTGAAACCTCTTTAAGATGGATAATTACAGTTTTATCAAGGCATTGTCTTTGGCCACTCAAATAAAGTGCCCAAAATGGGACAGAGGGGAGAAAATAAAGAGGTTGCAGAAATCCAAAATGTGACTTGTCTGAAGCAGCTTTTAAAAAGGAATGGCTATATTGTAAGAGGGATTTAATCCATATGTTCTCTTACAGCCTACGAAATATCGGCACATAAGAGCTTTCTGGTGTCCAAAGATCTCTCCAATTCTTTTCATGAGACTTGTTAAGCCATATCACTTCCAAATTGGAAGATGTGTTCTACCCAGAGTACATAAGCTCATACACCAGTAACCCAGAGTTTGGGTCAAAGAAGAAAAGACTCAATCCTCAGTAAACATGTAAAATATAAAATGATTTCCTTCCTTGACTTATGTGGTCCACATGTCAGGGGACACAAATTATTTAAGCACAAAACCAGACTACAAAGCAAGTGCACAGTGCTTAAGGAACAGTTGCTACAGGCAGAGACAGTGGGTGGGGACAGTAGCCAGAAAAAACATACTTAATAGTGGGACCTGTGAAGCAATCATAGAGTACATGACTTTTTAAGAAATATGAGGAAAAAATTATTTTAGCCAACACTGAGCCCAGAAATTGTTTCATCCACCCAAAGTCAGAGAGAGCTATAAAGACCCTACATCACAACTATGCAGAGGAGGAGGCATTTTGTAATGAGAATTTTACAAAGCAAGTTTTCCTGAAAGAATATTCTGCCTCAAGCATTTTCATAGATTTGTGCAATAGAAAATAAAAACAGAAATCACTGGAGAAATAGAAATACAAGAAGAAATCTTTACTATATAGATTGAACTTAGGCAATTTCATTCATAAGGATTAAAAACTGTGAAATCAGTATTGAGAATCTGCCAAGTAGCTTCTGTTTCTCCACTGAAACTGAAAACAGAAACAAATTGATGCAATTGCAGGACTGGCTCAGCCATCTACAGCACGAGTGTGACAAGCGGCGTTGGAGGTGCCTCATTTTGCATTACAATTTATATCATTTCCTTTAGAACAATTCTTTCTTTCTATAGGACACGAGATGTACTAAACTCTTTCACTGGTAATTTCTCAGATTTTGTGTTGTATAAAAAAGACGTGTATTATTTTTATCATCCTCCTACTGCGTATGGAGGGCGGGCTCAGACAAATGGAGGACCCATTAGTTGCCAAAACCTGTACCCAAATATTAGAGAGCTGGGACAGAGACATGGGGAAAGGCTGGGCTATTATATTATCTCTCTGATAATACATACGGAAAGACTAGTGAGAACAGCCGTCTTCGAGACTTCACCGAAGTCACATGCTGTGCACAATTCAATATGGCCCCATGGTCAAAGTAGAATCTGACAAAGGAGTAGAATGTTGAGTCAAAATGGTCAGGGAAACAACAAAGTGTTGGGCCATGCAGATGCTAGGGACCGGGGCCATGTAGCTTATATGTGGAAAGAATACCTTCTCTCTCTACCACTTGCTCTGGACACAGTCCATTGCTCTGACAGATGGAAAGACTCCAGGGACACCAAAAGTAGACAGCATGACCAGGAGGAATCACCTGTCTGTGAGGAAAATGCTGGAACTCTGAAATCCATGGCCATAACCTAACCCAGAATATCATCTGTAACACTTACTGCTTAACACAGTCCCTGACACATAGTAATCATTCAGTGAATGTTGAAGGAATGAATGAACCAAGACTGTAATCCATCTGGTGAACTGATGAGGAGCAATGAGATCCACAAAGAATCCATTCTTCAGATGCAACAGAACAAGACAAGGACAATAAAAAGAGCACCCCCTGCCTTGCCGTTCCCACTGTGCTCGGCGAGCAGCACTGACACCACCTGAGAGCTCACGAGACATGGAGCACCACGGGCTCTACCCCAGACCCTGGAATCTGAGCTTACGTTTGAACAAGGTTCCTAAGTGATTGGTAGGCCCATTAAAATGTGAGAAACACGGGTCTAGGCCATTCCTGAGACAGGCAATACTAAAGCCACACCTGACTAAGGAGGTCATCGCCATCATAGGACTGAGGAAGTCATCGCCATCATAGCGAGGAGAGATTGATAGTTACCCATGCTCTGTGGTGATGCTGTCACTCTGAATGGAAAATTCTGCCTGCCACAAAAACACTCCTTTTGTCTTCATAGAGGTCCAAGGAAAAAAACTTACTTGGATACTGTTACAAGATAGAGGAAAGATAGATAGATGATTGATAAATAGATAGATAGATAGATAGATAGATAGAAAAAGTGAGTCATTTACCATTTTATTGAACTTAATACACATTTGCAATGGTTAAATCAGCAAGGGAAAATACGTATTTCCAGATACACTGTTTACATTTCTCTTTTAATAGTGATCACTGTAACAATAACAATGGGAAGAGCTAACAGGCACTGACTGCTTACAGGTGCAATTCTCATGATTTGCACATTTGATCCTCTTAAGATTCCTGTGACATACATTCTCTTCTTACCTTCATTCACTCTTTCAACATGGTGAGATGGGTATTTTTTCTAACCAATTACAGTTACAGGTATACAAAGAAACAGCAAATACATGAAACCTGCAGGGGAATCCTTCCCTGACTCTTCTCAGCGTCTGGGGGTATCTGGTAATCTTTGGCATTCCTTAGCTTCCAGCTACATCCCTCCACATTCTGCCCTCATCACCACATGATCCCCTCCCTGTGTGTCTGCCTTCACACGGCCATCTTCTTACAAGGGACGCATCCTATTCCACTATGTCTTCATCTTAATTAATTATATCTGCATGACCTTATTTCCAAATAGGTCACATTCTGAGGTACCGGGTGTTACTGCAAAGTATCTTTTTTGGAGGATGCAATTCATGACAGGGTAGATGTGTGATACTACACACAAAGCAATTATACTACTCCTGACTCCCTAGCATCCCCCAAAGTACAGTCCCTCTCATCAGACATAGTCCTCAGACTGGTCTGAGTTCACACACATGAACTTTTCGAGTTGCTCCCCAGCCCGATGATGGAAGGAGTGGGAAAAGTCTGCGTTCTAATGCCAGCTCCACCCTTTTACATACCAGGGATTTAGGGCAAGACAGTTCACCTCTCTGAGCCCCAGTATCCTTATCTTTAAAATGTGGATAGTCATTAACTGCAGCAGACCTTGTAGGTGCCCCACCCATATTCCCTTTAACCTTGAACACTGTGCACTTTTTTGCCCAGGGATTTCTCTGTCCCCAGGAGGACACTCTGCTCCTCCGTGGTGGGCCGCAAGCACTGGAGAATTAACACGCCCCAGAGTGCAGCCCTCAACCAGTGAGCGGTAGGAGCCAGTGTGAGCAATTCCCAGCTCCCGCTCACCCTGGTGGGGCAGCGCTAAGCTGCCTGTTCCACCCTGGTGCTGAGAGCTGTCCCGAAGGATTAGGTCCCAGTGAACCACAGTGTTTACTTGCTTGATATAATCCGCCCTTAACTGGCTGCCTCCCCTTCCCTGGTCACGTGACTACTTCACCAGTGTCTCCTGGGATCAACTCCCAAAGAAACTACTTGTACTTGAGCCTTGTCTCGTGGCCTGCTTCTAAGAAAACCTAAGGAATTTGCCTTACAGACTTACGTTGAATACAAGAAATCGCATAGGTAAAGAACACGGTATGCAGTAGGTACCAATAATTGCTGAATGCTAAAAAAAACCCCAAATGTTCCCATTTAAGAGGGGTTACAGTATTTGTGAGGGATGGTGATATAACCAGTGTATCACCTAGAAATATACTCTTTGTTCATACACGAATGTAATTATACTCCTTTCCAAAAAGGGAAAAATTAAAGAGAACTTTTCTTCCAGAAAGAACATGAAAAGGAAAGGAAGACAGGGAAGGAAAGGAAAGAAGAGAATAAAAAGGAGGTGGGGAGGGGAGTAAAGAGGAGGGGATGGGCAAAGTTATTTTCTTTTACTTTGTTAAAATTCCATCTCCATCACTGGCTAGAGTATGCCCTTGGACAAGTTTCTGAAGCTAATATTAACCTCCATGAACAGGTGCAAGTGGTAGAGCCATGAATTCTTGGGAAAGATACGTAACATCTCTAAACCTCAATTCCTTCGTCTCACTCAGGGTCACACAGGTATTATGGGATGGAGCCAGCAGTTGATCCCAGGCAGTCCGAATCTAAAACCTACACATTTAACCACTCTATTATATTCCTTCCTTCATATGAAGTGCATTTAATCACCCAGCTGGGACCTGCATTTAAATCATTCAAACATAAAATTTTTAAGGAATAAGATGCCTTTGCATTGAAGTTAATGTACTTTCTGAGGTTTCTATAGCAACAAAAATCTAAAATCACCTCTGGTGGTATTACTTACAAAAGAACAGAGACATCCCTGCTGACCCTTTACCAACGAATTGGTTTTCTCAGGACAGGTCTAGCCACACGGAAGAAAATCACGGATCCTCAAAGATGTGATTGCTCCACTTGACTACACTAATACAATCAACATATATTTCTGAACGTTTATTATGTGCTGGACCAAAGACATTAAAATACTGTTGTTCCCTTCCTCAAGGAGCTCACAGCCCAGTAGAAAAGACAAATGTATTACAAATGCCAAGGCATCACGTGACCGGATCAGTGATCTAGGAGAGCCGAGCACAAAATGCAATTGGAGCAAACAAAGGTAAAAATATCATTGGCTGAACAATCAAAGTCAGCTTCCCAAAGAAGTAAAACCAATTCGCTGTTCTCCAGATGGAGGGAAGACCAGCCCTTACCCAACCCCGTACTGTTCTCCCGCTTTTCCCGTTCACATTCTCCACTCCCTCACATTGAGCTCCTTGGACTCACATCCCTAATGACTGCCTGCACTGAAGGCTTTTCTCAGGGTCTGCTTTCGGGGAACCCAAACTAAGATGACCTCAATCAGTTTGTTGCATTCATTTCCCTGGGGACGTAACTTATTGTTAACTCAAGTTGATAGGCCCTTGGGGATCCATTAAAAACTGTTCACCTGCATTACAGGATTTGGGGTAAAAATCCTCAGCCAGGGGACTGGCCCAAAATTGGTCCCTGATTACTTCTCCCCTCTTCTTCTAGGGGCCAAATGTGACTTCATTTTGAATTCTTATTGACCAAGTGGAATCCCAACTTTAAGTAAACTCAGGTAATCAGGGAAACAGTCGCTGGAATGGTGAACACCCACAAAACAATGCCTTGGAATGAAATGATGAAACAACTTGGAGAACTATAACTTGGGGAAGAGAACCTGCAGCGGAGAAATCCTGTCTTTTTATCTGAAGAGGCAATCGATGTGTTCTACATGGCCTCAGGGGACCAAGGGTTTAATAATGCGTGGAAGCTTCAACTGTGACTAAGAAAGAACTCCCTAACAGGTGAGTGTCAGGGAATCCTACACAGTGTGAACTCAGACTGCCTCCTAATGCTGGCTTCATATTCCTTGCAACCAGAGCCAGGAAACCCCTCGGTCTTATTTTCCTCTTTAAAAGCTGCTTTGATAGGTAAGGAGCTCCACATCACTGAAAGCAATCAAACAAAAAACAGCCATGCACTTGGTAGGGATTTTATTTGCACATAATCTCTCAAGGCTCTGGGATATGAAAAATAAGAGTGTCGAGTGGAGGGATGCACACCGGTCCCAAGGTCCTCAGTCTTTGATTAGAGCGAGAAGTGTTGCCTCTCCTCTCACACTCTGCAGAAGCCTCCCCAATTTTTGAAAGTACATTCCCGTCACCCACTATTCTAACACATTTCTCAGTAAGTGAAACAGGTGCTGGGGTAATGCCAGCTAAAATTAAAGCAAGAGGAGAGGAAAAAATAATTTTACAATAAATACCTCAGCAAAAAATTCTATATCCTGAATGGATTCGGCAGCAAAGGACAGCTGCTAGATCTCTTGTGGTTCCCCTTTCTCTTACTTTTACAACCCGATTAATATGCCAATCAGATTTTTGTAATCAGGAGCAGGGGACATTAACCTCATAAAGTACGTAAAATGTATCTTATCTGAATAAAGAAGGATGTATTTTGTGAACTGGTCTCTGTTCTTTTTTATTTCACATTGCACTGACAATCCAGTCTGTGCAAAAGGACCAAAGCGCCCTGCCATCTGCCAGCCCTCCGGGAGCTGGAAGTAGTACGCTCACCCTTGCTCCACTGGGCCACAGAGCAGCTTGACAAGGACCTGCCCTGTACTAGGGGACAGTGGTGCCACTGAAACTGCCCCAAAAGACCACAGCCCTGAAATGGGTCTCAAAACTCTCTGGCTTTCTCCAGCCATTCAAACCAGAGACTGATACATTGGAGAGGTTGGCATTGAGTGACCACACCAATTTCTGAGCCCTAATGAGCTAGGCCATCATTATGGGGCCTTCGGGCATTCACACACAAGCAGGAATGAAGCACCGTTAGGTACTAGGCCCTCTGAGAAATATGAAGACAATAGGTGTGGCAGCTACTCTCGAAAAGCTTATAACCTAGAGGAGAAGAAACGTTTCACACAGCTAAGGAAAAAAGAGAAAATGAGAAGAGGTGAGGAACACAGAAGCACTACAGACAAAATAAACAGGGGGTCCGGGAGGGGAATAATACTTCCACAATGTGAGGCGCAGAGCCATTTAAAGGGGGGGAGGCACATTCTGGAAGGAGGTGCCGTTGGGTCAGGTCTTGGAAGACGACTAAGATTTGGGTAAGCGAAGACAAGGGGGAGGTGGTGGGAGAGAGAGGGAAAGGGAAAGATCCAGTGAAGAAAGGACTGTGAACCAAGACAGGTGGGAAACACAGAACACGGGCCCTGGTGGTGAAGCAAACCAATTTCGGTAAAGCACGCGGGAGATGCGAGAAAAGAGAGGACAGGGCAGCGGGAGTGAAACAGACCGTCCACCATTTACCCTGTGATTCCCCGACGGAGGGTAAACCCCAGCTGCTCCTCTGCCCTGTTGGCTCATCAGTGCCGTTCATTCCTGAGTGTCGTTCCAACCCTGCTCCGCGAAGGAAAGAAAAGAAAAGTTCCTCAGATCAGTTCAGACTACAGATCCTACAACGTGCTGCTCCACCTAAACCTCTCGACATACAGAACCTGTAGTATCCTTAGAAATAGTTGAGCAAATAAATACATGTGTGTATGTGCCTACGACAGGAGCATGTACGTGGAAAGCATATTTGGCAAAATGCTGACAATTGTTGGATCTAGGCTATGGCTATCTGTGTGTTCAATGCTCGCTTCCTCGTGTTCTTGCAATTATGAAAAGATTTTTAAAATAAAGGTATAAGAACAAAAAAAAAAAAGCTTTAAAAAGTAAATAATTAAATCCTGAGTTACTGGCCTAAGAATCATCAAGGACCACGTTCCCTGCAGGACCTGGCCAGGTTCTTCCAAGGCTGATTTTACGTGTAAACCAGCCCGAGTTCATGCCGCGCTCAGATGGGGGGTCGCTGGGATCCATGGTCACAGCCCTGTGTTGCCCGCGGTGCAGTTACCGAGTTAATAGGCAACAAAATATCATCATGTGTGGGAAGCGAAAAGAGCAGAGCTGTTTGCCATTTGTTCATTTTCACAAGTTGTAGGCGCTTTCAATGGCAAAAATATTCACGGGGTTAAGAATCAGCTTGTTTGGTAAACTGCAATTAGCATGAACTGGGTCTCCTCAGCTTCTGGGAAAGGGATAAATATAGATGTCGATATTTTCTGTGCAAAGACAGAGCCTGAGGTTCTATTTTAGAATCCCGGAAGAAGATGCCCCAGCCAGCGAGGAAGCCTTGGCTCCAGGCTCAGTCTGAAGACAGGGAAATGCTGCTGGCTTGGGTCAGCTCCCTCAAGAGTCCAGGGGCCCACAAGTGTGCCCTGGACAGGCCCTAAAGGGCCTATGCTAGAAGCCGAAAGCCAGGGGAGTTAAACACAGACTCTGGGAAAGACAGCTGGGGCTTGATCCCAGCTCTGCTGCTCACTAGCTGCATAGCACTAGCTAGTACAGCTTGATCTGCCTTGGCCTCAGTTTCCTCATCTGTAAAATGGAAATGTAAACAGCTTACATGTCCTAGCTGTTGTTATTCTTTCATCTTCAAAATTTAAAAGGGAAGTTAATGGTAATATACTAATAACTAATGTACAGATCTTACTTGAATTTCACCAGTTTGTTTTTTCCACCATTGTTTTTGTTTGTTTGTTTTTTCTGGTCCAGGATCTGATTCAGGATCCCACACTGCATTAACTCATCATGTCCCTCCTGAGACTCCTCCAAACTGGGACAGCCCCTCAGTCTTGGTTTTTTGTAATGCTGACACTTTTAGAGAGGACTGGCCAGTGGTTTTGGAGAATGTCTCTCAATTTCGGTTTGTTTCATGTTTTTAATAACCGAATTGGTTTTATGAATTTGGGGCCAGAATATGACAGCAATAATTCTGTGCCCTTCCCAGTGCATCATATCAGAAGGAACATGACTTCACTGTGTCTTACTGCTGGAGATGTTTCTAGGTTATTACAAGATTAAGATGGTGTCTGCCAAGTTTTTCCATTTCGAAAGTTACTAATTTCCTCTGTGTTACTAATAAGTATTTTATAGGGAAATACTTTGAGACTGTGCAAATGTCCTGTTTTTCATCATAGTTTTGCCCACTACTTTTAACATCTATCAGTGATTCTTTCCTTCCACAATTATCAATGTGGTATTTGCCTAATGGTGATCTTCTATTCCCATCATTTTTACTACATTTATTAACTGGAATTATAATTTAAGAAAAAGCTGAGCTGTCCTTTCTCTCCTATTTATTTATTCAATTATTTATATAAATAAGACTCACGGATATTTCTTTTTATCCTATGGGTTAAAATCCATTGTTTTACTTATCTGCAGTTGTTATTGTTGTTGTTGCTCAAATCACCTAAGTTTCAGGCATTAGGATCTAGTTCAAGTTGGTTCCATGTCTCTTGGATAATTGTATTATGATTGATTACATCAGATCTTAACACTAGAGAAAACAGAGAGGGATATCCAGGGACTCTCTATACTGTAACATTTTTTGCAACTTTCCTATGTCTAAAACGATCTCAAAATTTCTAAAAAGCTAAAAGAGACTGGAAGGGAGCATTAAGTTAGCTTTGGAACACTGGTAATGTTCTATTTTTATCTGGGTGTTGGCCACATGGGTGTATTCAGTTTGTGAAAAATTCATCAAGCTGTATATTTATGATTTGTGTATTTTTCTGGGCATTTGTTTTGCTTTAACAAAATGTTTTTTTAAAGGAGATAATAGAACTTCATAAATATTGTTTGAGGATAATTTAGCTGCAAAATATATGGACGCAGAAAATAACATGCGGAGATACCTACAGAAGGAATGTGGCTAAGTTCTAAACCATCCTTGCTATTCAGGAGGAGCTTAGATTAGGGTTTCCATAGGGTCTTACTCAGGTCCCTTCTGCTGTTTCTGCATTCTGCGTCATCTTCTGAGTGAGTCATATGCACTTTCCAAGGTAATCCATGTTGGTTCAATTCATGTGGTCACTTCCTTGGACCAGAACCAAAATAGGATCCAGTCTCCGTCTCTCTGTCTACAATTCCCTGATGTTCCATCTGTAGGCTATCTACACAGTCTGCTTTGCACTACATCATTTTCAGAAAATTTGCTTTAATTGCTCTAGTAATGGACATTATTTATTGATAATGTCAATTAATTTCTCTTTCATCTGTGTTGCCACAGCCCTTTGTATATGCCTCTATTAAAACATTCATTGAACTGCTCCTATAGATTATGATCTTCTTAAAAGGAAGAAATTAATCTTCCCCATATCTGTGTCTCCGGTACCATTTCAGGGCCTCTCCCTGTAACACCTAGTTTCATCAGGGTGGGCAAATGAGAGTGTTAGCAAAGTAAAAGTCACAATCTTGTGGTATTCTGTTGATTAGAAATACTGTATTTGTGGTGCGTAATGCACATGTTTTTGCCCAAACTTGTGAGGGAAAAATAAGCATGCACCTTATACACAGGTAGTACTAATTCTGTATCTATATAAATGTTTTTAATTCTTTTATTTATGAGTTAAAAGTGTAACTCTAGAAAGCAGTAATGATATCCATATACAAAATAATACCCTGGAATACAATAATCGTGTTTTTTCATATGAAAAATGTTTTATACATAAAATTCCGTGTACCTTGTATCAGTTCTTATGCTTTGTAATCATTTGTTACATCAAAGTTCTTGTACCATAATAGGTTAAAAAAAATACTAAAATTCCTTTATAATATAAAAAAACAAGTTCCTAAATATAAACAAATAAAAATTTGAATTAAAAAATTAAAACAGAAGATTTATTTTCCCTGAAAGTTTGGGCCAAAAACATGGGTGTGCATTATACATGGGAGCACGTTATACACGGCAAAATGCGGTAAGTCACTAGAACTAGCTCATGATCAACAAGAAGGGATTACATATGGCATGAGTATTAGAACACAAGGACCACTGGGACCATGTAAGAAGACACGTACAACAAATGAGATTAAGAGAAGATGATAAAGTATAGATAGGTAGCTTTAGAAACCTTTTCTAAAACCTATTGATGGCTCTGCTTCTTCATTTGTATTGGCAACTACATGCAATGCAAATATGGTTTATTGTTTATTTCTGATAGAAGTAGATAGGAAGTTCTTTAAGAGTTCAGGATGACGGGAAGCCACATAATAAATTTCCCAAAAATTATTTCTGTGAATTTCTTCTTGGTATATGACATTGTCTCTCAGTCACCATAGTTCATCATTCATTATTAATAATTGTGTCAACAAAGATAATAATATAACTTATAATGCAAATTCATAATCCATGTGTTTTAGTATATTTCTCTGCTTTTCTGCTCCCTCACACTATGCTCAAGGCCATCTTCCCACTACTCTGCCCTCACTGAAACACAAAAAAAAGGAGTGAAGAAACCCCTGATCTGAATACAAAACAGAAATTTTGATCATATGCATTTATACTTCCAAAGACTGTATTTGCCTAAGAAATGGAGAAAGAGAGATGAGAAGGCAGAAGACAGACTAAAACTGGAGAGGAAGGAAGTGAGGTAGTAAAATATCAGGGAGAAGAGGGACCTGTCAACTTGAGGGCCAAGTGAGACGCAGCACTGATTTCTTTTCAAGTATGCACACTCTAGTGCTCATTGTTCAAGATATTTGTAATCTCCCTGAACAGATGGTAGCCTCTATTCTACCTCAGACACCTTGCACAGGGCTTGAAAGGAAAACCTTGCTACCTAAACAAGACACAACCTAGCCAAACCAGTTAAGAATTAAGCCCTCTGAGCTGAGGTATCTGTGAAAGCATTACCTGTTTTTATCATGATAATAGCACAATAGTAGTAACTATCACTTTCAAAGCATTTATCACCTGTGTTATCTGGATAGGATTATTTCTTGCTAGTGCAAAGTTGGATCTACGGCCCTTCTCCATTCTGCAGGTATGCCATCTGAAACGCCTGGCATCCAAGGTCAGCACAGTAGGTGAAGAGAGGGATAGAGGAGGTGTATTAATTCTTAATGGCCTTGACTCCCCAAAACCAACATCAGTTCTGTTCACATTTCATTGGTTAGAATTAGTCTCATGGTCACAACCTATCTGCAATACAGATGAGGACGTAAATATTTGGTCAGCACTAACCCTCACTCTATATGATCCTCGGGGCATTAGTGAGCCTCTAGGTGTTTAAATTACATATCCAAGATCATACGTTAATAAGTGACTATATCCCTAATTATTTTTCTATGTTCTACACTTATTTATATCTCAAATTCTCTTGACTTAAATTACCATATTTCTGTCTTACTAATAATCTCTATGCTTCAGAAAACCAAAACGCTGGTCAGCACCACAGGTAATGTCATTCTGACACAATCTCACACATGCAATTGTTAGAAACCATTCTTGTGAGCCCAAGGAAGTCATATTATCTTCTAAATATGGTATCATTTATGTTGGAGAGTTTTGGGTATTCATAACTGCAGACCCCGATCTGTGTAAGAAATAAAACTATTCAAGGTTTCAAAGGGAAAGAAACATTTTTTTTCATGAAAAATGTTTAAAAAAATTTTTTTTTCTTGGCCCATCAATCACAATGACATGGGCTTTAATTATTCAAAAAGAAATTTTATTTCTGGAATCAAAGATTTGGATCTTTCTTCACAAGGTAAAAGTTTTGAGACATTCACATTGTTGAGTACTCTAAAATGTTCTCTGACTTTATTAGAATTTAATACTCCATGAGATAAACTGGTGCCCATACCTCAGAATAGGAAGGCTCTCTCAGTCTATTTGCCAGAAAGACCATCTTAAACCACAAATTAGATCATATCACTCCTGTTTAAAATTCTCTTTGGCTTCCTTGCTGGACACTTTCAGTTAACTATTCAATCTCCATTCTTTCCCCTTCTTCCTGGCTAACAAAACCCAGATTTTATTCAAGCATTAGACAGACTTGATGTGTTCAGGAAAAGCATATCCCTCCTGAATCCAGGATATGATTCAAAATACCCTACGTCAATCACTGTCTATTCAGATGCTTCTATTTCCAAACTCACTGCAGCCAGCTATATTATGAGGCAACAAAATTCCCAGGAATGAGAAGTTTACAAGATAAGGGAGCAAGAGAAAGAATGAGAAGATCCTGAGTTATTGAAGACATTGTTGAGATGCTACATCCAACTAGAATGATCTCTAGACTTCTGGCTTTAGGAAAGATTAAATGTCTTTATTACTTAAGTCACTGTCTTCTGGATAGTCTGTTACATGTGGCCTAAAACACTCCTAACTAATCCGCTACAAGTAACTAAAGGGTAAAAAAAAAAAAAAGCTTATATATATGAGTTATATATATATATATATATATATATACACACACACACACACGCATATATATATGTATATACACACACATATATATATACATACACACATATATATGAGTTTTATATATATATATATATGAGTTCTTTATCAATCTGACCCCAATGTACCCTTTCAGCCTAACCCTCAGCCATTATCTGTATCACATGAACCTATATCCCATAATGAACTAAAATCTGTTCCCTGACTTACCACGGATCATTGTGCTCCTTTGATATTTCATTCGGTCATCCCTTTCCCAGAATTACTCTTCATCCTCTCCCCACTGAAGTCTTCCTTAAACATCTCAATCACATGGCACCTCTTCGTGCATTTTCCTGACTCCAGCATCAGGCTTAACTTGTTCCCTCCACTATATTCCATAGAGCCTTCAGAAAACCTCTGACACAGTGCTTAGTTGCTTATTGGGCTGCCTGTTTACTCGCCTGGCTTCCTCACTAGACCAGAAGTTCCTTAAGGGCACAGACTATAATTATTTACTTCTGCTTACTCAGCACCTAGCACAGTCCCCATGGAGGAATCTTGATGAATACTTAAAGAATCATTGAGTGCTTAATTGTTTTGTTTTGTTTTTTTCAGAAGTGAAAGAATCTTTTAAGATTAACTTGTCCATCCTCCACATTTTATAGATTAAAAATAAATAAATAAAAACCTGAAATGGTCAAGAATTTAGTGTTTGAACTCATGTGAAACATAAACGTTCTGAATTTCAGGCCACTAAAATTTCTTTTCCATTTCCCATTTTCCAGGCTGACCACTTGATTCAACTCTGGTGACATGACCTTCCCCAAGCTCTAGCTTTACCAGTCATAGAAATAATTTTCCATAAATCCTAGTTGGAACACAAGGAAGAGAGCAGTGTCAGAAAGTAAAAAAGAATACATTCTAGCTTGGAAATCAATCATCTCTAGGATCACACTAACCTAGCAAACTCGGATCACTAAAGACTTCCTTGCTTGCAATCCAGGTCACCCTCCCTGGGTCAGGAAGCCATCATTGACCTTAAACCAGAATGTGTGAGGCTTGATCACCTGCTTGATAACCAGTCAGACTCCTCTCCTGGAGACAGTTGAACTCTGTCTTCTGGTCTACCAACCACTGTCTTGTTTCCTATTCCAGGCTGAAAAGAGCACGTAGAAACATAATGAAGACATGTAATCCAATATATTCTGCTTGGAGACGCCTGCTGTTGCACCCACCCCAGATTGGAGCCCTTGAACACTGATCACAGCCTGGATATTCTTTTACCTCTCTAACTGGCCAGACACCAAGCCCCAGCATGCTAAGTTTATCCGAAATGAGGTAGAAAGAAGAAATGGCGGTGCCCTTCTGGAAGGGCTTTGTCCAGGATCAATATTCAGTTACACCTTCAACAAAAGTTTGTATCTCTCAACATTATTAATCATTAGGAAAACAGAAGTTAAAATCACAATGAGATATTACCTCACATCCATCAGGATAGCCATAATCAAAACTACCAAAAATAAGTGTTGGCGAGGATGAGGAGAATGTAAAATGGTGTGGCCATTATGAAAAACAGTATAGAGGTTCTTCAAAAAATTTAAAATAGAACCACCATATGACCCAGCAATCTGAGTCTGAGTATATAACCAAAAGCATTCAAAGCAGAATCTTGAAAACATCTTTTCACACTCATATTCACTGTAGCATTATTCACAGTAGCCAAAAGCAGGAAGCAACCCAAATGCCAATTAACAGATGAATGTATAAAGAAGTATGGCATGTACACACAATGAAATATTATGCAGCCTTTAAAAAGAAGGAAATTCTATCACATGCTACAACATAGATAAACCTCAAGGATATTATGCAAAATGAAATAAGCCAGTCACAAAAAGATGAATAGTGTTATGATTTCACTCATATGAAGAAATTTAATTTGCTTATTGCCAGTATATAAGAAAGCAACTGAGTTTTGTATATTAACTTTGTATATAGTACATTAATTAGTTTCAGAAAAACAATATCATTTGCACTAGCACCCAAAAAATAAAACACTGAAGTATAAATCTAACAAAATATGTACAAAATTGATATGAGAAAAACTATAAAACTCTGATGAACGAAATCAAAGAAGAGTTAAGTAAGTGGAAAGATAGTCCATGTTCATGGATAGGAAAGCCCAATATTGTCAAGATGTCAGTTCTTTTCAACTTTATCAACTCAAGGCAAACTCAATCAAAATTTCATCTAGTTATTTTGTGGATATTGACAAACTGATCCTAAAGTTTATATAGGGAGACAAAAGATCCAGAATAGCCAACGTAATATTGAAGGAAAAGAACAAAGTCAGAGTACTGGCATTATATAATGTCAAGACGTACTATAAAGCTACAATAATCAAGACAGTGTGGTATTGGGGAAAGAACAGGCAAACAGAGTGATGGAACAGAATATGCATCCAGAAATAGACTACATAGATTTGCTCAACTGATCTTGACGAAGTACCTACACAATAGAGATAATACAATGAAGCAAAGAGAGTCTTTGTAACAAATTGTGCTGAAACAACTACATATTCACATTCCAAAAAAATTAATCTAGACATTGACCTTACACACTTCACAAAAATAAAATCAAAATAGACCACAGACTTAAATGTAAAATACAAAGCTATAAACTCGAAGAAGATAATAGGAGAAAACCTAGCTTACCTTCCTCGAGTATGGTGATGACATTTTAGACACAACACTAAAGCCACAATTCATGAAAGAAATAACTGAGAAGCTGGACTTCATTAAAATAAAAAACATCTGTTCTGTCAAGGACAATGTCCAAATAATGAGAAGACAAGCCAAAGACTGGTAGAAAATGTTTGTAAAAGATACATCTGATAAAGAACTGTTACCCAAAATATACAAAAACCTCTTAAAGTTTAACCGTAAGAAAATAAATAATGCAATATAAAAATGGATCAAAGACTTTAGCAGACAACACACCAAAGAATACATACAGAGGGCAAATAAGCTTCTTATCATCAAGGAAATGCAAATTAAAACAACAATGAGATACTACTACACACCTGTTAGGATGGTCAAACTCCATGACCCTGACAACAACAAATGCTGACGAGGAGGTGGGGCAACAGGAACTCTCATTCATTGCTGATGGGAATGCAAAATGGTACAGCCACTTTGGGAGACAGTTTAGCAGCTTCTTACTAAACTAACCATATTTACTATACAATCCAGCAAGTGTGCTCCTTGTTATATACCCAAAGAATTTGAAACCTTATGTCCACACAAAAACCTAAACATGGATTTGTAGAAACTTTATTCATAATTACCAAAACCTGGAGGCCACCAATATATCCTTCAGTAGCTAAATGGATAAATAAACTGTGTTACATCCAAACAATGAAATATTATTCAGAATGAAAAAGAAATGAGCTATGCAGCCATGAAAAGATATGGAGGAAACTTGAGTGCATATTACTAAGTGAAAGAAGCCAATCTGAAAAGACTACACATAGTATGATACCAATCATATAATACTGTGGAATGGCGTAAGTATGGAAATAGTAAATAAATCAGGGGTTTCCAAAAGTTAGGGGTTGAGAGTTGAGGGCAGGATGAATAGACAGAACACAGAGGATTTTAAAGGCAGTGAAAACACTCTAATATGATAGTATAATGATGTCACTATACATTTATCCAAACCCACAGAATGTATGTCAACAGTTAAACTTAAGGCAAACCACAGACTTTGGGTGATTATATGTCAAGGTTGGTTCATTAATTATAACAATGTACCCCTCTAGTGGGGAATGTTGATAATGGGGAGGCTATGCATGTGATAATGGGGGAGGACTATGCATGTGTCGGGGTAGGGGGTATGTGGGAAATCTCTGAACTTTCCACTTAATTTTGCAGTGAACCTAAAATTGCTCTTAAAAAAATAAACTCTTCAAAAAATAGAGAGGGGTAGTATTGAGAATTATGTGGGCAAAGAGGTCATTGGAGGACCCAATTAATACAATGACTCTTTAACCTTAGACAGTACAAGACGGAAAAGAAGAGGAAAAAATTTGCAACCATCAGTGAAATTAATTCTGCTACCTTCCCTTGACAGGAAAAACAAGCTGCAAAGGAAACAGTTCATTCATTCTAGAAGTGAAGAGCACATTGGCCAAGCGATTCGGGAGATGGAGCCTGTGTGCACACAGACAAAAGATGAGATGGGTCCTGGAGGGGAAACCCAGCCAGTTGCAACACTCAGTGAATACAGGGAAATCTTGATAAAGTTGAGAGGTCCAAGATAGGGATAATGGTAAATTTCCAACACTTTTTCATGATTATCAGAAGAAAGGACAGAGTCCTGGCTACAGAGTAGGGAAACTGAGAGTTTGTATGGAATTCTAACTTCTATAAGAAGTCTGCAGACTTGACACTCCATATGTGGACATATAACATTTTACATATAGTAAACTCTTATGTGTCTTGTAAGAGTGCTTTCTCCCTAGCTCAGATCATCGTGGGGGAACTGAGAAAGCAAATATGCTACCAGAAAATAGTCCATAAAAATATTTGGATGAATTCATAAAAAACGTGAATGACCAGGCGTGCTACATAATAATAAAAAATAGAGAGAGAACTTGTCAGTTTAAAATCATCTTTACTGACCTGATTTAAGGCAATCCTTAAAACAGCTTTGCCTGAAAGGTAGGGCAGCTATCATTAATACCCCCATTTTATAAGTGAGGAAATTAAGGCTTAGAGCATTTAAAAGGCTCATTCACGGTTCCTTGTTAAGAGACAGAGCTGGGACTAAAGCGCAGGGCTGGTGCGGCCTCTGCTGAGGAGGGCATGGAAGGGAGGGTAATGACTGCTAATTGAAATGTCTACCAGGAGTGTGATGCGGTGGTGTGGGTAACGGCTGCCCCGACTCAGGCTGGGCCGGCATCAGGCCAACAGCAGCCTGTTTCCCAAGCATTCCTTCACTTGTTCAAGAGATCATGAAAATTAAATTGGGCTATAACCAGGCCTTAATTCCCCACCCTCGATGTGAGGAGCCATATTGGTCTCATTAGCGTAGGTCATAAACTCCAGCAGGAGGGAGAAAAAGAGGAGGAGGACAAAAGGGAGGGAGGGGAAGGAAGACAAGTGCATGGAGAGGAAACAGTGGGGAGGAAGGTGAGAGGGTCTGTGAAGGGCAAGGACGTCACTCAGGTTAGAACCAATCCCTCTCCTGGCATAAGCATAATTATATTTTAAGCTTGCACAGCTCTACAGTTTTTCTAAACAATCCCATGTGCTCTCTCTCTTTGGATTCTCATTACTTTCTTAGGAGCCTGACAGGGCAAAGAGGACCAGTCCCATTTCGCCAGGGAAGGGAGAAGGCTCTGAGAAATGGAGAGACTTGTCCATGTGGCAGACCAGGGCCAGGAAAACCTGTCTTATGACTTAGACTCCGTAAACTGCAGGCCATTGTCAAAATCCTCTTGGGCCATCAGGAGCTGAGCACAGAGCTCGTGTTCTTTGGAAAATATCATGCTCCTCTCCTGCACCTTTCGAAATACAAAAATACATTGAACAAGGACTTCTATTTCTACAGAGCAATAGAAGTGTGAGGATGCAAGTTCTATTACCAAGTATTTTAAAATCCAATGGATTGTCCTGCTTCAGCTACATTGGAATAGCAATGAATCACCTTATTGATTATGCTAGTGGGCCAAGAGTAGAAACTTAGAATTATTTTTGTTTCATTTACAGAGATCTTTGCCATAATGGTAGGGATTATGGAAACTTGATCTAAATCAAGCATGAAAGTCCTGGCTTCAAATTACATCTCTTGGATAACTGTCTTCCATATAAAAGAAATACAGTGATTGACTATCTTCAAAGAAAGCTCCTCAGAGAGACAGAAGAGAGACACTTTTAGAAAGGCAATGAAGTGCTATCCAGTGATACAGGCTGTCAAATCAGGGAACCCAAGCTCAAATCTAGTCTTCACCACTTTGTAGACACGACATCAGTAAGACAGCAATTAAGTGTATAGTTTGGGATTCAAATACATCTAAGTCCAAATCCTGGTTCTACCACCTTAGGAAAGTTATATTCAACCTCTCAAAACTTTAAATCCCACCATCTGTAAAATGGGGATAATCATGCCTGTCTTACTGGATTATGCTCAACAAATAGTAACTCCTATTATCAAGAAATATACCCATGCCAAAAAAATGTATACACATTTTAAGAAAGGAAAAAAAACTATAAAAATTGTAATAATATATACTGATAGCAAAAGATGAATACAAGTCATATTTGACTTCTGCAATTACAAGAGGTGCTCAAAGTGGTTACTATTAGCATCCAGAAACTTCTGATGATGGTGAACTACTGCTTGAGTAAAGGTGAACAAAGTGTCCACTTGTAACACTGCACATGCTGTTTGTTTCTTCCCAAAGTACCACCAGTGTAGCCGGTTTTCTATGGTACACCACGTCCTTTAAGGTCCCCACAGGTAGAAGTCAAGGGGTGTTAAGTCAGGAGAACGTGGGGGAAATTCAAACAACATTCTCAAATTTCAAATATCACTTCAAATGGTCTCATGGTCCTGGAAAGACAACCGTGCTCCCGCCATTCTCTTTGACTGTCCTGCCTGTCCATGGTGACACCAGCATTCATTTGATTAACGCCATCTTTTGGGCCAACTTCATACTACACATTGCTACCATAATTCAATTTAATTCGAAAAGTAATACATGGATAACATCTCTTAAAATGTGTACACTTTTTTTGGCATATGCCCCAAGATATTCTTCAATGGAAATAAAGTTTATGATATCTTTTACCTAAATTGCAAACCTCGGGGTTTAAATAGCTCAACTATAATATATAAGGTTTTTTCCAATAAATACATTAATTGGATATCCCCTACTTATTCTTTTTATTTGTTATATTGACACTCGTTTGGTAAGTGGTTCTAAATTTGCCTACCCTAGATGATAGACATAGTTTATATTTCTGGTTCAAGTAGGTAGAGTTGACTATACATATGATACTAGTGAACTCCTGTTGAATTGTGTTGAAAAATAACAGAACTTTGTCCACTGAAACTTGTTTCAAGGATTCAAAAGAAAAATAAAATATTTGATAAATGTAATTTATCAAATTATTTATCAAAGTAAACAGAATTCTTAAGAATTTAGTTGACAATTTTAGTTAGAGGCAAAACTTAAGCTTTCCATATTGAAGTAGTTTTGCTATATTCTCTGAAGGTAATGTAGCATTTTCTGGGATTGTTTGTAATGATAAGATTGTCCCATGTTCATAATGCTTAATCTTCAAAGAAAAATCACTTTGTAACACACGGTTAAGTAAAATTTTGGAAGCTTCTTGGAAAAACTCTTTCAGTAACTAGAGGGAAGATGACAACTTTCATGGCTGGCAGAGTTACCATGTATCTTTTAAGGAAATGAATTAAATGATCTCTGGGTAGGGAAAACTCAAAGATGCTCAGGCTCCAAAGCCCCAGTTTTGGGGGGTAATTACAAAGGGATAAAAAAGCCACTCTACCTCCTGACACCTGAATCATTACATATGGCTCTCCATCCACCGAACTAGAACTAGACTGCTAGAACCAAGTCTTTGTCCTTTGGAATCTCAGCTCCGATGTTACTGCTTCTGCCTCTGGGAGAATTGCTTTTGGAGCAGAATAGTAGAACAATTCTAGAGTCTGAGTGCCTGGATTTGAATCCCAGGTACTCATAGCTAACATATGCAAAGCAGAATTCTAAGCAATATATGTATATACACTTGTATTTAATCATCATAACAAGCCTATGAAGTAAATATTTGTATTATTCCCATTTTACAAATGAGGACATTGAGACATAGAAAAGTTAAATGACTTGTCCAGCATCACATAGAAAGTATTGGAGCTACAATCCAACTCAGACAACCTGGCTTCACCCTGCTGTTCTCCCTTTCAAGGTCAAACACGTACAAGCTGTGTGGTTTCAGGCACGTTGCTGAGCCTCTCTGTGCCTCATTACTAAATGGAAATAATTGTACATGGTGAAAGCACAACAGACTTGTAACGTTGCTAAAAGGATTAACAAAGATAACTCCTGTGTTTTTCTCAGCACAGTACTGGGCACACAGTAAGTGCTCAACAATGGCTATTTATTATTTATAACAATGTCTTCTTGGTGACGGCAGGGACCATGTTTTATTCGTTCATCCATCCATGCTGCTAAGCAAGTCACTTGAACCTCTCTGAGACTTCATTTCATCTGTAAAATGGGATAATGCAATATCAGCATCACATACTTGTTTTGGCATGTAAAAGACACTTAAAAATACCTGATGAATGAGAGGAGTCTCTCATGCAGCACCTAATACCATTCCACATGGCAATCAGTACTGCAATAAAAACTTCCTGATTAGAGCAATCCATAATGGAAAAATGATAATATTACCTCCACCTCATCCCTCGGGATCTGTGAGGATAGATGAGACAATCTCTAGGAGAGAGATTGCTCGGAGAAAGGTGCCTTATAAATCTGAGGGGTAGCTATTAATGATCGTCATCATCATAATAAATTTGGTATTGGAGAAATCATAATTCATTGTGCATGACTCCTCAAGGGAAGCCTATCAAGGCCTCCTTCAATGACAGTGGCAGCTGATACCTGGGCTTTTGAATCGATGGAAATAGGAGAGGGAAGAAAGTGACGTGACAGAGAGAAGTCAGAAAGAAATTTGAACTGGCCATATAGAGAGGATCTTCTTTTCCAGCCCCTCCTGCCTCCCTATCCTTCACCCCTCTCATACCAGGTCTCCTTAGGTGGAAACACCAGAGCTTGGGCTCTGAGCTTCAATTTCACAGGCCCAGGAACTCAAACAGGTCTGTACATCCAGTGTCCCTTGGACAGAAATGTCTCAAAAAAATAGGCCACCTGGGTGGGAGCCTGATACAAAATTATCTAGTTTGTGAGATGCAGTTTTAGCCCTAAAGGCAAAAGACTGGCCCGGAATGAAAAGACAAAGCTAAGACAAAACTAGCATCGCGTCTTCATGGACAACAGCATGCAGATATGAACAGCAATCCAGCTGTCCGGCTCAGATTCTGAGTCTCTATTTCCAGTAAAACAGAACTATCTCCAAGGGGACTTGTGTCCATGATGCGTCTGGCACAGCAACGGACAACATATAAAGCCCTCGGGTAATGGCAGCAGTCATCACTGTGATTATTGTGCCGCTAATGTTTTGATTTTGATTAATCAAAGAAAAAAAATGTGCAGCAAAGCTAGTGTGGGAAGAAAGGAGCTGATGAGATGCAGCGTTTCCCCCAGGTGTTCCCTCACTTGGTCATGAGTGCATCAGGCTGGATAAACTTCCTCCATGCAGGAGACACTGATACAAACACCAGACACAAACATATTCATTTATAGAGTCAGACATTCACTTCCAGTAACCAAGGCATATGAAACACACAAGAAACCAAATTAGCCATTGGAAGATGACTTGGTGAGCATGAGATCATAGGAAACTGGAAGGTCTACTGGGATGTTTATCCAGGCATGTCAAAGCTAAATCGACTCTCTCCCATGACAGAATCCACCTCCTAAGTGATCTGAGTACTTGAAATTCATGTCAAGTACACGACATTTAGATACTTCTGTTTTACTGGAAGCAGAAGCACAGAGAGAGGTTGCCACACAAGTCTAAGCATGACAACTGGATTCCTGTGTACGTCTATACACTCTTCGCCATCCTGACATGATGCTACCAAATACCATGTCTCCCTCCAGTGCAAAGAGCTGAAGTCTTTCTCCCTTTTCCTGAAAGCCTGCATAGAACACCTCCGTCCATAAAGTAAAGGTTTATTTTTTTTTTTTTTCATAAAGTAAAGGTTTAAAGTCAACTAAACCTGGATTTTATTCCCCGCTTCACCACTGACAATCCTTGTGACCTTGGAAACATCACTCAACTTCTCTGAGCCACAATTTGCTGATCTATAAAATAGTGGCAACAGCCTACTTCATAGGCTGCTGTGAGGCTTAGCAAGAATGTCTATACTTAGCACAGTACCTGTGTGATTACTGCTATAGTAGCTACTATTTTAATTCTATTAAATCCACTTTCTTCAATTCCTATGATTCTGCTCCTGTAGACCAATCCTAAACAGGATGCTTGAATCTACAACTCTCATACCCATTCAATCACACAAGTATTGAACGTCTCTGGGGCTGACCATGGCTGAAATGGGCTCAAGTTGTTGATTTGTTGCCAATATTTGGATACTCGATCTTCAAAGGATGACTTCATTACCTGGTTCTAGGGACATCTTACTGTAGCTGCTGAGGAATTTTGAAGGCCCAGAGGGATGCAAAGGACCAAATACTCTATCAATACCAAGCAGTCTTGGGCCTCCTAAAGTGTAACCATTTCTGGTTTTCTGCCCAGAGCAATCTCTCCTGCCCTGAGACTAGCCGCATCCACTTTCAAGAGACAATTTCTGCCCCCTGCTCCTTTTAATCAAGCGGCCAGCATTAATGGGAGTTTTAGTGGAATCATCTGCAGTGATGTCACATTTAACTTTGGCCCATTCTTAATTCACTATAAAATCTTAGGGTAAAATGTCCCAGTAGCACTTTGCCCAGTGTCATTGAACAGCCACTTTCTCTTTATTTCCACATGCACACCTGAGCTTTGTTCAATGCAGAAATACGTTAACAGCAACCTTTCGATTCCCTCTAGGTTGCTTGCAAGCCTTCCTGTGTTTTTAATCTTCTCCGAGTTCCACGACCAACCGGGTTGAATGATGTGAATACCAGGCTTCTCGTTTCAGTAAGGAGATGACTGAATTGCAGTCTGCGAAGATTAATAAAGGGAAAAAATCCACACTCTGAAAAACCACTGGTTGAAAAAATTATATTGATCAGGATAAAGATTAAGACGATGACTCAAAAAAAAAAAAAAAAAGGAAGCTATACAATATTCCCATCTTATCTAGACTGGTGAAAAACTACAGTACGAGTGGGGCAATGCTGACTTGCTCTCTAATAACACTGGAGATAAGGAGCAGGGACTCAGAACAGGGGGAGTGTCTGCAGTAACATGTAAGGATGAGGGCTTGGGATTCAGATCACAGCAAGCAAGGGGGTGCTGATTTAAGTGGTGTGGGGAAAATGGAGTAGGTGTTGCTTAAAACAGTAACCGATGTTGTTTACTTAGGAAACAAGGTAGACAATATTATTATGGCAGAGAAAAGAAGTTATCTCTTGTGAATTGTCTTGAATTATGGGGGGAGCAAGAGAGGCTCACAGCGTATGACATTTAGAATTGCAATTTCTAAGCAGAGCACCACGTCTGATGTATCATTTACTGTCTCCGCCTCCATCCTTCCAAAGCTGCATTAAGGACGGATGCGAACCTCACTTCCCTGGGTCTCCATTTTCACATTGATTTGGAGGACATTTATTTTCCCTTCACAACAGAATCCTATTTTTCCTCCTCTTGGAAGGTTTACTTCATGACTAAATATTCAGGTCTAGACAGCTATTTTCCTTTCTCTTTTTACATGATTTGTGTCTCTCTGAAGCTGAACCCCTTTAGTTGAAAACCAGAATTTATACAAATGAAGGGCACAGGTGAAGAGAGAGAGAGAGAGGGTAGATGAGTGGAGGGAAGGTTTCTCTAGTTGTGATGGAAATTTGCACTTGAGTCTTCCTGTTTTAGCTGATTTTACAGGAAGGAAAACAACACAATGCTCATCTGATCAGGTATCAGACCCTGCTGGCTTAGAAGATTCAAAAGGCGGTCCAACTGCCACACAGTGTACTCGCACTCCCCCCAGAGAGCAGGCACATGTGCAGATTCCGGTGGTAGCTCTTCGAAAACGCAGCTTCCAAAACATCCGCCCTGTATTTCCAATGGAAGTGAAGTGATTCCAGATACAGACATTCCCATTTCACAGAGTCAATGAAATTCTGAACTGGAAGGGATCAACATACCCTTTTTTTGGCAGCTGGAGAAACTAAAATCTCCAAAGGTAACCAACTTAGTCAAGGAAATACATGCTCACAAGTGGCTGGAGATGAATATTTAGGTGTCTTCTGTGGCACTTTGGAATTCTCCTGCTGCCTACATTTAGCCCCAGATCATTGTCAAGGCTGGTCACTGGAAATATCTGGAAGCATGATGTAGCCCTGTCTTACCACGGTCTTGCAATCTCCCTGGGGCTCTGTGAAGGCGTAGGAGACATGTGCAGCCACTTTCACAAACCTAAACTACATCACACATGTAGTCTTGGGGAAAATGGCTCCTTCTCTGTTCTCACCACTCAGCATCTCGCACAAAGGCACTAGCCACACACTCTCTTCCCTGCCTACAACCCTCTCAATAAACTGAGGTTTCTGAAAACAAAAGCTAGCAAAGTCTGTTGTCTTCAAGCAATTTCTGCTTTCAACCCTGCAGTTAAAGCTTTAGAACAGGAATGTCCAACTTGCAGGCCAGAACAGCTTTGAATGTGGCCCAACACAAACCCTTAAAACATCATGAGATTTTTTTTGCAACCTTTTTTTTTTTTTTAGCTCATCAGCTATCATTAGCATTAGTGTATCTTATGCATGGCCCAAGACAATTCTTATTCCAATGTGGCCCAGGGAAGCCAAAAGGTTGGACACTGCTGCTCTAGAAAAAAGAGATCACAACATACAAATTAATATCCTGACAAATTATTCTGCCACACTTGCCTTAGACACTTCTGCCCCTGGGGCTTTGTTTATGCTGTGCTTTCTACCAGGAATGTGCTTCACCTTCCCCTCAAGCTATCCAATACTCCTCTAGTGCAGAAATCCCTCCTTGACCTCTTTACAGAACTCCTGAGGCATTCCTTCTCTGTACCACTGGTTTTATTTATTATTTTATGTCTCAGGCCTTTGTGACTTTTTATCTCCAATCTGATTGTTAGTTTCCCACTGGCTCTTTTGTATCTTCTAAATTCCCTAATCCCCCAGGCTTTGAGTGAGGTTTGAGTTTGAGTCTTGAGCAAGTTATCTTTCTTCTATGAAACATCACAAAAACCTCAGAATGCGGCTGGTAGCATTTTTCCTCAATAGCTTTATTATAGCTTTATTGTTTTTCTTCTGATTCTATAGATGACACATTCTCATTGCAAAAAAAAGAAATTCAAAAACTACCTGGTACTATAGAAAAACACACAAAGGTCACAGGAATTCCATTTTCTTTATGTAAGCACCATTAGCATATTCTTGGCCATCTTTCAAATATTTTTTATGACTCTGTGTGTGTGTTAATGTTTATGATTTTACATTTTACATAACTGAGGTTATTTTATACAGTTTTTTACATAGAGAATATTAAAGATCACATGCAGAAGTAGCAAGCAATGGTAAATTGAATAAGCAAGTATTAGTTTAATCTGAGCTTCAATAGTTTTAAATGAATAAATACTGTTTCCCATAGGACGTGGGGAATAAAGGAAAGCAGGAAGTGTCTACCAGACCATTAACCTGTCTCTAGGTATGCCTTCCCTGAAAATACCCTGCTTACATTACCCCAGGTCCAAAGCATGTGGCACAAAGGACAAGTGAACATTCCAATTGGAAATTCTACACCTGACACTAAGATCAGATTTCTTCATGCTGATGTGACTTTTAGACATCATCCGTATTCTCAGTTTACCAGCTGGAAACATTGAATGCGATGGACAAAGCTGTACACCTTGGGCAAACTGCTTACTGAAGTTAAGACTAACTGGACCAGGCTGATGTATATCTGCCCTGGAGATCTTATAGAAGAGACTCCAGTCTCTAGAGCTCAGTGAAGAAACTTGGCTTTCTTATCTTTGATCGTCCTGTTTGCATTTAAGCCTTTTACTTCTTATTCTATCCCATAGTGGAGAGAGAACACTTATTAAGTCAGCTCTGCTTCCCATCCTCCCCGACCACGGCCACACACACGCCTTTCTGCAGGCCTAGTACTTCTGACTTCTTTCCTCCCTGGGCCCTTTAATCACCTTCATGGCTCTGCTCTGAACGCGCCCCACTCTTGGCATCCTTTTAAAGGTGTATGAACTCCAGACTCCTCCTGCCTAAGACGAAAGGAACAAACATTTTACAACCCAAATCACTCCTTCCTGAACATGAGAAATAAACATCTCATCTATTACTAACAACATTAAAACTTAAGAAAACTGAAAGAGCCATCTCCTTTTTAATCGTCTTTGTTTGAAGATCAAATTCAGACCTCTGAGAAATTCGGTGGTTGTGATAGCCAATGTGCTAATAGGCTTTTTCCCACCCTGTGACAATATCCCACTGTCTGGGCAATAACAAGCTTCATATCGTTTCGCCCCCTGTCCATGCAGAGAGGTTAGAGTCTGTGTGTGAGCCAGACAATCCATCATATCCCATTTACGCACCAGAAGTATGACTAACAGATTATAAATGTTTCTTCTTCTGTCAACTAATCAGCTGGACTACAATACCTGCTATGACACATAACAGTCCTGCTGTCCTGTTCTCAGACACACAGGTCGTGACCACTTCTAGCAGGTGTGTGCTTGTGAGAGACAGATTCAACGAATGGCCATGACTGGCAGCGGCCAGCACTAGGACCAAGAATTTCTCATGCCATTCTGTTCTCTTCAAGGCATGTATCACGACTTGAAAAATCATCTATTTACTTATTCATTGTTTGCCATTCCTACTAGATAGGAAAAGACGGGCTTTGTTTTGCTCATCAGTAAAATTAACTCCCTCACCTCCTTCTAGTCTCTTCTCACATCTCATTCTCTCAATTAGAAACACAACCAAGTGCAAAGTCATCTCCACACACTGCCCTTGACATTCCTGACATCCCTCACCTTGCTTTACCTTTCTGGGGTTTTATTGTTTTGTTTCTTAAACAGCTTCTATAGTCTTCTAACATGTTGTGTAATTAATGATGATGAATATCGTTTATTGTTTGTCTTTCCCTGTGAGAAACAAGTCTATGTGAGCTGAAACCCTTGTCTGTTTTGTTCATAGATGAATCCCAAGAACCCAGAAGAATGACTGGAACACAGTAGGTGTTCAATATATATTTATTGAATAAATGCAAATAAATCATTCACTTTACCCCGTAAGAGTGCCTGGCATACAATAGCTGTTCCATAACTATTTAATGAATCTATTGCTTTCCTATGGAAGCCCTGAGTTTATGAATATTTTCCCTAATGTTCAAACACTTGCCCATTTAAATGCCTTTCATTCATCTCCCTATGTCCTAGGTTAATAGAATATAATGGGAAATAAATAAGTGTTCGACAAATTAACTAATGAATTAGTAAGTAAGACTGTACTCAATGCTCCATGCACAATGACTGACACTATGTCTGACACTTTTCTGACTGCCTGTTCCCCCAACATCAACACTAAATGATTCCACTTACGGTTCAATTCAATAAACATTTCCTGAATACCTACTGTATTCCAGTCCCTATGCCAGATACAGAGTGGGACAGTTAACCACAATAACAAGTGTTTATTAAACACTTACTTTGTGGCAGATACCATGCTAAGCACTGCACATGTGTTATTCCATTTAATCCTCAACATAACCATATAAGGCAGGGATTACTATTATGCCCATTTTACAGACAGAGAAACTTAAACCTCGAGAGGTTACTTGTCCCAAAGAGAGTAAGCCAATGCAGTAAACAGGCAAAGCCCGGATTCTCACTCAGACAGCCTTATCCCAAGGCTCATACTTTTAAGCTCAATAATAACCTAAAGATGAAGAACCATCAAAAGAAATTTATCTTCTCAGAGAAATCTGGGTATATTGAGGGAGGAAAAAAACATTTTGAAAAGTTCTGAATCTCTTATCTTTTGGTCCCCAATGCCTGGAATAGAATGTAGCACACTGCAAGTTAAGGAATTCATTTTGGCTGAAAGAATAAATGATACTAAGCAATAGAAAGAGGTGAATCTACAAGACAGAAACATCAGTTGTAAGTGGACAAAATTGGAAATAATCCAGAACAACTGAAATATTCAAAGTGGACCTGAAAGAATATGTAAGATTCAAAAAGAGAGGAGAGTCATAGTGGGGAGTGTATTGGTCATCTGCTGTTGTGTAACAAATTACTGCAAAATTTAGATTGAAAAAAAAAAAAAAGCATTTATCATCCTTACAGTTTCTGTGGGTTTGGCAATCAGGAGCGGCCTAGCAGGGCGATTTCAACGTGGGATCTCTCATGAGGTCGCCATTAAGATGCCGGCTGGGGCAGCCGGCTTTTGAAGGCTTGACTGGCAAGAATGTGCTCTTTCAAGGTGACTCGCTCACATCGCTGGAAACTTGGGGCTGGTTGTTTGTGGAGACCTCAGTTCCTCCTTACAAGGGCCTCTTTAGAGGTTGCTTGAGTGTCTTCAACAACACAGCAACTGGCTCTTCCCAGAGTGAGTGATCCAAGAGAGGAAGGGAGAGAGCCAGGCTACCTTTTCAATGGCCCCACCTCGGAACTCATACAGCATCAATTCTGCCACATTGTATTGTTAGAGGCAAGTCAATAAGGCTGACTCAGACTGAAGAAAGGGGAATTGGGCTCCACCTTTTGAAGCAGGAAGGGTCAAGAATTTGTGGACATTTTAAAACCACCACAGAGGCAGCTCACAGGAAAGCAGAAGGCAGGTTCTGGAATGACAAGTTATCCAATGTCCCAGTTAATGGGCTTCTCTAACCTGGTGACCTCTCTTATTTTTGCTATTTTCACATCACTCCATCTATTTCTTATATCTTGATCCTTTGGTCTTTGTCATTTTGCAGAGAATTGTTCAACATTTTTTACCCAGTTCATCCATTCCTCCATTTTATTTAAATATAGTTCTATTCTGTGTTTAGCACTAAAAATATATAAATAAAAGAAATATGACCTTTGTTCTAAAGGAGTTTGTGGCCTATTTGATCATCACATATGTAGTCCATATACTAATCACATACAATATGCCAAGGGCCATAACAGAGTTATGTACAGAGTGCATAGTAATATAGAGGAGGTTGATTTTTCTCATGAGGGACTTCGTTGCCCTGTTAAGGAGTGTGGATTTCATCTTCTATGCTATAAAGGTTTTTAAGCACGTATGTGCCAAGATTCACAACTGTATTTTAGTAAGACAATTTTGATGGCAGTTAGAGAAGATAGAATTGGTGGAGGCTATGTAAGCTATGACATGTGAAATGAAGAGAAATGTTTATTAGGTAGAATTGACAGGGCCTGGTGATTAATTGCATAGGCAAAAAAAGGTTTGGAGTAACTTCTAGATTTCTGGAAGGCATATGATATTCTTGTTAACTAAGATAGGAAATACAAAAAAGGATCCAGGTATTTTGTGGAGAAGGAAAAAAAAATGAGTTCAGTTTTAAGCATATTGAGCTTATGTTGCCTAAAAGTCACTTTGTTGAAGGATGTGTCACATAGGTGATAGGCAACTGAAGTTTCAAGGGAGAAGTCCCAGCTGAAAATATAAATTTTGGAAATGCTGGCATTCGTATGCTAGTTAAACTTATAGTATCGAAGGAGATCACCTGAAGAGCTTGTAATGTAGAAAAGGCAGCCAAGAATGGCACCTTGGAGGATACCAATACAGAAAGGGTGGTGAAGAAAAAGAAGGCATAAAAAATCAGTGAAAAGGAGAATCCGAAAGAGGAAGAAGGCATTCCAGAAATTTCTGGGTCATGGAGAGATTTTCAAGGAGAAAGGATCAACAGAGGCAGAAGGGGAAAATGCAGAGACATCAAAGTAGAGGCAGTCTAAAAATTATACTTCACATCTGTCAGTTAGGAGATTATTCATCATGTACATGTTTCAGTAAGGTGATGTGGGATGGAATGCAGCTGCAGTAGTAGGTTGAGGGGTGAAAGAGAGGTGAGGGAGTGAACACAAGGGTAGACTACATTCACCAAAAGTTTGCAAGTGAAGAGCAGCCAAGAGATTGAATGCTATTATTTTAAGGTGGGAAAGTGAAACGAGATCCATGTAATTCCATCCCATTCGGTTTGTGTTTTCAGGATTCTGTCTTATTCTTAATGTAGTCTCAAAAAAGAACATTCCTTCTCCTTTTGGTTCTTGCAGTTGCTTCTACCAGAGCATGTCATAAAAGGAAATCTGTTTTAAAGGGCCAAGGAGAAGACTCAGAACACACACAGATGCCATCTTTAAGATAGAATGCCAGTGACCTGAGAGAATCTGAATTTACCAGCCTGCTTGTTACAGCTGACGGACTGAATCCCCTCTTGATTCTCAAAGGGACTAGCTGGTCAAAAATTGCTAACTTGCTTCAAGGTAAGTGAAGGTCAACTAACTATTAATGAAAGCAACCAAATAAGGGGGAAGTGTTTATGATGTATTTATTTGATTTATGGAAAGCTTCCCTTTACTCTAGGGACAGAGTAGGCCTATGAATAACAAAGATTAGCCTCTTCATTAATGGAAACTCAAGCAACCAGTTCCTTGAGATTTTGCCAGTTGCTAAAGTGCCTGTTAACAGAGAGTTTACTGTATTCAGCATCTATCAATCCTCATGGGTGCCGATTAACTGAGTTTTTTTTAATCAGAGCAATATTTTAACCATTTATCAAGACATACATAAAAAGAATTAGAATCTAAATATAAATTTCCACATTGGTAGATGAAAGGACAGAACTTGAAGACTGAAAAAGTAGAAGAGTGCCATTAAATGACTGTAGTTAGCTCGCTGGTGGGTAAACCTCAACTTCACCAATCACTCTCAGTTATCAAAAAGAACACAGACACAAAGGTGAACTCTAAAGAATGCAAGACCCAGTGTAAAGAGGTCATACCAAGAGTAACTTCTTCTTTTCTTCCTTAGTGAAAATAATATAAAAATTGTACAGAAAGTATGAAAAATAAAAGGGAATACTGCCCATCATGGCAACATTCTAGCATGTTTGTCATATTTAGGTGCTTCTTTTGAATAACAATAGAGATAACAACAATTGATTACATTCCTTTATTTCACAAACATTTACCAAGCACTTATCTCCTGCCAGCAAATGCGTTAGGTGCCTAAAAATAAAACAAACCTGCTCTTGGCCTTGTGAACCTCATATTGCAAAGGAAAGCAGACATTAAGCAACTAAATATATATTATTTGACTACAACTGGGAATGATATAAAATAGCAAAAGGTATTAAAAATCATTGTCAGCCAGACATCCCTGAGTTCTTCTGCTTATAATGACTCTGTTCTTTACCACCCGAATGAAACTCAAGCTCCTTTCTGCATTTGACTGCAAATCCTGTCTCTGCATGAATGCTCTTGAGAAGTCCTGAGACAGGTGCTTACAAGCCCTGGTTGTCTCCTTCTCAGCCCAAGTTTCCTGTAAATCCCCTGGGGACTCCTCTTTAGCACTTATTCTAGGCCACCCAGCTCTCTCCGATTGATTTCACCATAACCATAAAAAGGGCCCTTCATTCTTCAAGGAAGCATTTATAATATGAGACTAACTTTACATTAGTCACTCATGTAGCTCTATTAAAATTCTGCAATGAGTGAAGAGAAGGAAGGAGAAAGGAAAATTAAAAGAGGAAGTACTGGATTATCAGACATCTTCACATCAGCTACCCACCCACACACCTTGTCACAGGCAATGTCCTACTGAAATCCTCCTTTTTCACTGCCATCTCACTAGGATCGGTGTTTACTCAGAACCAGGTCCTTCCCTTCATCCCTTTCCTCTCTTCTTCCCAATGCCAAGGCTCCGTACAGACTACTGACCAGAGACGCACTCTGATAAAGCCGGAAGTGATTGTGCCATGGAAAACCTTCTCATTTTATTATTATGCAGAAAAGTTTAATTTCCTTAATCTACAATTCATCATAGCATCTCACATCATCTTGACTTCCACAGCAAAAGTACCATTACGACGTCTTCTAAACAAAATAATTGGGTTTCTCCCTGAGAATAATTTCTCAGCATCCCTAGAATGCATTAAGTGGTTCCAGTCACTTTACTGTTGTCCAATAGCAATTTTTCCTTTCACCTGTAACAGGCAGGAAAATATGAGCTCTTTGTAAACAGGGATTGCAAATTTAAAAGGTCATTACGATCTAAACCCTGGGCAAAGATGTAGGCATAAAAATTCCCAACTCAGAGTTATATTTCACTGTGGGGAAAAAGTAGAAGCAATCTAAACATTTAACAATAGAGAAATGATTAAATAAATTACAGTAAAATCATTGACAGACTACTATGTAGCCATTCAAATGGCATTCACTTTACACTTTCGGCAATAAAGAAAAATGCATGCTATAATATTAAGTCAAAAACTCAGGATTCTGAATTTAATGTAGGACTTGATATCAAATGTTCAAAATGTATGTTTTTAAGTCCTGAAAAAGTGAAAGAGTAACTAGTGTGATAGGCTTACTTCCAGTCTCCAAAGATCAATCACATTGACACTAAATAAGGGAGAGGAAAGTAAACATCTGAGAAACCCTCTAAATACTGTGAGAGCCCCCCGTGGAGGCTGAAGGATATAGTCATTTGAAGAAGGAAGGTACTAGGGTTACTCTGACAGATCAGACCTTCCAAGTACAACAGAGGATACACTGGAAGATAGCTTTTCCCTGTTCCTGCATCTCTCTAATAATGCCTTGAAAAGATGATAGCTGTCCTGGTACTCCTGTGAGATAAAAGTCATGGTTTTAGCAGGACAATAACAGAGAAGACCCAAAACCCTGTTGGGGCAATGGGCCCATGACAAAAAGTAGAGAAGCATCAGCAGCCTTCCCTGCTCCAATCTAAGGACTGGTGGATTGTAATCCACGACAAGGGCTGTCTGAACATTTTGTCTCGATCCACACTAAGGAATAGGCTTTTCGCCCAGTGCCTATATTTGTGTGTATTTGTGTGTGTGTGTGTGTGTGTGTGTGTGTGTGTGTGTGTGTGTGTGTGTAATGACAGAGATAGACACAGGTAGAGACAGATCAAGATACAGACAGAGACAGCGGTAGAGAGCTGAAACAAAAGTTTCACTAAACGTTGTATTTATCAACTGTGATGTACTCTGACATTTTCTATTATATTCAATTCTACTTTATATTTTAAACTTCACTGAATATTCAGTCTGAAAACCACTGATCTATGGAGATTATCTCTATTCAGGGGTATTTCTACCAAATGGTTTAAGGAAAAATCTCTAACCAGAGATACTGCCTGGTAGAGTAGTGGCAAAAAAAGGACTTTATCACCTCCTTCCTATATTTACCTGGAAGTATGTAACATAGCTTAAGAATTGGCCTCTTCCCTAATATACATGAGCAGACAAAGTAGTTAATATTTCAATGAAAACATGAGTTTATAAACCAATACAAGTAGATATTTGAGGTGGACAATGATTATGCTTTTAAAAATAAGCATACTAAGTATCATTTGTCTCATGAAGCATAATTATAAAAACACACACACACATAAACATTTTAAATTAAGGATAATAAATATTCCCAGAGGGATAAGGGAAGATATTGAGTAAATAAAATAAGAATTCATAAAAAGAATCAAATGAAATGTTAACTATGTAAAATATAATAGATAAACTAATGGATGTAAATAAATGGAATAAACAGTAGAGTGGATATTGCTGATGAATAAATTAGTGAGGAACTCTTCCAGAAGGCAGCAAAAAATGATGATGACAAAAACTATGAAATAAAAGCTAAGCAACATGTGAATGAGAATTAGAAATCTCTAACATCCAAATAAAAGAAGTCTCAGACAAATATATTAAAAAAATAATAATAATTAGGAAAGAAATAAAGAAGATAACAACTTCCAAATTGAAAAAAAAAAATCAAAAGATGAAATATTTTCAACTTGAATACTCAAGAGTGCCAAAAAGAATATTAAAAAACCCAAATTGATACACATTAAAAATAAATTTTAGATTGTCAAAGACAAAAATAGATTAATAGATTTTTAAAAGATTACAGAAAGAAGTTGCAGATATCCTACAAAAGAAAAAGAAACATAACATCAAATTTTACAAGAGCAAATACTGAATTCAAGAAAACAGTGGTTCATTATTTTCTCACCATTGGAAGAAAAAAGCTTGGACCAAGTTTTATCCAGCCAAAGTACCATTTAAAAATGAGTGTGCAACAGTCAGCTTCTGGCCATAACAGAGTAATAGGAACCAGATTTACCCTTTCAATTCAAGCAACTAGAAAACTAGAGAAAAATATATGAAATAATGACTTTTCAGGCATTGGACAACAACAAAAATAGATATACCTCCATTCAAACTAATGTGCAAGGGGGGTATTAATTATCAATATTAGAAATAATGAGGATACATTACTACAACTCCTACAGATTTTAAAAGGATAAAAAGCAAACACTGAGAACATATTTATGCCAACATACATGACATCTTAGATGAAATAGTCAAATACCCTGAAAGAAACTACCAAAGCTCACTTTCTCTAAAAAAGTCTATTTTGTCTCTATTTTATAACAATATTTTCCCTGGATTTATAAATCTAAGTTGGAATTTTTTTCTTTCACTATTGTTATGTTGAATTGTGTTGAAGTCCTAACCCTCAGTGCCTTGAATATGACCTTATCTGGAAACAGAGTCTTTGCAGGTATAATCAAGCCATTACAGAGGGTAATTAACTCATCACAACTGACATCCTCATAAGAAGTAGAACACACTATGTAAAGACACAGCTACACAAGGGGGAAATGTGATGTGATGATGGAGGGAGAAATTAAAGTTCTGCATCTTTAAGCCGAGGATGCTAGGAAGAGGCAAGGAAGGATTCTCCCCTACACGTTCTGGAGGGAGCATGACTCAGCCTACAACTTGATTTTGGACTTTCAGCCTACAGAACTGTGAGACAATAAGTTTCTGTTGTTTGAAGCCATTTATTTTGAAGAACTTTGTTACAACAGCCCTTGGGAAGTACTTCAATGGCATTAAGATGTTGTTCTACTGTCTTCTCATTTGCATTCTTTCCAATGAGAAATCTGCTGTCATTCTCATTTTTTGTTCTCTGTACATGTGTCCTTTTACTCCTGCTGCTTTTAAGATTTTCTATTTATTATTGACATTGATCGATTTGATGAGGTTCCTTGGTGTCCTTTCCTTCATTTCTTGTGATTATAGTTTACTGAACTTCTTAGATCTGAACTTCTGAATGTCTTAGATCAACCCAAAATCAGGTCTTGCATTTATAGTTTTTGGGGGCAGGCCAGAACCAATGCTTAGCCAAGCAAGCTTGTCTAACCCGTGGGCCGCAGGCCACATGCAGCCCAGGATGGCTTTGAATGCAGCCCAACACAAATTTGTAAACTTCCTTAAAACATACAATTTTTTAGCTTATCAGCTATCATTAGTGTTAGTGTATTTTATATATGGTCCAAGACAATTCTTCTTCCAGTGTGGCCCAGGGAAGCCAAAAGATTGGACATCGGTGGTCTACATGTATGAGATTGGACAGTAATTAAAATTACTATTACTACATCCTTCAGCCTCCACGGGGGACTCTCACAGTATTTAGAGTCTGGCATGTGAGGTCACCCTGGCTCAGGGACCACCTGAGGGTCTACAGAGTGATAGCCAATTAATATTCAAACTGGAAGGACCTAAAACCTTTAGTTACAGATATAATGACAACATAATTTATCAGTCAAATCAAGACACTTGCAGCTAAAATGCCAGGAATGCAGAAATAATCCAGGATATTTCTAAGAAACCGGAAGCCTTCACTCTAGTTAAAAAGAAATAGTGGCTGGAAGCCTCGGTGGGCAGCATTTGATTGCCCCTTAAAGACTTTTGCGAACTTGACGTGCATTTCCTGCTTTTTTTTCTTTTTGCATAATTTGATGATTTAAAAACAAGAATGAACTAAAATTACCAATTTTCAGGCCAGACTATATTTATTATTGAATTTTTTGTCAGAAGCTTTTGATTAAATGGAGATGTGATCTCTCTGAATCTGATTTTCATAGTCTTTAGTCACCCTGTTAAAAAAAATAGGATGATGTCACTTATGCGGAAAATTTAAGGAAAATAATCTTATGAGGGTTGTTTTGGAAAAAAATCAGTCATAAATTCCTCAATTTTTTACATTACACACTGGATACTTTCTGGACAGCCCTTATATATTTGGATCAATAACTAGGGCCAGGATAATGCCGGAGGACAATAGAAACGAAGGATTTTTCTTCCATCACAAAGAGTCCTTCAAACCATGATTGAGATGAACTTATATATCATGGGTATAAGTATGTTTCTTTGGCCTAGAGGACAGAGGAAAGAAAGGACTGCCGCATTAACCACTGTATCCAAGAGTACATCAGAATGAGATATGTCAGCCAAAGAAGTTCCGTAGGCTCAGGGAAGACCTCCATAATCAACCAGTTCATGTGGACCTGGTTGGTAAAACCTAGGAGACTTCAGGGCTTCTAGAAAATGCTAATGACATTTACTAGTCTCAGCCATGCCCCACTCTTTTGCTCCCTGGATCCAACTAGCAGTGTAACAGTCGCTGAGCCTCTCAGCAGCCCCTCAGAATGTGAAGGTTCCCATCATACACTGAATTTTGCAACTCATTGCCCCATAATCTCTCTTACATCTGAAGCTAATGACTCAAACAAAGATGCCTTCAAAGTAGATGGTCCATATCCCACTGTACAGCACCTGTGGCTGCCTCTACCTGAAGTTTATTTGTAGAGAAAGAAGTTCCTAACAGTCTCAACCATGAGGATAATGTCCCCACAGGAGCTGTAGGAAATGAAAAAAAGGTTTCTTCCACTTATCCAAATATTGCCTTCAAATATGGCTCAGGAATTCAAAAGAATGCAGCTGGAGATTGGCAAGTCTGAGCTTTCATCCAGGATGGAGTCTCCAAACTCTCCCCCCATGTCTCCAAAAAGGAAGCTCCTCAGAAGGTGGCCATTTTTGCTACTACCTGTAGACCAGAAAAAAAACTTATGGATTCATTTGTGGATTATATTAACTCATGGTTTTAAATTTTCATTACTATTCAATAGACCTAAATATCAAAAACCACAAGTTTCTTTTGTAAACATGTCTTTAATAGATCAAAAGGTCAATTATTTTTAAAAATCTGAAATTTTTACCATTATCCGAATCAACTTTCCAGACTTTTTATAAGTAGCTGAGGCAATGGTAACCTTCTTGTTTTCCTTTATCTTTTTTAAATTTCAGGTTTATTAAAAATTATTTATATTTCATGTGTCCAATGTACATACCAAATGTACAAGCATGAAAATTTTCTCAATTATTAAAAAAAACCTTCATTTCAAAAATCTCATGTATCTGAAAACTAAACAACACAGTATTAAATAGCCCTTGAGTTTAAAGGATATAAGAGAAATCAGGAAATACTTAGTATTGAAAGGCAATAAAATATAGTATGCCAATATTTATGGTATACAGCTAAAGAAGCATCTACAAGTACATAGGTTGAGATATACTTTATCAGTAAAAGGAGAGTCATTTAAGGAGGGTAAAAAGGAAGCTAAGTTTTTAACCTAACAAGTTAGGAAAAAAACAATACGACATGAATTCTAAGAAACACAAATGCAGTAAATAAAAGATAGGTGCTTAAATCAATAAAACAGACAAGAAAAGAAGAATGGGGAAGATGAGCTTAATAAAATTAAACCTGTTTATTTGAAAAAAATTAGTAAGACTGTTTTTTAGCAAGGCTGAGTAGGCAAGCAGATAAGCATATAAATAATCAAATATAGAATTTAAAAGAATAACTACAGATAACATTAAAAAATCTTAGAACTATAAAATATTATGAACAACAATCCATTAAGTAATGTGAAATATAGACAAAAAAGTATACCTCTGAAAAAAAAAAAAAACAACATAAAAATACCAAAACTGGTACAAGAAGATTAGACCAATAAACATAAAGAAGTTAAGATAACAAGGAAGTTTTAGAAAACTCTCCACTAGGTGGGTGGAGGGTAGAGCTTTAGGCTCATAAAGTTTCAGTGGTCATTTCTACCAAATTTCCATAAAACAGATCATTTCTGTCTTATATAAATTTTGTTCCAGAAAGTAAAAAAAGTGACAAAACTCTGTAGCTTATTTTATGAGTGTTGATTCTCAAACAAAACTAATTTGGTGCCATAATCATAGTTAGCATTTAAATAGAGCTTACTATGTGCCAAGTATTCTTCCAAGTGTTTTTCCATACTTAACTCAATTCATTCTTCAATACAAATTATAAATTAGGTACCATAAACACTAATCCCATTTTTACAAATGGTAAAAATAAAGCCAGAAATGTTCACTGCTTCCTCAGATCACATAGGTAGTAAGCGACCCATCTAGAATTGAAATCTAGGTATAGTCTAATTCCAAGTCTGCACTCTTAAGCACTATGCCCTACATCTCCTGAACAGAGAAATTAGAGGCCAGGTTAATTTCACAGAAGCAAAAATATTACTTAACAATATCTAATATGTATACAAAACACAATACAACATGATCAGTTAAGTTTTATTCCAAGAATGCAAAGATGATTCAATAACAAAAATTATTTCAAGGAAATGCAACAAATTTATAAACTAAATTAGTAAAATCCTAGATACAGCAAAACTGATAAAGTTTATCAACTATTGATGACAAAAACTCTTAGCAAACTAGGGACTAAAGGAAACTTCATTTACATGAAAAATACTACATCTAAAAACTCATCATATATATTTTTCTTATTAGAGAAGATTTAAGAACATAAATAAGTCAGAGATGGTTTTTACCATTTACATTTATACTAGATCATAGCCACTGCAATGAGAATATAAATAACAGATGTGAGATAGAATTATAAGGAAAAGAGTAAAATAATTAATACTTGAAAATATGTGATCATCTAGATAGAAGGAGAAAAGCAATGGAATCATCAAGCTATCAGAATAATTATAAGAGTTTGATGAGGTTACTAAATACAGGTAAATATATTAAATATAAATAGCACTTTTCTTCCCCAGGACTTGCCACACAGAAAATATTACCAGATATAAATACCATTCAAAATAACAAGAAAAGTCATAATTTTCTAGGAATTACGATATACAAAGACTTCCATGGAGGTATTTTTAATTCATGTTTTGAGAAGCATAAAGTAAGAACTACACCAAGCTTTTCCAACCTGTGGCCCGTGGGCTGAATGCAGCAGCTCAGGAAGGCTTTGAATGCAGCCCAACACAAATCTAAACTTTCTTAAAACACTACAAAAATTATGCACAAACATTTTTTTAGCTCATCAGCTATCATTAGTGTTAGGGTATATTATATGTGGCCCGAGACAATTCTTTTTCTTCCAGTGTGGCCCAGGGAAACCAAAAAGTTGGATACCCCTGATCTATATAAATGGGGAGAAAATTCAGAATCTTGGATAGTAATTTTTATGTCATAAAAATATCAATTTCTTTCAAAATTAACCTAAAAATTAAATTCCAAAGTACATTGCAGTTAGGTCTTCAAGGAACTCATTTATTCTCAAGTTTATATGGAAGAAAAATGGCAATGATGCTAAGTCAAGTTTAAAAAAGTTGAGTAAAGAATAGAGACTTGCTTTCTAGATATTAAGATTTATACAGAGCCACCAATGTCACAACAAATTTAATAAAATTTAAGAAAAGATTTATACAAAGCCTAATAAAATCAACACATAAGAATAAATCAACTAATGGAGGATAGTAGACAGTTCTGAAACAGTCATGAATTTATGGTAATCTGACATATAATAAGGGTAGCACTACAAAGCAGTATAGAAAAGCCTGATTCTTTATAGATGGCATTAGAAGTAACTAGACTAGAATTTGAAGAAAAACTAGAAACTAGACCCCTGCCTTACACTATATACCACAGTATATAGTGATTACAGATGGACTAAAGACATAGATAAGAAAGATGTAACGATGAGACTGATACAAAATAATGTAAGAGGATATTTGTGTGTCCAGGGTGGGAATGAACTTCTAAAACAAAACTCTGAAAGCTTAATCTGTAAGGCAGGAAAAAAATGATAGATTTTTTTATACAGAAATTATGAACATCTATTTAATGGAGAACACCCTTGACAATGTTAGTAGACATATGATACATAGAAGAAAATACTTTCATTGTCTAAAAACAAGAAGAAACTATTATCTAAAATTCATAGGATATATAGAGACTTCTTAAAATCAATAATAAAAGAGCAAGAAATCTAGCCAGAAAATGGGACAAAGGTATGAACTTGATGATATGCAGAAAAGGAATTCCAACAGGCTAGCAAGCATATGAAAATATGCTCAAGGTCATTTGTATTTACAGAAATGCATATTTCAACAATAATGAGAGAATATGAAAGAGGAGACATCACTACAGATCCTACTAGCATTAAAAGGATAATAAAGGAACACTATGGAAAACTCTAGGCCCATAAATTTGATAACCTAGATGAAGTGGACCAATTCCTTAAAAGACACAATTTGCCAAATTCACACGAGACTATGTCATTATACATTAGTCCAAACTCATAGAATGTATACCACCAATAGTTACCCTTAGGGTAAACTACAGACTTTGGGTGGTATAGTATGTCAGTGTAGGTTCATCAGTGTAGGTAACAAATACACTTCTCTATTTGGAGCTGTTAATAATGGGGGAGGCTTTATATGTATGGGAGGCAAAGGAAATATGGGACAGATCTGTGCCTTCACCGTATTTTTTGCTGTGAACTTTAAACTGTTCTAAAAATAAAATCTTTACTTTAAAAAGGTAACCAATAAAATGACACAAAAAAAATTTAGAAAGCTAGTGCCAAGTAATAGAAAGGATATAAAAATACAAGACACCTCCTATAGTGGTGTTGGGAATGTTGATGAGTACACCCTTCTAATGTGTAATCTGGCAGTATTTCAATTAAATGGACATAGATCCTTTGGTCCCGTCATTTCACTCCTTGGTTTATTTCACATTAAAAAAAAAAAAAATCACATAGGTCAATATGAAACACATTCAAGGGTATTTCATTGAGTTATTTATAAAAGTGGTGAGTTGGAGGCAATCTAGCCATCCATCACCTCAAAAAGAGACACGAGTAAAATGTACAAATTGTATATTATGGAATACTAAACATTATTTAGAAGCTACAAACCATATATACACAAAACAACAGGAATTGATCTAAAAACACAGTACTGAGAAAACCTTGCATGGATCATTGTTGATCATATTCCATGAATTGAGGAGTACAATTAACTCAACTCTTTCCACTAGGGGTCCTAAACAAGCCCATCCAACCCGTGGCATGCGGGCTGCTTGTGGCCCGGGATGGCTTTGAATGCGGCCCAACACAAATCCATAAACTTTCTTAAAACATTACGAAAATTATGCACAGATTTTTTTTTAATTTAACTCATCAACTATCATTAGCATTAGCGTATTTTATGTGTGGTCCAAGACAATTCTTCTTCTTCCAATGAGGCCCAGGGAAGCCAAAAGATTAGACACCTTGCCCTAAACAGTCAAGTGTAGATTATAAAACATACCAGTTCTGACAATTAAGTCTGTGAACTCATCCTAGAAAAAGTGCTACATACCTCACTGCTGAATATAACTAGGGTCACCTTCTAAGCACTCCCCTTGGGAAGCTGTGCACTTATGTCAGCACTTAGTTCACCCTTCAGAGCAATTTTGGAACTCATTTTCTGGAATGGCCATCAAAGCTGTTGTTATATGACCCTTGATGTTGTGAATGTCATCAAAATGTCTTTCTTTTCAATATTTCTTTTATGTTTGGGTAAAGATCAAAGACATTGGGGGCCAGATCAAGTGAGTAGGAAGGGTGTTCCAATACAGTTATTTGTGTACTGGCTAAAAGCTCCCTCAAAGACAATGCCATGTGGGCTGGTGCTTTGTTGTGATGCAAGAGCCATGAAACATTCAGGTCATTTTTGTCTAACTTTTCATGCAGCCTTTTCAGTACTTCCAAATAGTAAACTTGGTTGACTGTCCAGTTGGCACAAATTCACAATGAACAATTCCTCTGATATTAAAAAGTTTTGGCAGTATCGTTTTAACTCTTGATTTAGACTGACAGAACTTTCTTGGTCATGGAGAATTGACTGATTTCCATTGTGTACTTTGACGCTTTGTTTAAGGGTCGTATTGGTACACTTATGTTTCATCACCAGTGATTACATGAACCAAAATATCATCTTGTCTTTCCAAAAGGTCTTGGCAAACTTCAACTCTCCTTTGCTTTTGTTCATCAATGAGCTCCCTTGACATCATTTTTGCGCACACCTTTCTCATGTCAAGATTTTCAGTTAAGATTTTCCTGTTTCTCTCTTGATGTTTACTTGGTCTGCTATGCTTCTGACAGTCAGCTGATGATTTTGACACACGTTTTGACAAATTTTTGCAATGTTTTCATTAGTTCTGTTCATTACTGGCCATCCTGACCTCTCTTCATCAGTGACACTTGCTCTCCTTTAAGAAAAACGTTTAATGCATGTGTACACTGTTTTTTCTTTTCATGGCATTATCCCTATAAACTTGGATTTACATTTCCCACTCTTGCCAAGTCTAACAAGAAATTTAATGTTTGTTCATTGCTCTAATTCAAGCACCAACATGACAGCACACAAAAACATGCAACAACAATAAACCCCACTCAGCAAGACACCGCCACACATCAACATGAACACAGCTGTGAGACACAGATATATCAAGGTTATGTCACCTTACTGAGTTGTTTGTACAGTGGTTCCAACGCAAGCCCATGGTGGCAAGTTCACGAACTTAATTGTCAGATTTCATGTGTTTATGATATTTATATATGGTTGATATATATTTATATACAAGGGCTTTCTGGGGAAAAAACATCCATAAATGTCTTTATTTTTTTTTAATTCATTTTTATTGTTAGACTTATTGGGGTGACATCTGTTAGCAAGGATTACATAGGTTTCAGGCATACAATTCTACAGTGCATTGTCAACTTGATGTATAATAAGTTCACCACCTAATG